>CM047582.1:23840144-23921734 GCA_026184515.1 Peronosclerospora sorghi | reverse complement strand
TGGTAGGGGTAGAGACCCCTGTGGTTAAGCGCGAGGCGCTTCCAAGCGAAGAGACCCAAAGTTCGTCTCTTTCGCACGTCAGAAATGATTCCAATTACGCTGTTATAGGTGAGACCGGCGAGTCACCGGTGGTAGAGGTAGAGACCTCTGTGGATAGGCGCGTGGTGCTTCCAATAGATGGGGCAATTGACTCCCCCCATCTGGGTCTCGGGATGAGTCCCGAGGACATTATTCAGCAGTACTATCGGATGCTGAATAGTGTGACAGGTATTGTCACAGCAGGCGTAAGCCTGTAACGGTTGCCTGGGGTAGGCGAACTGTTGTCGTTGGAGGAGATGTCCTTCAACGAGTTTGAGACTGATTTGAAAGCAGATGAAATCGACGAGGTCGTCGTGTTGCGTCCGGAAGAGGAGTTTAACTCCTCATCCACGATGGACGAGTCAGTTTTGGTGCAAACCAAACAGGCATTGAATGCCCGAATCGGCCTCAAGATCCTCGCGGATCCTGAGGACCCTTACAATTCCTTGTTAAACGAATTCGGAGATGTCATTAGTGACAACCCGCCGATGGGGTTACCACCGGATAGGGTAGTCCGACATGAAATTGATTTGGTTCCTGGAACCAAATACTGCGTCACTAGGCAGTGGCCTCTCCCCAAGGAACAATGCGACGTCATCGACGCATTCTTCAAGGGGAAAGAAGAGGCAGGGGTGGTACGGGAGATCAAGTCTCCCCACTCATCTCCCACTTTTTTGTGTTCGTAAACCGAACGGAAAGTGGCGCATTGTGCATGCGTACAACAAGCTGAATGCAGCTACTGTACCCATGCAGACTCCGATTCCTCGGAAGGATGTCCTCCAGAACAATATGGCGGGCTGTACTGTATACAGTGCCTTAGATCTGGTGGACGGGTATTATCAGGTGCTCATGCGAGCGTCCGATATCCGGCTTACAGCGGTCAGAACGCCTAGCGGCATGCTGTGGGAGTGGCTTGTTATGCCACAAGGGATTTCAAATGCACCAGCGACTTTCAATCGCTTGGTGACTCAACTCTTCCGCCCTCATAGGAAGTACGCTCAGACGTACTTCGACGATATATTCGTTCATAGTCGTGCGGAAGGAGACTCGTCTGATGTTCAGACGCACCATATACACCTTCGAGCTGTGCTCGAACGTGTGCGAGAGCATAAGCTATATGCGAACGCATCCAAATGTATCTTTGGTGATGAGGAAATTCCTTTCCTCGGATGATTCATCGGTAAGGATGGAGTGCGGGCGGATCCCGCGAAGGTGAAAGCCATTGTGGAGTGGCCTTCGCCAGTAAATCTTAGTGATTTACGGAAATGGCTTGGATTTGCCAATTATCCCCACAAGTACAGCGGGAACTACGCTGAAATGGCAAAGCCATTGACCGACCTTCTTAAGAAGGATGTTGATTGGTGTTGGGAAACCAAACACCAAAACGCTTTTGAAGCGGTAAAGGGGAGCTTGTTGAAAGCTCCCGTTATTGCTCTCCCAGATTCTGGGAAACCATTTAGTGTCGTCTGGGACCCCTTCGATTTCGCAATCGGATGTGCTTTGTTACAAGCAGACGATGCAGGAAGGGAACGCGTAATTGCGTTTGAGTCGAGGCAGCTTAAAGCTGCGGAACGTAATTATCCCGTTCATGACAAGGAGCTACTTGAAATGAAGTATGCTCTTGTCAAATTTAGGGTTCACCTACTCGTCTCATAGCCGTTCGTGGTTTATACTGACCACGCGTCCTTACGGACAGCGACAAAGTCGCCTCATCTCTCGCAACGGATGGCTCGTTGGATCTCCTTCTTTGAGGAGTACAACTTTGAGGTTAAGTATAAACCTGGCAAGCAGAACGTGCTTGCAGACGCGTTGTCGCGTCGTCCCGATTACGAGCTCGCTCACGCGACATTCGTCACCACATCTGTGGTGGATCTCATACGCCAGGCGTATGAGAAAGATCTACAGTGTACGGCGCTAATCAGCGCGTTAAGTGAAAAGGGTCTTGGCTCGTCTGAGCTAACCCTGTCAAGTCGAGCTAAAGCTCGTTTACACCGTTACAGGTACTGTGACGGTCTGCTATTTTATAGCACGAGTGCGGAGGACAATCCGCGGGTGGTTGTTCCTCATGATGAGGAACTGAAGTATAGAGTCCTCTTTGAGGCACATGACGCCCCTACCGGGGGTCATTTAGGTCGGGATAAGACCTACAGAGCTTTAAGCGCTTTGTATTGGTGGCCCAACATGTACAAGTGGGTCGGTACGTATATACGCACCTGTGAGACGTGTCAGAGGGTTAAACCCTCTGCAAGTTCAGCTGCGCCTTTGGCGAGCTTATCGGTTCCAACGGAGTGTTGGAAATCCATTAGCATGGATTTTATCTTCGGTTTTCCGAAGGATAAGGCCGGGAACACCGGCATATTGGTCTTTGTAGACCGATTGAGCAAGATGGCTCACCTGGCGGCGGTGGCAGAGTCCATAGATGGACAAGGAACAGCGAAAGTGTTCCTAGACCGTGTCTTTCGACAGCATGGTCTACCCGATTCCGTTGTGTCGGATCGGGATCCCCGTGATACGGGACAATTCTGGGGAGCGTTGTTTAAGGTGCTGGGCACCAAGCTCCTCATGTCCACTGCGGATCATCCGCAGACGGACGGTCAGACGGAACGCGCTAATCGCGTTGTGGAGGATATTCTCCGGAGTTTATGTCCGGATTCTTCAAAGAGTTGGAGTGAGATGCTTCCGATGGTTGAATTTGCTATCAACAATTTGGTACATGCATCTACGGGGTTTACCCCGTTTTACGTGAACGGATTGGTGAATCCGAGGGTTCAGTTAACGCTACGTGTGTGTGGCCCAGGGCTTGAGGGTGGAGGATACCCGATGTCATCCCTGTATCTGCGCGAAAGCACATCGATAAGTTTTTATCGACGCGCCTTAGTGTCTTACGACACGTCTGCGATGCCAGGCGGAAAGCCAAGACAAGCAGAAGGAGCAAGCTGACCGCAAGGGGCGGCGTAACGAAAAGGTGTACAAAGTAGTAGAAAGTGTTTTATTAAACGCTAAAAATCTTCCTACACATGCAGTTTCAAATGTGTTGCGCAATAAACTGCGCCCCAGGTTTGTGGGCCCCTTTAAGGTGTTAGCCCGAAAGGGCTTGTCGTACACCTTAGACATCCCGAGGGCGATGCGTACGCATGCTTAAGCCATACCAGGACCCGGAGGCGGGCCCCCTCCTGGAAGAGGGTGGAAAGGCGGATAGCCGTAAGGCACGGCAGGGCTAAGTAAGCCCGAAAGGGCTAAAATGCGACCACGAAGCTCCGCAACGGTCGTCTCGAGAGAGGCAAGCCGCCTCTCGAAGCGATCAGTGGCATCCCGCTCATCGAGGATCCCCTCGTGGAGATCATGGATGCGGTGGCTGTGTCGATCACAGCGCTCGAGAATCTCACGTCGCAATTGCGCGACCTCCTCCTCCAATGCTTGATGCGGAGGGTACTCCACACTTTCACGTGGAGTGGCTGATGGCGCGACGCCATCATCGTGGTCAAACCCAGTATCTGGTGAATTGGAAAGGTTATCCACACTCACAGAGTTCGTGGGAGTTCGAGACTCCCCTACGGCAGGATTGCCGCGACGTCGTTGACGCTTTTGAGCGGGAGAATCCCGCTGTAGGTCAACGACCAGAGGGGCATGGGAAGCCCCTTCACTCCCAATAAGTGGGAGTTCGCCGGAGGCAGATGTGGCGATCACACTGTCTTCGGAAACCATGGTGGAGACAGGGAAGCTGGTGTAGCGCGTGCGATACGAAGCACGTAGTTGCTCCATCGCTTTGGCTTTGGCAAATGTCAGGCACAACATCCTCTCCACACAAATGTCTCGACGGGAATAGCTGTCATGCAGCTCATCGAAGCTGGGGAGAAGCTTCTCCCCTTCTGCCCAAGTGCGGAACTTCCTCTCTGCATCATCGGCACTTTCTCCCGGAGAAAGAACGAAAGGAACCTCGCGGAGGTTCTCAACAGGGGCACCTTGTGCCTGCCTGTTTAAGCGCTCTCGGTATGAGACGCTAGTGAACTGCTTTTGTGCAAGCAGTTGTTGCCGGAGTTTCTCACGGCGTTCGCGTTGATACGGCTGTTCAGCCGCGGGGCGAGGGGTATAGGACGCTAAACTGGTCCTAACCAAACGCCTGGCCCACCTTGGAAGGTCACGAGGACCATCAAAATTATAATCCGCCCTTGACGGGCGTTTGGGGGCGCGTAACGCAGCCCTTAGTGCCGGTGCGGCAAGTTGGGTGTCTTGAGCTGCGTCCAGATCATTATTGACCATCGCATTTGCCGATTCAGATGTATCATCCGATATGGGCAGGGGTGGCGCACTGGTTAGCGCATTTTCCCCACGTGTGGGGAACGGATTAGGCTGCCGACAACGCCGTTCGGCGCTGTTGGAGCGGCTAACCGTTGGGGAGGTATCCCCAAGGGCATCCACCTCCGAGTTTTCGGAGCACTCTACCTCTTCTAGAGGAGACTCCATAGCACCACTGGAGGTATAAATGTATGGAGGGCCAGAGGAACTGGCGTTGGAGTTCTCCAACAAGATTTTGATTATTGCGTAAGCAATAGTCTTGATGGGGGAGGATGTAACGGGGTTACATTCGGGTTACATTTAGTGTTGGTGTACATGAGTACACCACGGTTGAGGTCAGTATTGGCCGGTTTGAAAGGTTCTGCACCTATGGTTATTTTAACCAATCAGGGCAGGGGACCTTGGGTGGTGGTGTGTCAGCCATCCACGTGTCAGTACACAGGTGTGTACACTACATTTTAGCTAGGTACGAATTAGGAATATTATACTTAGTATTACATATATTTTATATTAGTTTAAAGAGATAACGTCTAATATGCCCCTGTTTTGGTCCAAAAATTCTAAAATGCCCCTCTTCTTAAAAAAAATCCTAAAATGCCCCTGTTTTTCGCGGTGCCCTCCTAATCGCTAAATTTAAGGCAACTATTTAATGAAACATTAGCTTGCCAATCATCTCTAAGTTTGAATGTCGGTATTACAGGGGCATATTAGACGTTATCTCATGTTATAAAATATATAAGAAGTGCTACATGCACTAGAATGTAATTTACTTGCGACGAGTGAGAATAGGTAAATGAACCTTGAGGTTCCGTCGTGAAAAATCCATTCGTAAGCCAGAAACTCAATGGCAATCTTGTTTCGTTACGGATGACACATGGAGCCGTTTTGCCTCGCATCGTGTCGTCGTCTGGAATCCACTCCGCCACTGTTATTACTCGCATTGAACTGATTCATGAATCGACCATCGCTGCTGTTCATGTTCATTTTGAATTCTCCAACAAAGGCATGTGAGGAATCCATTTTATTGCCTACATGACCATATCACATAGACCACACAGCATTAGCGTTGACACTTTCGGAACCATCATTGCGAGCTCGATCGTTTCTTCCTAAAAAACTATGCAAGATAGATCTCTGAGTTACCTATACGATAAACGAATCGACACGTTTTTTTGTCGTAGTGGCAGCTCGATCAAGCACTGTTGTACTTGCAAGCAACGCACGCGAACGGGCACGTTGTGTGAGGTCTACAAAGAGACGATCCGAGAGCGAGAGCAATCGGCACAACGAACTAAAGACAAAGAAGGTGGGCGCACGGAATTCGGCAAAAGATACGCTTGGATGCGTGCAGGGGCCGAAGGTGCCTGCCTTCCTCGCTTGACGCTGGAGCTTTTGTTTTTCTCGCTGATGTAGATCCAGGAGGGGTTTCAGACCGAGGCTATGTGGATTGTAATTAACAGTTTACGCTTGGGGTATTATATAAGAGATAACGTCTAATATGCCCCTGTTTTGATGATTGGTAAGCTAATGTTTCATTAAATAGTCGCCTTAAATTTAGCGATTGGGAGGGCACCGCGAAAAACAGGGGCATTTTAGGATTTTTTAAGAAGAGGGGCATTTTAGAATTTTTGGGCCAAAACAGGGGCATATTAGACGTTATCTCTAGTTTAAATTAATTTAGGCTAATTACATATTAAATATATTCAGTTTACATTTCACTCTATCTTGCGGACGTGCGACCTCGACCGGTCGCGCGCGAAGTGAATGTCGTAGGTAAGAGGGAGCTCTCCCTTTACTTACATCCCGTAAAGGTAATACAGCCGTTAAGGCTAAGAAGTAAACCAACCCGGGAATCTTGGACCCGAGTAGAAGAACTCTCCTACTAAGCCCTTTACAAGGGCTTATCGGCTAAGTAGCGGTAGATACCGCTTTAAGGAAGATTATTCCTCTGTGCGCTAGTCGCACCGTGCGTATACGCACCGGCTACAGACGGCGCTAGACTTGTTTGCGCGGCGATGTTTCTGGACGAAAATTATATTAGACTTAAAATAGGCACTCTCTAGGACAAGGCACACCAATTCGCTATACGGATATGTATTAGAATAAATTGTACTCTCACAATACAAATAAAACCTGCTGTCATTACGCCATTTGGTAAAATAACCGAGCCACCGCACAAGAGCTCTTTGCAGAGTAGCCGATATCTTCCGTTTTTTTTACTAACCATTTTTTTTTCATGCGTAAGTTTTCCGTCTTTCGAACAGGATTAGAACAAATCGTATCTCCCTCTATGGGGCACACATACACTTGGCTTAAAGCGGCAAAATGTTAGACTTCCTCCACAGTACACGCGTAACCGAGGATAACACACTTCTCACCAGCAACGGTAGATTTGGCTTCAAATTATACGTTTCCGCCACTCCCTTCCCCTGTACGACCTGTCTTCTCCACTTCACAGCTACCAGATGGAAGACACTTAGCATTCTTGCTGTCGGTGCGAAACTAATAGCTAATACCACTAGATGCTATACGTATCGCGAGATGGCGGAGGTATTCGAAGCATAATTCGCTTAAAGACTTGACTAGTCCACGGTGAGGGCATGTATTCGCCGTTTTCCCACGAATTTTGCGTATTTCCTACAAAGAGCGCTTAGCGATGAGTGCACAAAAACGCTCCTTTTCAAGAATAAAACTTACTCGTAACATCCTTTGCCGCAAAAACTATCGGCGAGTGATGTCGGATAATTGTTTCAGGAAAATGTAAACTTGCTCCGACAGCGCCAATCCGTCTCCCACGCTTTTAGCTGTCATCTTCCACCATCGCAAAAAGTCATTCATTACACATATTCCAGATAAAGAAACAGCAGCATGTTCTTATAACTTGTCGATGGCGTGGAAAGATCCGACACAGTTGAGCACTAGCATCAATGCTGTGTAGACGCGCATCATTACATTAGTTCACATTAGCTAATTCCTCCATCTCCGCTGCAACTCACGCACTGGAACTTCTTTTAACAGCTGAAAGTGAATGTGATTAAGCGTTGCGAGCCACTGAAACTTGTCACGACAATAGCAGCTTCGGACTCGATTCAGCGCCTCCTCCACTGCCTCGTTCGGCTCACAAGGACTGGGTGGATCTTTGACTTGGGCGTCAGCCAATCAGCGTGCAGCATTTCAGGTGGAGGGGTTCCTTATATGGGGGGTGAGCGCTGATTAGCGAAAAGTGAGCGCTAGATAGCGGCTCCCTATTTATAATATAGGAAAATTTCATGCATGCCCTCAATTTTTGCGGAAATAACATGCATACCCCTGTTTTTTTGAAAATAACATCCATACCCTTTTGCTTGGGCGACGAATCGTTACTTTTAGGGTATAATATTTCCAAATGGGATAACCTATTCGCACATGATGTTTTTCCTAACGGCACATGATTGAGTCATCCACATCATGTGCGAATAGGTTATCCCTATACGGAGACTTTTCTATAGTATGTCAACTGTTCAGTCTGGCGAAACATTCTACAATGTGACACTTGTCATCTTTACTTTTATGCTTTCCGACTTACCCGGTAGAGACTTCTGCAATCATCATCCACGAAGGAGACGAGGACGGTGAGATTCTCCGTGGTGTAAACTAAGCCCAATATGTCCAGATTAAAGTTAATAAATGCGGCAGTATTACTTTGGAAGACACGACGCGAAATAATAGTACTACCATTAGAGAAGCTTAGAGTAACGGTACATCCTCCTTCATTCATTGGGCACACAATCGAGTTGAGCGTAAGAAACATAAAGACCACATACTTGATGAACATGATGACGCCATATTGCCAGTCTGGCATGAACATCGATAGCCGTAAAACTCGGTGTTCTTTAATTCTGGTACTTGCTGTAGTGATAGGGGCAAGACAGAACTTGTGATAATGCATACAACAAGCTCTACCAAGAACGCAGCTAACCATTCATGGCCACAAAAGTAGCGTGACGCTAGTCCTGTCACTGCGCAACACTGGAGCTTGCCATTCTGGTCGTTCAGCTCGTAGTTCATGAGTACGAGCTCCGTGTCTTGAGCTTTTCGCGTACTAGTTGACTCTTTCTACACATCTACTTCGCATTTTCACGGATGAAACACTATTCACACATGCGCTTTGTGGACTTCTATGTCGACGCGGTGAAGTCGCTGTGCTCGATGCTTCCAGCGCATCTAACCGAGTCAAAATCCTCATCCGAATCCGGTTTGCCAAACATGCGTATTCATATGAACACGTGCTCATTAGAAAGCTACACACCGTCGTCGTCGCAAGTGCCGGTGAGAGCCACAGAAAATCGTCACATCTGGAGCCAGCACAGCTGCTGAAATCACACGCTGGACGACATTACGACGGAAAAAGTTGGTACTGCAATGGGACTGACTGTTGGATTCCGTATATATTTAGTATCCGTTTCATCGACATGCATGTTGAAGTGCCATCGGGAGGGTTTCGTAACTCCCAATGGGTTTCGTAACTCCCAAGAGGGTTTCGTAACTCCCGATGGGGCACAAGAGCGCAAGAGAGAGAGAAAGAGAGAAATTTGGCTCTAATATATTTTCAGTTCCTATTCTACTACGTTGTCATCACCTCCACCGGTTTCTAACAGGGTTATGAGCCCAACAAAATTGTCGTGCGGGATGCGTCTTCATCAAGTAGCGACAGTAGTACCCAGATAAGCGCGCGAGAAGCTCGCTTGATCCGAGAGTTCAAGGAGTCGAAGGAAATCAAAGTTGATGGTCTCCTCACAAACTGGGATGGAAAGGACTTCCGCAAATACAAGTGGACATTGCTTACGGTAATGCGAGAGCATGGTCTGGACGATATTGCGCTTCGGAAGCTCAAACGTGAGGAACTCACTTCTGAGGAAGGAAAAGAGGCCTTTGATAGGCGGCAGTACACTATCATGCGATTGATTGGTACCATTTTGCCGACGGCAAGGTTACAACAAATCTATCATCTCGAAACTGGAAGCGAGATGTGGGAAATGTTATGTGAAATTTATGAAAAGCGATCGGACCCAACGATTCGAGAGAGTCAAATTCTGAAGAAGACCAATGAGTTGCGCTCCATGAAATGCAGTCAAAACGATGACATTGATATTCATTTGGCACAGATGTTCCGTCTACGCACGGAGCTTGCAAGTTACAGATACGAGATCAATGATATCGACATGAAGGAGATGATGCTTAAGAGTCTTCCCGACCTCTACGAATATGAACAACTTCGCGGTGCGATCAAGTACGGTGAAAACGGGGGTACACTATCTCCCGAAGAGCTACGTGTCCTAATTGGGCATGCTGCCGAAAGACAGTCATGCCGACGACCAAAAACGGGTGGTTACACTGATCATGGTTCTGGTAGTCGCGGTCGTGGACATCGACATCATAATGGTGGGAGTGGCCGAGGTCAGCGCATCCATGAAAAAAGGCAGCAGAGTGATGGTCAGGAACAAACTGGATGGAGATGTTTCAAGTGCGGTTTAACTGGCCACCTCCGTGAGAATTGCCCAAATAAAGCTGATGAGAAGCGTCAGCATCGTGCAAACTTTACTCGCAATGATGGAAATTCCTGCAGTCATTGCAGCTGAACCGGTGGTTACAGCAGTAGCGGCAGTCGAGTCATTACCGCTGGCAACGGACATGGTCGTAGCAGATCAAAGACAAGCTGTGGGGATCACGGAAGGTTCATCCTGGTGGTGTTTTGATACCGGTTCAAACAGTCACATTGTTGGGGACAAAAGTCTGTTTGTCCATATGGAGACTATTGATCCAGATAGTATTGGTGCAAGCGTGTCTGGTGTTTCACGTGAATTACTGACGAAAGTGTCAGGCATCGGTACAGTTCGAATCGTCACTCAAGTGGGTGATCAAGAGGTAGAATTGTTTGTGGACGACGTACTCTACGTTGAGAACGCCGACCACGGTCTCTTCTCTATGAAATTGGCCATGGATCAAGGCTTTGATGTCGACTTTGACCAACAGTCGTGCATGTTCATCGCTCATTTGCAAGGTCAAGATGTCATTCATGCGATAGTAGATGAAGGGATCTGGGTGCTTAAGGACGAGGGCACGGGCCATGCCACTCCGCTAGGACATGGTGGCAGAATCATTGCAAATTTCACTGTGACGGATGGAGCTGGAACGATTGATGGTTGGCACAAGCGTCTCATGTGTGCAAACCACCAGTATTTAAAGGTGATGGTGGATAGATAGTTGACAAAGGGTATGATGATCAGTGGTAGAAAGCAGAAAAATTGTGACGCATGCCACATTGGCAAACAGAAGCAAAAGAGACGACGAAAGAAACTCGACCGTGGAGTGACGGCACCAAATCAACTTGTCTATGCAGACCTACTCGTACCACCTAAGAACAATGGAACGAATTACACAGCGATTCTCGTGATTATGGATGCATGAAGTCGGTTTGTGACACTTCGATTGCTGAAGAATAAATCTGCGGAGACAGTGAACAAACACATTCAAGATTATGTTGTGTGGGCCGAACGACAAGCGGGTCGTGGGATCAAGAAGATTGTACAGCGTGAGTTCGAGATGGCTGGAAGTGAACGATTCCCAGTGCAACAGATCTTGACGGACAAGGGAGCAGAGTTTGTGAACAGAACCATTGTCAGCATGGTACTCGGCACGAGGTATCGAGCTCATTAAGGTGGGACCCAAAAGATCACATTTGAACCCATGTGAGCGGACTCATCAAACGTTGGTTGCGATGGTGAAGGCTGGTATGTACCGGTCTGGATATCCTCGATCGTTCTGGATTTACGCATTGTTGAACGCGGCGTACATTAAAAATCGTCTCTATAGCAAGCCAATTGACGGTATTCCTTACCAACGCATGTTTGGCGTGAAGGCGGACATCCACCACATTCGTAATTTGGCTGTCTGGTGTTCGTCCATGTGCCTGTCACACCAGAGAAGCAAAAGAATGATGCAAATGCCGTGATAGCATTCCTCTTGGGCTACAGGGAAGATACTGTCGGTTGCTGGTTTACATTCCCAGTGAAAACAAGGTAAAGTTTGTGGCTGAGGTACGGGTGCGTGAAGAGATCACGTACGGTGAACGTCACAACGTCGACCCAGCTGAAAACGACATTGGTGAATGGCTTGAGCTGTCGACGGAACCACCAGAAGATGGCGGCGAAGCTGCATCAGTGGTCAGTATCACAGACACGAACATGGACGATGACACGCTGACAGCGAATGATTCAGATGAGAGCAATGGTGTCAATGCCTCTGTCACATTTGAGGTCAACACAGTCATTCTAGACAACTCCAGACACGAGCATGAGGACGAGGTTGAGTCCGATGACGAAGGGCATTCATACGAAGACAATTATGATCACTTTGAAGATCCTGAAGCTCAGCGTGAGGATCATGACATTGATGGTAATAATCAGTTCGAAAGTGATGAAAGTGACGCAGTGTCAGTGTCTGCAAGTCATGGATCAGATGTGAATTTGGACTACGATGGATCACAAGAATATTCGGCCGATGACTCGACCGAAGAAGGCGAGATGCAAATGGATGGATCAGATAAACACATTGAAGAAACTCCAGAAGATGAAGGAGCGGTATTCGACGAGACCGAAATAGCCAAGACAGTGCGAAGTGTACAAGGGTTCTGTGTCGGAGCCACAATATGTGATAGTAGCACCAAATGGTCTTGGAAAGCGCGTCAAAAGAGATGACACGTCGTCGGAAAATGAGCGAAACAAAGTTGGTTTGGACACGAAGGTACGACGAACGGGACTTCGAGCATGGTCGAAGATTCGTGCACCAGCCAGATATGATGATTATGTGCGACTTGCAAACATGACCAAGAGGATTATCGGCAAGAATGGCAAGGCAATAAATGTCAACAATATTAAAGTCCCAAAGAATCGTCGTGAAGCAATGCGATCGAACCATGCCGACCTCTGGAGACAAGCCGAGGATATTGAAATGCAAGCACTAAAAGACAAAGGTGTCTTGGAAGATATCCCAGCGACCGACATACCGAATGGATCACAAACAGTGAGAACTATGTGGGTCTATGCACTCAAGACGGACGCGCAAGGTTTTATAATTAGATTCAAGGCGCGACTTGTGGCGTTAGGAAATTGGCAACGCCCAGGTATCGATTTCACCGAGACATTTTCACCCGTGGCAAGGATGTCATCGTTTAGAGATCTTGTCGCAATTGCAGCCCATCTTGGGTTGCGTCTCTACGGTGGCGACATCAATACATCCTATCTGAATGCGACTTTAAAGATTAAACAATACGTCCAGTTTATTGAAGGATTCCCATGCAACGAACCAGGACATGTATACGTCGTGAAGAAAGCACTATATGGCCTTCGACAGTCTGGAAGGGAATGGAACTCTGAGATAAATGGTTGGCTTCTAGCTCGTGGATTCATCAGGTGTGCGACGGAACCATGCCTATACTACTTCATTAATGGTGAGACGGTGGTCTATTTGCTAGTATACGTAGATGATGTTATGTGCGCGACAAACAACGAAGAGTTCAAGCGTGACCTCTTTGTAGCTTTGGATCATGAATACCGTCTTAAAGATCAGGGACGTTTGTTTGAATATCTTGGTGTGGAGGTGCATCAAAGAGATGATGGATTATTCATTTGCCAGCAAAAGTACACACAAGATATTCTGTACAAGTATGGGTTTGATAAAGCAAACAAGTGTGGAAATCCAATGGAGACAAACGCTCGGTTTGTTCCGGCAAACGAGGACGAAGGAGTTGATTTAAGTTTCGACTATCGTGGTGCTTTGGGTATGCTAATGTACTTAGCTACAAGCACACGGCCTGACCTTGCTTATGCTCTTGGTCAACTCAGTCGATTTGTTGCTCATCCTACGTCAAAACACGCTGGTGCATTAAAGAAAGTACTTAGATATTTGGCCGGGACGAGTGCACACGGAATTTGGTACAAGAATGGTGATAATGATGACAAGGATCGTGGTGTTCAACTCAAGGGGTATTGTGACAGCGATTGGGGTGGTGACTTTGAAACTCGGAAAAGCACCAGTGGCTATGTGTTTAAGATAGCAGGAGGCGCAGTATCATGGATGTCAAAGCGTCAACCAATCGTTGCTCAATCAACAGCCGAAGCCGAGTATGTTGCAGCATGTGATGCTAGCATGGAAGCGATGGCCCAAGCTAACATCTTGTCAGAAATTCTCCCAGGTTCAAGTATCACTCCAATCATTCATATTGACAACAGTGAAGCTTTGGTGATGGCCACCAATCCAACGTATTCAAAACGAACTCGACACGTCGAGCTCCGATGGCATTATGTTCGTGATCAAGTCCAGCGAGGATTGATCAAGCTCGTGAAGGTCAAGGGAGAAGTTAATCCTGCCGATTCATTCACTAAGCCTTTGGACAAGACAAAGCTCGAAGCATTATGCAAGTTGATGGGGGTATCGACAAAGGATTGCGTAAAATTTCGAAGCAGAGGCTTCGAAGGAGGCGTGTTGGATTCCGGATATATTTAGTATCCGTTTCATCGCCATGTATGTTGAAGTGACATCGGGAGGGTTTCGTAACTCCCGATGGGTCACAAGAGCGCAAGAGAGAGAGAAAGAGAGAAAGTTGGCTCTAATATATTTTCAGTTCCTATTCTACCACGTTGTCATCACCTCCACCGGTTTCTAACACTGACGTCTTGGCGAAATGCCACTTCGGCGCAACTCATGTATTTCTTGTGCGAATGTTAGGTCAACATGAAGCGACTGGGTGGCGTACAGACCACGTAAACGGGTGAGTCGGAAAGCATAAAAGTTCAGTCACATTGTAGAATGTTTCGCCAGACTGAACAGTTGACATACTATAGAAAAGTCTCCGTATAGGGATAACCTATTCGCACATGATGTGGATGACTCAATCATGTGCCGTTAGGAAAAACATCATGTGCGAATAGGTTATCCCATTCGGAAATATTATACCCTAAAAGGAACGACTCGTCGCCCAAGCAAAAGGGTATGGATGTTATTTTCAAAAAAACAGGGGTATGCATGTTTTTTCCGCAAAAAGCGAGGGCATGCATGAAATTTTCCCTTATAATATTCAATCGATGTTGGCTGCATCGCTCATAAATTGCAATGAGCCAATGTTAATAGAAATTTTTAAACGCATTTCGATTTCGAAACATCATCCATCTTGGACGGAATGATTTTTATGTATATATGCGCTGCTTTTACGTCGCACCGCAGTACTTGTCTGTTATCGTTCAAGCGCTACAGTGTTGAGTAGCGCAGCAATGCTGCACCGAATAACCTTTGCGTCGAAAATGTTGTTGTCAATGTAAATATGTCGTTTTATGTGAAAGTATGTCAAAATTAAGCGGATGAATATTCGGTTGGAGGAATCAAGTTAGAGACATTGATCGACGTTAGCACGTTACACGTCACTGATGAATGAAAACAAGAACGAAAATATAGTGCGTTTTGCAAAAGCTTCGACGGAAGAAGGGAACAGCGATAAGGCAACAAAGAAAACGTAAACCCGGGAGTAGTGATATGATCACTAAGGAATTAATTCGATCGATAATCTGGTCTCGGCTTCTACATAACTGTCTTCGAGATGCTTAGTTGTCACCCTGGCGTTTTAAGTAGTCGAGCAGGACGTTAAGGGCGTGAGTCTCTTCACCAAAGTCCGTAATGACGGCGCAGGATGTTGACACGACCTTGCGGGCCTCGCCCATAGCGTCAATCTTGCAGAGACCACACCACTCGCCAAGTTGCTTTCCTGAGGGGACGAGAATAAGATTGACACCGTGCTCTTCGCATAAAGCACGCACTAGCTTGCTGTAGCTTGGCTCGTCACAGTCCTGAGCCAAGCAGCACAGACGCGCGCGTCGAGAGTCCAGCGCTTTAGCTGCCTCGTGTAAGCCGCGTTTCAGGCCGTCGTGGATCAGAGCCTTTTTCAGTACCTCCTTCAAAGCATCCATCTCTCCCAGCTCCTTGGGAATATCAACCTCTGCAACAACTTCCTCGGCCGACATGATTGGAGTCCTCGGAAAAAATTACGTAATGAATAATGCCATGGTAATGTTTTCTGTGTTTGAATGGTCCAAAACGCGTCGCAAAAGTTGGTGTGCTCCACATCCCAATGTTGCGATATATCGCTTTAGTGCCTCGTCACTCTTTATGATACACGTCAAACGACATGATAAGCCTTAATCGCTTGCATAACCCGCTGCGATACCTTGAAGCGCAAGTGGGTCGAATATGCCATGCCCCTATTGCCAGAATGATGAAAAGAAATCGTTTTTCAAGCTATCGAGTCATGGATGCTTTATACGAAGGTCAAGACTATGCTCGCCATGTGGAGAAGAAGTTCAGCGAACTATCTGGGAAGACCCCATGGGAGCCCGACGTCAAATATCTGGAAGGCGTTAAGAGCAGATGGAAAGGACCCGATCCAACGCTCAATGAATTGGTGCGAGATGACGTACCAACAGCCCGAAATCTCTTCCGGAACGTGCTGCAACGCCGCTATCCTAAGGATATGGGCATGTGGAACAAGTGGGGCGTGATGGTACTATTGCGTAACTAAACATTGCTTTTGTTGTGTATTTGGCGTTTTATATTTTCTTGATTGTTTAATTAATGAGTATAGGAATGGAAGGCGGGAAATTACGGACTAGCACGAATGATATTTTCGAAAGCATCACGTATTTCATTCAACGTTGAGCTATGGACGTCGTGGGCCTCAATGGAGCTGGAAGCAAAAAATATGCGGGAATCTAAACGCATTTATAGCGTTATTCTGGCAACAGATCCACACAACGCGATGGCGGGGCTAGGGATGGCATTATGGGAGGTTGAGGCGGGAAATCCGGACGAAGCGCGTGAGAAGTTCCAGGAACTACTAGAAAAACACCCAAAAGACGTGCTGATAATGCAATCTTATGGCGTCTTTGAGGCGAAGTCTCAGCATTTTGGGTTGGCAAGGAGTATATTTCGGAACGCTGTCTCACACCCTCGGGCTACTGGTCAGGTTTGGCATGCTTGGGCCAAAGCAGAGTATGATGCAGGGATGTACAAAAATGCACTGGCAGTAATATCAACTGCCTTTGAGCGTTTTCCAACCCATAA
The DNA here is from genome assembly GCA_026184515.1 of Peronosclerospora sorghi. NCBI lineage: Eukaryota > Oomycota > Peronosporomycetes > Peronosporales > Peronosporaceae > Peronosclerospora > Peronosclerospora sorghi. Next base: position 23,905,213 of record CM047582.1, on the reverse strand, counting down.
GTGGCTCATTCTGTTAGGTGCAATGGCCCATTTTAAACTTGGTGACGTGTATGAGGCACGGCGTGCATACCGCCGACTCATTGATGGTGGACTCTACGTGGAGCCATCGGCGTACAACTCGTACGCAAAAATGGAAGAAGAGTTGGGTAACGAAGACGTAGCAGTGGGATTATATATTGAGGCTTTGGAAGATCATCCTGACCACGTACCTAGCCTCATGTCTCTTGCTATTTTGTATAAAAAACGCGGTCGTATGGGTAACGCGCGAAAGGTATTTGAAAATGCACTCAAGAATCTACAGCACACCGGCCCTATACTGCACGCCTTTGGAGATTTCGAAGAGCAACACGGAGAACTCAAAAATGCGCGAGAACTTTTTCAGGAGGCCACAAGCGTGCAATCAACGGCCATCGAGTCGTGGCGTGCGCTGGCACGTGTTGAAGCGAAGCTCAAAAATTTTGAAGCCGCGCGTTCAGTACTCACCATGGCAACTCAGCATGTACCAAACGACACACCTTTGCTCATTGAGTTGGCTAAGATCGAGCAGCAAAATCGTCGGTTCCCTGCAGCTCGTCAGGCATTAGAAAAAGCGCTTAAGATCGACCCGTCAAATGCTTCTGTGTGGAACTTGCGGGCACTGTTAGAGCTGCCAATTGACCCAGATCGTGCGAAAATAATCGTGGAAAACGCTTTGTCGTCGGTGTCTGAGTATGAAAAAACTAGCTGGAGCATTTTGATGTGCACGTATGGTCGTGTATTTGCAGCTTTGGGTGATTATCAGCAAGCGGTTGCAGCCTTTCGGCGATCGTTCAAGTTACGTCCAAAGAGCTGGGAGACGCACCTTATATATGCTGATTGCGTTCTGATCCCAAATGAAGCGTGGGTCGAGGCCGTTAAGCATCTTACCGCTTCGCGTAGATATCTTTCGCGAACTGATAAACGCCGCGCAAATGTTGAACGTAAACTTCGTGTCGCTGAGGCAATGGTTAAATCCATCTGAACATACATACCGCGGAGTACAATGTCAAAGATCACAATGAAGCAGAGGACTAAACGGTTGTGCCTGAATGTATGAGCAATATCTTGATCATTGAAGCTTGTCGGTGTCACCGTCGTTGCTGCCGGTAAGTATTCCAGGTCTACAAAACCAAGCTTCCGTAGCAGGACGGCTTTAACTGCACAAATACAAGCTTTTCTTCGTCGGTACAGCTGAAAACTTGCTTTTCACCTGATGCGCGATAAATTAACTGCACTTGCAGCCAACAACGCTCGTGCTGTCACGCCTGATAAGCCTGTGCCTAAAAAATCGCACCTTTTTCATTAGTTTCATATGAAAAACTGTTCCCTTTTCATTACAAAGGGATCCAAAAAACGCAATATCATTATGTATTTGCTTTTTACCAGTTAACAATTCAATCGGCAAAAACCGACTCGCGAATGGATGATCACGTGATCAGTGGATTTTGGGTTTTATCAGTGAATGTTGGGTTTTATCAGTGAATTTTGGGTTGGTCGAAATTTCAATCAAACAGTTCGTCCGAACGACGGGTACCATCCCCTTGTGTCGTATAGCGTAACATCATTTTCGTTCAAGTGCAAGTATAAAATAGTTCTATTAGGGTGTACCACATTATTATATCTATTTTAGGATTTTGGCTGACATACATTTAGGATACTTTCAGATCAGCACGCGATTTTATTGGTCACAATACTTTCTTTGATGGGAATATCGAAAATCTCCTTTATGCTTGCATACCCATCACATCCCCGTTTCCACACTCTGAAAAATAGCCATATACACATGTGTGGACATGTAAATGTACCTATCTATGCATAAAGAATACCAAAGAGCATGAATCTTCAACCAAGCTAAAAACGAGCCAGGTTTTTATGAGGTTTTTATACTGTTACTCTTGAATAGTGAAAATTTTGATCTCGTCGAGCTTTTTATATGACAAGCATTAAACGTGGTAAGGTCAACGCAAATTTGCGCGGGAATGCAATATGTATCTTAAGACCTTACGAAGCCGACAAAACACTATTCTGCTTAGTCTACGCACGCTATTGCAATGTAGACGTCCTCTCGCGAATGCTGGGATAGGCGTTGAAGCTTGACCGACTCGTCGCACTGATGGAATGAATGTGCTGACGTAGGATTGTACAACTGTACCCATCGCAAATATTATATACTGTAGTTATGAAGCCCACCGTGCTTGAAAAGTGGGGTTATATTTATATTTTATTCTATACTACTTCCAACGGTCGACTCTCTCTTCTACTGAGTGGAGAGTTTGAGCGTTTCTACAAGTTACAACAAGTACTAAGCCAACACAAATCTGCGCGGGAAATGCAACATGTATCTTAAGACCTTGCGAAGCCGATTGTTTCACAGAACTACCTGTTTAGTCTATGCGCGCCATTAGAATGTAGACGTGAATGCTGGGACACTTGACCGACTCGTCGCACAGATGGAATGAATGCGTTGACGCAGGATTGTACAACAATATCCATCCCAAATATTATATACTGTAGTTATGTAATGAACCACTCGTACTGTGAGTAAGTTTAGTCTTACGACACGAGGCATGTGGTTGGGTCAGTTCTCATACTGGCTTCTATTTGTCCAATCTTTGGCCAGATGAGAACAAAATCTGGACGAATACTACGCCATCCAGCAGACGCGATTAGGCTGTCGCAAGTAATGGATGTGTGACTAGAACGCAAAGTGCCGAGAAGGAAAGAGACTTGACTTAGCTAAAAATGTGTCGGCCGATCGAGTCCCGCGATTCACTAAGCGCCATGGGGCCAGCCGCCGTTGCGCTCTTTGCTGGCTACCAGCCACCATCAGGAAATGACAATGACAAGGCTTTGACGAGCCAGAATATTAAGGCAAACGGGTGCGCCCCTGTTTGGTCCGCCCCTAGCGAAATGTGCTACGATGTGGATGGCTTTGAAACGCTGAATATGCCCCCAGCGCTTCCTTTTGTCTCATTTGCAAGGAAAAGTTCCTTCTCGACGATGGCGTGGGGTTCTACTGTCCCTAGGACGGATTTGTTAAGCATGGGGCTGCCTAATGACCAGTTCGCTGTCGTTCCACCCCCCTTGGACGTCAAGAGTATGAAGACACAGGCCGATTTTGACGCGCAGGAGCTGGAGGAGCTCTTGGAGTTCTCGGTGCCTGGTGACGTAAATAGTGAACGCAAGGACAAGCCGGACGTTGGAAACTTAGATGACGGCTTTGACGGGACGGAAATGTCGATTTTGTACAGCTTTTTGGTAGATGTGCCAGAAGACAAGCACCAGGAGGCCGTTGAACTGGATGGTGGTATTTTGAATCTCAATGTTCTGGCGGAATCTCCCATCGAAAGGCTGATGGACGCGCTCGTGGCTGACCCCGTGGATTCGGAGTCTGTGATGAGCTTGCGTTACGATGAGGCTCACATGGCGTCCACCAAATCGGTTACAAACTGTGGCGAGATGAAGAACCGTCGCTTATGCAAGAGTGAGCGCTGCTATAAGCGTTCACGTTCGAATGGCTTGTGCATCTCCCATGGTGGTGGTCGTCGTTGCGCCGTTGAAGGTTGTGAGAAGAGCTCACAGGGCGGGAATCTTTGCATCCGTCATGGTGGTGGCAAACGCTGCAGTCATGAAGGCTGCGGCAAAGCGGCCCAATCCAATTTCTTGTGCAAGGCCCACGGTGGTGGCCCGCGATGCCAGTTTGCTGGCTGCTCACGCAGCTCTCAAGGTGGAGGCTACTGCCGTTCTCACGGAGGTGGTAAGCGTTGCAGGTTCGACGGATGTGATAAAGGCACGCAGCGAGGCGATTTTTGCGCGCTTCACGGTGGGTCCCGTTTATGTGAGGTGCCTAACTGCATGCGTAACGACCGCGGTGGAGGTCTGTGCGCCACTCACGGTGGGGGAAAACGCTGCGCCGTGTATGGGTGCATTAAACCGTGCCGACGTAAAGGCTTATGTTCTGCACACCTACGCCAATCGGAGGGTGCGAAAGAATAACAAACGATTGATCGTGTGGAAGTACATTGCCTGGATGAGAAAAAGGTGATGGTGATGAAGTCACACGTTCGATGTCGAGGAGTGGGAGATGGGGGGAGAAAAGTGAAGAGAAAATGGTAGTGAACAGAAGGATCATGGATCTCGTGGCGTTTAAATCTTTGTTGCTATTTGGATCTCAGGAGACCATCAATTTAAGTTTAAAGCGCGCCTCTACCTGTTGAGACGACAGGGAAAGTGCGCTGTGGATGTAGGTTGGTGGCTCTTCAATCTGTCGAAGCTTAAGCTGCATGGTTCGCTATTTAGCAGGCGAAGCAGCGGCTGCGTTACTTACGGTGTTTCATTAGGTATGTGATAGTTGTATCGCGGGAGGGAAAGACTCCTCAGTGGTCACTCGGTGGTCGAATTGAATGATGTCCACTTTATTTCAAAGATCAGAAGCTGGCGAGAACAAAGCTTTGGGCAGATTGTCTAGGTTAAAGTATGGTGCTTGTGGTCTCACGCATTCGAAGTGCACTACTGCTCATTACTATTTAAGTAGCGAGGATCTGTGAAACTAATGCCATTGACTTTTTATTTGTTGGTGTTTGCGAGTATTTCACCCTGAGATATAACTACGTTGTAGTATGTCTTAAGATTTGACATTATCCTCACCAATGCTCGCACAAGTGACTTAATATGCGATAAAGTTAAGTGGTCGCCCTGCCGGCACACCCCTCCGCCCTACGGGCACACCTCTCACGTGACTTTCGACCAATAGAAATATAAATTGCTTATATGCGCAACATCAGAATGATTTTAGTGGTCCAAATTCACAATGTATAGGATGTATAGGGTCAACTAAGTTCGTTTTGTCTGACGTACAAACATCAATACTAACAGTTAGTTATTCGATCGCACCCGACGATCACCGGCTACCGACAGTTTGTGAACCAACTTTTGCTCTTCATGTACTGCACGGTCTAGTTTGGAATCAAGCACGGCCATGAGCTCCACGACTTCACGTGCAGTGGCCTCAGTATCTTCGCGCGCTTCTATCGCAACGCTAACGAGGATCTTAGCTTCCTCTAATTGCATTTCTTGCTCAATCCCACTCTTGCGAAGTATGCAGATTAGTTGAATGAGTTCTAGAGGTGAAAAATGAACCAGCGATGCGGGTCTGCCAGTTCGACAGTACGCTTTTTGCCTTCTTCTGCTCAGCTGCTGACATCAGCGTATCCGTATTTTGCGCTGTTATGATGCGCATTCCTGTCGTGCGTATAAACTCCCGGAACTGCTCCATCTCGCGCTTCTGAGCTTCTTACGCTGTTTCATCTGTTCTAGACGCTTTCGCGAGCGTCGAGGGTGTAATAACTTCCCTAGAGAATTGCCTTCTTACTTGATGCTGTTAGAAATGAGTTTGTAGCTTATGTGAAAGTTTACATTGGAGCTTGCTTATGCCGCCGAAGATCTGAGTGGTATACTATTTCGGCGAGCTGAACGACACCGAAATTTCAGAAATTTCGGTGTCGTTCTCTAGACCAAAAACGTTTTCCATGAGTATACGGCTGGTGCAACGGAGCGTTGAAGCTGATGATCCAACGGATGAGAACAACTTGGGTGGTTGAAGTTGGCGTGACCCAATGTTGATCTTTCCAGGCGCGGTCGTAGACGGCACGACCATAGTATTCTCTGTAACTAGACCAAGTTGCGTCTGTCGACGTGTCTCTTTACCCACTTGGCTCGTGTGGCCGCTGTCGATACGGGAGACTGCGCCAACGTTGGTATCGATTTCATGGTGCAGGTACCTTCGCAATGAGAGGCGGAGCGATTTCCGCTCCGAAGACCGAGAAAAGAGCGGCATGCCACTAGCAGAAGTACTGCGACCGATGCGCAGTGGTTGAGCGTGCTGGAGTGTGTCCCACGGTACTGCGAGGTGTTAAAACAACACAGAAAAGGTTGCAAACACTTAACGCGATCAATACTCACCACCTGGCCAAGTTACAGTGTGGGAGGATCAACGGAAGGTGCAGAACGGTGTGCGTCGCGTCGTAGCCCTAGGATGTATTCAGTCTGGCACTGCGTGTTTTAATGCAAAACGAAAAGTAAAGTATACAGTCATCCCTCCGAAACTTTATCCCCCGGTACTTTATAGCCTCTGTTACTTTATGGATTTTGGCTTCCACCGCTGTCGTTCCTATGAGTAAACCTTATACCTAATACTTTATAACATTTCTAACAAAACATAAAGTAGCAGAGGGAAATTTTTTCATAAACAAAAAAAAGGGGAAGAGGGAAAATGGAGAGAAAATATTAAAAAAATATCTCAAGAAATCCAGGAATCAAGGGTACGTTGGACAGTGCTACTGTGGCGGAGATCAAGTTGCATCTGACGAGCTACCTTAAGGGCATTGCGGTGTTCAGGAAGGGAAGGATCAAGCAAAGAAGCAAAGATTCCAATACCCTGAAGCTTTTCAGCCTTTGTCAGCTTTACCGTATGCTCTTCCTCCACAGTCTCTTCCTCCTCCTCCTCCTCAGCATCCTGCACATAAGCCAGGATCTCACTGTCATCCAACTCAGGTTGAGCTGCCTCCCGCTCCACGATAGGATTAACGGGGTTTTCAACAGACATTGGATTACGAAGGGGTAGTTGGTTGATGGCGTCTTGAAGTTCCTGTCCAACCGCTTGCTCGTCTAGATCCACCGCAGGTGACTGTGGTATTTCCTGTGCTGCCTGCCGCTCGACTTGGTTTAAGAGCCCAGAATGACGGAAGCAGTTGGCAATTGTCTGGGAGGTGATCTCCTCCCAAGCTGCCACTGACTAACGCATAGCTGTGAGCTGATCCACCTTATACAATTCCGTCTCTACCCGCTCGTCGCGATCAAGTGCGTTCTGAAGATGATGGCGGCGGTAGTGACGCTTGAATGCAGAAATAATGCCGGCATCCATCGGCTGAATTTTTGAGGTTGTGTTTGGAGGAAGAAAAAACACGTTGACGTGATCAAGCTGAAGTTCCTCGGTAGTGTGCGATGGAGCGTTGTCAAGAAGGAGAAGGATTTCGCGTTTCTTCCTCTGTACACGAACAGATACAGTAATGAGTGGAAAAATGTCACATACAATTCAGCATAGCATGCATCAAAACAAACCTTCATGTCAGCTTCCAGCTTCAGCAACCACTCCTGAAAAAATACGCCAGTCATCCAGGCCTTTTTGTTATGGCGGTAATAAAAACCCAACTGGGCACCGGTCTTGCGTTGAAAAACACGCGGTTTGGCGGCATGCCCGATGAAGAAAGGCGGAAGCTTTTCGGAACCATCCGCATTTGCCGTGAAGGCAAGAGTGAAACGGGTCTGAACACAGGAATGTTAGACAGGGAGTAAAGACTCCAAATCAGCAAAGATTTTTTGTACCTTTATCTTTTTGAGACCCTCAACTTGATGCTGTGCGATTTTTTTCTCCGGGCACATGCTGTAAAACAGGCCTGCAGGACATGAAAGTGAGCATTATTTTGCCATAATCAAAGAATTTGATATTGAGAGAACTTCCATACCTGTTTCATCCATGTTAAAACATTACGGAGGCTGTACCTAACGATGGTGGTCCGCAAACCAGGCAGAGCTTCCAATATGGCATCATTGTCTGCAGATGCACTTTCGCCGTGGATGCGGACCGAACGCAGCCTGTGTCGCTGCTGAAACTTGTGGAGCCAGCCGGCAGAAAATTCGATGACACTCTCAGGGACGTTGAGGCTTTGGGAAAAGGTCTTTGCTTTCAGCCGGATGAGCTCACCGGTCAGCGCCACTCCACGGCTCTGGCACTGAAGGACCCAATATGCCACAGCTTCCTCGACGACAGGATGCTGGACGATCCGGGTCCGCTTGGCGCTGAGCTCGGCTGGATCCATAGCCTCAAGTTCAGCTCGCTTCTTGAGAATGTTGCTGATTGTCGCCTGAGTGATGGCTTTGGGAAGGTTGAACTTGTCCTTTGCCCAAGCAGTTAGCGCCGTCTGGCTCATATCCGGGTTTGCTGCCTTGTGACGACAGATGTCGCGTTTCTGGTCGAACGTGAGACGAATCAGAGTCATTTTACCGAAAACAAGTGGAAGGCACTAGAAATACAATTGTGGTTAAAAACGCTTGCTGTTCTTAAGGCGAAAAAGGCGAAAAAAAACTGTTTCCAATTGTCGCTTACCACACAGGCGGCTGAGATGATTGGACTTTGATCGTGTTGCCTGGCCAGATTTTTGCTTCCTGGGGTATGTGGGGGGGAGGGGTGCTTGCTTTGCTACAGTCGATGGGGAAAGCGAAAATGTTGGTGGCCTGGGGGGTAAAGGCGCCTTTTATACCTCTCCCTTGGTGGCCAGCTCGCCGTTATGCACTCAAAAATGTAAAATAAGCATTTTAAAAAGGTAAACAAAGCATTTTATTCAAAAAACGATGGGCACCGCGTTTTTTTTTATTAAATTTAAGTGATTTTCTACAACTTAGTACCCCCCGGTACTTTATAGGGTATGCTGTCCACCGAGGTTATAAAGTAACAGAGGGATGACTGTATTATGTATAGTTACCTAAGTCGCTATCCAGTCCTTACTGCAACTTAAAACTGTAACTGCTTTTTATATGTAACAATGTATGGCTTACCTGCAACAGCCAATGCTTTTCCACTATACGGAAGAGTGAAAACTCCAAAATGGATACACACTCTTCCAACACTCCTCCTGGAAGACCGGAGGCTGTAGCACCACCACTGTAAGCCCAGCGCCTCACGCAACACTTGGATCCGCTGCGCTCCCAAGTCCCTAGTCAGCAAGTCAGCTAACATATCCTCACTTGGCACGTGGTTGGCCACAACAATGCCCTTCTTCGTATAATCCTTGAGGAACTTTAACTTGACGTCGACGTGCTTGGAACTTGATCCACTTGCCTCGTCCTCCAGCTGCTATATCGCGGCTTGGTTGTCCATCTTGAACATCAGAGGCGTCTTCGCGTGCATCCCAATTTCAGCGACCAGCTGTCGCAAACCCAATGCCTCTTTGCCGGCCATCGCTGCCGCAACAAATTCTGCCTCCGCAGTCGAAAGAGCAACTGCAGTCTGCTTCTTTCAGGTCCAACTCACGAGAATTCCATTTATGAAAACAACCATAGCTGAAACACTCTTCCGGTCGGTCTTGTCAGCAGAGAAATCTGCATCGCTGTAGACCATGATCCGGAATGGCATGGGCAAATCTTCATCGTGCTTTAGCACCAGCTTTAAATCCATCGTGCCCTTGAGATATTTCACAATGCGCTTTGCAATTTTGTAGTCACCCAGCGTGGGTGCATGGGTCTTACGCGTGGCTCGGAGCACGTCGAACGAAATGTCAGGACGCGTGCACCGAGCAACCCATAGCAAGCTGCCCACAAGCGACTGGAACTGCTTCACAATCGGTAGATTCTCCTTTGGATGCAATAGTAATAGTTCTTGAAACTCCTTCAAATCATCCAGAGCCAGCACCGGAGTTCGGGCTGGGTTCATCTTCTCGAGCTTGTTTGTCTTGAGGATCTCTCTGATCGTTACTTCCTGATCCAATACGTATCCACTCTTTGGATCGCCTTGAATTCGTATCCCCAGAAACTTCGTAATGCTGCCCAAATCTTTCAATTCCAGTATTTTCATATCTGCAAAAAATTCCTTTACGATCCTCTCACTGGTTCCAGTAACCAGGAGGTCATCCGCATATGCGCCGACCACCACCGTTTTGGCGCCCTGGTGCTTCACAAAAATGCACCTATCGGTCACGCACTTCGTGAATCCAAATTTCATCAATGTTTCGAATAAGCACTGGTGCCATAGGCGCCCAGCCTGCTTCAGACCATAAAGATTTCTCTTCAACTTCAATGCAAGCTTCCTTTGAGAATCGACACCAAAATTTCGCAAAGTATCCACCGAGATTTCCATGCCTTGCGGCACCTGTAAATAAATCTCCACATCCTCTTCAGACTTGGCTTTGGGGTAGGCACTAGGCAAATCGCCGTGGCGTGCCGCTACCCCCCACACTTGCGCCAAAACCAGAATCAACTTTACGTTGTTCAATTCCATAACAGTGGAAAATGTGAAAAAATAATCGTCCCCGAAAACTTGCTTAGCGCCCCTGGCGACCAACCTCGCTTTGTACATCTCTACCGACCCATTTGCACAGACTTTCGTCTTGTACACCCGTTTGGTCGGGAGAGGTACCTTGCCCTCAGGGCGGCGATCAACATCCCACGTTTCCAAATCCTGGAGGGCCTTAAGCTCCTCCATTTCCGCCTGTATCCACATGATTGACTGTGGTCCACCGTGCGCCTCACGGTATTTCTTCGGATCCGTCAGTATCATCGATCCACCTGTTTGCTCACAACCGGGTTCACATACTGCATACACGCATAAAGCGCCTTCCACATTTTCATTAATTCCAGCAAACTTTTGCGGAATTTCCACACTTGGTGCCACCCTCTTGGCCCTTGAATCTTCATATTCTTGACCCTTCACTGTCTTCTTGGACTTCCTGCGTGTTTTTCTCGTGCCCTGCACTGGTTTCTCGGCGCGCCTCGGCTCATGTGCAGCCTCCGGTATTCCTTGACTTCCGCGCCCTTTATTTTGCGTATTCGAACCGACATTTCTTGAACGCGACTCGGCCATTTCTTCGAGTTCTTGACTGCGTTCACCTTCCAACATCTTGGTTACCTTCTCACTTGTTTCTGCACTGAGTGTCTCGATCGCGGTGACGTGCCGCGTCACCGCGACCACACGTCCTTCATCAGCAGCACCTTGAAACCTTCGGTTTCATCACTCTTCCCCAAAATTAGGGCGCGCTCGGCATTTTTCTCCAGCGTCTTCTTCTTTGGGTCCCGCCAAACCATACACGGGGACCCGAAAACCACGATACCATTTACTGCCGGCCTCTTGCCGGTCAGCACTTCCAATGGCGAAATTCGCCCAACATTTGATCTCGTTGGAGTACGGTTGAGTATGTACGCAGCATACTCAGCCGCCTCCGACCAATACGTGAGGGGTACACCTGACCCGAAAATCATGCACCGGACCATATTGAAGATGGTCCGGTTCATCCGCTCCGCCTTTCCGTTCGACGCCGGATTCCCTGGCTCTGTTACTTGGCGGCGGATACCGGTCTGCTTACAAAACAGATCCACGTTTCGGTACTCTCCGCCGCCATCCGTCCGAAGCACGTGCACCCTGCACGAAAATTCGTTTTCAAACCAAGCGAGAAAGTGTCCGAACATCTTCGCTGCTAAATCCTTGGTGCGTGCCGCAAAAACTCTAACATAACTCGAATGATGATCCACGAATACAACCAAGTACCGGTTGCCACGTCTGTCGCGGGGAGTGATCGAACCTTTGAGATCACTGCAGATCACTCCTCGATGCGATCAATTGGCGCATTTCCGCCCGAATCTGCCTTCGGTTGCGCCTTTCTGGCAGCCTTCCCTTCGGCACACGTAAGGCAATTCGGCCTATTCGTGTCCGTTAAGGCAATACCAGACCTCGGGTCCCTGGCCAACTTTTCAATGGTATCGTAGGCCAGGTGACCCAGACGCATGTGAAAATGTTGTAGGCTGCCAGTGTGGACGTCCTTACTGACATCTTCCAACACACTGTTGGCAACCATGTCACCGAAATTTCCCGAAAAACTTTGCGCCTTTTCGGCCTTCAACTTAGCCACAAAGACAGAACCATACGTCATCACGTCGAACAACTTTTCGCCTTTTATCATGAGGCGCAGCTTGCTGCCATCATCAACCATGGTGCAACCCTTTCGCGCAACCTACCAAGTGAGATCAGGTTTCTGGCTAGTTGCGGAGCGAAGTATACTTCAGTCAAGACAACGACAGTTTAACTTTTGTCGCACTTCCGCAACGTAAGCCGTCCGACCTTGGTTGCCTGAAGAATGCCACCATCTGGCAAGGCAAAATTATCGTCGGGGCTGCAATCCCTAGCGTCTTCCAACAAACTAGCGTTCGACACCAAGTGTCTACTAGCCCCACTATCAATAATCCAGATATCTTCATTTTCGTTTTCATTTCCACACGCATTTAAAATACCATCCATGGTCGAAAGCACGAAACGCTTTGAAGACCCTTCATTTCCACCACGGCTCTTCCTTTGGGTGCGTTCACCTTCACTCTTACGGCGCTTTTCGGGGCAATACCTCTGTATGTGCCCCTCGCCACCACAGCCGTAGCACACGCGCCGCCCCTGACCAGATGTTGCTGCATGCACGTTCACCTTAGGGGCGTGTTTCGACTTCACCATGTCGACTTCGAGCTCCTGCGCCCATGCAATTAACTATTGCGCACGGCTTAGGTAATCCTCCCTTCTCGGGTCATACCTAACCATCAACATTATCTTGAGTCGCGGCGCGTCATATTTGACGATATTTTCAACTATTAACTTTTCACTCGACCCGCTTTCGCGAGCCAGAGCTACTAGGTATAAGTAGTGCTCTGTCCAGCTGCTTGCGGATCCTTTTCCATCGCAAATCTCGCAGCGGCTTGGTGGTGGGATATCGTCGTCTTGAATCCCAACTACATCTGATCCATGACGTGAATCAACGTCGGCCGCACCCGCCACCACCACGCAACATTTGCGCGGTAATATTCGGCGGCGGTGACCTCCAAATGTTTGCCGAACTTATTCACATTCAATAGTTCACTCCACTGGAAGCCAGAGGTCATCTATGCAATCTCAATGGCTTCCATTAACAGGTAATCCCACTGGCGATACCCTGCACTCAGACCGGGATATAATTCGCGTCCCGAAAATTTGTCGATGCTTAATTTCGGTATCTTGTACCCGGTGTACTGCACCGGTACACTTGGCTGCGCGTCGGGCACTTCGTCACCGTCTGCACCTTGCGCCGCAGCGGGCGCCCCACGAGGTACATCATGCGCTCTCAGGCGTGGCTTCGCGCCAGCTTCCACCCCTTCGTCCTCGGCCAGATCATCCAATTCCATCTGCTGGCCGAACGGACGGTAATTTCGCAAACTTTCACGGAAATTATTCTCCGGTATAAGCACCGGCGCTTCTCTCTTGCGCTCGGGTGACCTCTTCGATGGTGCAGGTCTAGCTTGCCTGGGTCATTCGCAGCTCTCGCAGCTTCACGCCAATTGTTCAATAGCTCCCGGAATTGCTCCGGAGAGGGCATATCATCGTCATCAAAACCAATCATCGTAAACTTATCGAAAAATCTTCAATCACGTCCGGTAACCGCTTCCCCTTCGACAGGGGGCTTTCCACAAGCTCCACGGAACGTAACCACAAGAAAAACGTAATACAAAATGCTCCAAACGACCAAGCAAACTCCACTGGATTACTTGACGCAACTTGGGCTCATAAACTGTTAAAACAACACAGAAAAGTTTGCAAACACTTAACGCGATCAATACTCACCACCTGGCCAAATTACAGTGTGGGAGGATCAGCGGAAGGTGCAGAACGGTGTGCGTCGCGTCGTAGCCCTAGGATGTATTCAGTCTGGCACTGTGTGTTTTAATGCAAAACGGAAAGTAAAGTATATTATGTATAGTTACTTAAGTCTCTATCCAGTCCTTACTGCAACTTAAAACTGTAACTGCTTTTTATATGTAAAAATGTATGGCTTACCTGCAACAGCCAATGATCTTCCATATACGGAAGAGTGCAAACTCCAACATGGATACACACTCTTCCAACACGAGGCAGTTCTATAAACGTCGGTCAACGGCGAGGGTGGCAGAAGAAGTGATAGATGAAGTAGGTACTAGGCAAGCTGTGCCCTATGGAGATTTAACTTTGTTGGGGTTGCCTTAACGACTGGCTTCTATTTCTATTGGTCGAAAGTCACGTGAGGGTGTGCCCGTAGGGCGTAGGGGTGTGCTGGTAGGGCGACAAAAGTTAAAAATCGAAAGTATATATATATATACTAGTGTAGGTACCCGTCGTACCGACGGGCCGGTGGCCCGGCGCTTGGTGGAGGGTACTGTATAAACATGTATACTCTGCACTGATACAAATATTGCTGAACCTGTCCTTAGCCTCTTTCAAGGGTGAGGGTAGCGAAAATATAGGGCGAGCCCTGTGTTTTCGCTATTTTTTCGCTACCCAGGTAATCGAGCCCCAGCACCCCCAGCTAACAGCATCCCCCAAGCAGATACCTCAATGAAAAAAAGTCAAAATCGTGCTTTGCCCGAGAGAGACGGTCAAGTGTAGTACTCGGTCGTATCGACGGGGTAGAGGGTATATAAGGTTAAATCATAGAGGCAACTACGTGACCGGGAACGTCACAGGGACGGAAAATTTTAAGAGGTAGAAAAAAAAATCGCTACTTCTAATCAGTACTCGTTAACACTGATCTTCATGTCAATAGTACTACCACGGACTAGTCTTCAACAGAGAGATAATTTTTGAAGCCAAAATTGTATGTTATGTTTTTTGTCAGATAGTTTTTCCTTCTGTAAAAGCGCTATTTATAAAGTCGAATTAAATTAGGTCCGATGTAACAGGGTTACATTCGAGTCACATTAGGTTGGTGGTGTACGTGAGTACACTACGGTTAGGGTCAGTAGTGACCGGTTCGAAGGGGTTTGAACCATTGGTTATTTTAACCAATCAGGGCAGGAGCCATAGGGGGGGGTGGCGTGTCAGCCATCCAGGTGTCGGTACACAGGTGGTGTACACTACATTTTAGCTAGGTACGAATTTGGTATGTTCTACTTAGTATTACATATAGTTTACATTAGTTTGAATTAATTTAGACTAATTACATATTAAATATATATTCAGTTTACATTACACTCTATCTTACAGACGCACGACCTCGACCGGTCGTGCGTGTAGTGAGTGCCGTAGCGTAAAGTAAGCCCTCCCTTTAGCTACACCCTTAGTAAGGGAGCCTTGCCGTTAAGGCACTAGCAAAGGCTACAGTAAACCAACCCGGGAAGCTTGGCCCCGAGTAGGAGAATCCTCTCCTACTAAGCCCTTTATAAGGGCGTATCGACTGAGTAGCGGCGAACGCCGCTTTAAGGAAAAGTCTTCCTCTGTGCGCTAGCCGCACCGTGCGTATACGCACCGGCTACATCTGGTAGCACTTGTAGTCAATTCAACACCTGTGTTGGTAGACTATGACATCCTCTGCAAGGGATGAATCAGGACGATTGGGATAGGTTGAGCCTCGTCCGGCAGGAAGCCTTTAACAGGCTGTTATCCTTACTGGGTGACGAGGTTATGCAGCTCCTGGTGGAGCAGGGCCTCGAGGCCGTAAAGGCAAGGGTCAATGCCCTCATCGCCCATGAGGCGAGTTTAGGTGGAAGTCGTTCCACGGGGGTGCGCCCCCCATTATCGTTTAAGATAAAGACGTTCACCGGAGAGAAGGGTGACAAAATAACCTTTACGTGTGGTTGCGAGAGATCGAAACGGCCTTCGCCACAGCGAATCGCTGATCACTTGCAAGTGGGACTTGCATTGACCCATCTTACGGGCAAAGCCCGTACATGGGCGTTTACATGCTCGGAATCAGTCAAGGACGTGTTTCCAACATGGAAGGTCCTTAAGCAAAAACTTATGGACATGTTCGCCACGCCTGATCTCGTTTTACAGAATCAGTTGGTGTTTTTGAGGTGCCTTCAGGGCACTAGGGACTTGGAAACGTATGTCCAAGAACTGAAGGCCCTGTTGGCAGGGATGTACGCGAAAGCGTACTCGGATGATGTGTCCATCCCCGTCTTCATGGGAGGCCTGAAAGAAGGTCCAGCACGTTCGGAACTGTTCCCATGCCGACCCCAATCCCTGGAGGAGGCGTTTAAGATGGCGTTTAACGCCGAGAGGAACTTCCGTTCCTCTAAGTTGGGTCCTGAACCCATGGACCTGAGTCAGGTCGAAGCGGAGGAGAAACCTCCCGCTAAGAGTCACACTGACTCTTTTTCGCAGAGCTTCGAGGCGGAGCTCTTAGCTATGTTGCAGCGGCATGGGCCGCTGAGATGCTTCCTGTATGGAAGCACGGATCATCTGCGGAACAGATATCCGAAAAATCCCCAGCGAGACACTCGCTACAAGGGGCCAATGGTGGGGAAAAAGCCCTTGCCCAAGCCGTCGGGAAACGACGGCTCCCAGTAGGTGCGGGGCGCCCTACTGGGGGATCACTCAGTGCTGTTAAGCCCCAGGGTAGGGGACGACAGCACAAAGCCCCGAGGGAAACGGTGCTTTCTGGCACCGAGTTGGTGTACCAGCCAGGTTTGCTGGTAGTCCTTGCGGATGTGAAAGGATTTGATAAGCCTTGGAGAGTCTTGATAGACTCTCGAGCGTCTGACAATTATGTCAGACGGGCTTCTGTAGAGAAGAGTCGGCTGTATGCCGAGGCCCTAGAGGCACGTTCTCGTGACGTTGTCACGGTCCGTCTTGCGACGGGCGTACAGGTTTCTGTACCCAAGGTCTCGATTGACCTTAAGCTGAAGTTTGCAAACTTCGCCAGCTTAGAACGTTGCCTAATCCTGGATTTGGACTCGAGGTATGACCTCATTCTGGGCATGAAGTGGCTGGAACGCCACGAGCCATGGATAGACTGGAAGTCTAAGTCCATCGGCTCTACGCACCCGCGGTAGGGTGAAGCATTGGCGAGTCATAAACCCACCTTTTCTCGATCGCAAAAGCGATTCTGTCGTGAGATGCCAGAAATTGGGATGTCTGAGATGATCATTCCCAATGACTTTAAGGAAGAGTTCCTTAACGAGGGGGATTCTGCGGTTAATCCCCACGCCGTTAACGGTGAGACTGGTGAGTTGCCAGTGGCAGAGGTGGATTCCTCTGAGGCGACTCCAGTGGTAGGGGTAGAGACCCCTGTGGTTAAGCGCGAGGAGCTTCCAAGCGAAGATACCCGAAGTTTGTCTCTTTCGCACGTCGTAAATGATTCCGACTACGCCGTTATAGGTGAGACCGGCGAGTCACCGGTGGTAGAGGTAGAGACCTCTGTGGATAGGCGCGTGGCGCTTCCAATAGATGGGGCAATTGGCTCCCCCCATCTGGGTCTCGGTATGAGTCTCGAGGCCAGTAGTCAGCAGTCCTATCGGATGCTTAATAGTGTGACAGGTATTGTCACAGCAGGCGTAAGCCTGTAACGGTTGCCTGGGGTAGGCGAACTGTTGTCGTTGGAGGAGATGTCCTTCAACGAGTTTGAGACTGATTTGAAAGCAGATGAAATCGACGAGGTCGTCGTGTTGCGTCCGGAAGAGGAGTTTAACTCCTCATCCACGATGGACGAGTCAGTTTTGGTGTAAACCAAACAGGCATTGAATGCCCGAATCGGCCTCAAGATCCTCGCGGATCCTGAGGACCCTTACAATTCCTTGTTAAACGAATTCGGAGATGTCATTAGTGACAACCCGCCGATGGGGTTACCACCGGATAGGGTAGTCCGACATGAAATTGATTTGGTTCCTGGAACCAAATACTGCGTCACTAGGCAGTGGCCTCTCCCCAAGGAACAATGCGACGTCATCGACGCATTCTTCAAGGGGAAAGAAGAGGCAGGGGTGGTACGGGAGATCAAGTCCCCCCACTCATCTCCCACTTTTTGTGTTCGTAAACCGAACGGAAAGTGGCGCATTGTGCATGCGTACAACAAGCTGAATGCAGCTACTGTACCCATGCAGACTCCGATTCCTCGGAAGGATGTCCTCCAGAACAATATGGCGGGCTGTACTGTATACAGTGCCTTAGATCTGGTGGACGGGTATTATCAGGTGCTCATGCGAGCGTCCGATATCCGGCTTACAGCGGTCAGAACGCCTAGCGGCATGCTGTGGGAGTGGCTTGTTATACCACAAGGAATTTCAAATGCACCAGCGACTTTCAATCGCTTGGTGACTCAACTCTTCCGCCCTCATAGGAAGTACGCTCAGACGTACTTCGACGATATATTCGTTCATAGTCGTACGGAAGGAGACTCGTCTGATGTTCAGACGCACCATATACACCTTCGAGCTGTGCTCGAACGTATGCGAGAGCATAAGCTATATGCGAACGCATCCAAATGTATCTTTGGTGATGAGGAAATTCCTTTCCTCGGATGATTCATCGGTAAGGATGGAGTGCGGGCGGATCCCGCGAAGGTGAAAGCCATTGTGGAGTGGCCTTCGCCAGTAAATCTTAGTGATTTACGGAAATGGCTTGGATTTGCCAATTATCCCCACAAGTACAGCGGGAACTACGCTGAAATGGCAAAGCCATTGACCGAACTTCTTAAGAAGGATGTTGATTGGTGTTGGGAAACCAAACACCAAAACGCTTTTGAAGCGGTAAAGGGGAGCTTGTTGAAAGCTCCCGTTCTTGCTCTCCCATATTTTGGGAAACCATTTAGTGTCGTCTGCGACCCCTTCGATTTCGCAATCGGATGTGCTTTGTTACAAGCAGACGATGCAGGAAGGGAACGCGTAATTGCGTTTGAGTCGAGGCAGCTTAAAGCTGCGGAACGGAATTATCCCGTTCATGACAAGGAGATACTTGCAATGAAGTATGCTCTTGTCAAATTTAGGGTTCACCTACTCGGCTCAAAGCCGTTCGTGGTTTATACTGACCACGCGTCCTTACGGACAGCGACAAAGTCGCCTCATCTCTCGCAACGGATGGCCCGTTGGCTCTCCTTCTTTGCGGAGTACAACTTTGAGGTTAAGTATAAACCTGGCAAGCAGAACGTGCTTGCAGACGCGTTGTCGCGTCGTCCCGACTACGAGTTCACTCACGCGACATTCGTCACCACGTCTGTGGTGGATCTCATACGCCAGGCGTATAAGAAAGGCCCACAGTGCACGGCGCTTATCAGCGCGTTGGGTGGAAAGGGACTTGACTCGTCTGAGCCAACACTGTCAAGTCGATCTAGAGCTCGTTTACACCGTTACAGGTACTGTGACGGTCTGCTATTTTATAGCACGAGCGCGGAGGACACTCCGCGGGTGGTAGTTTCTCATAATGAGGAACTGAAGTATATAGTCCTCTTTGAGGCACATGACGCCCCTACCGGGGATCATTTAGGTCGGGATAAGACCTACAGTGCTTTAAGCGCTTTGTATTGGTGGCCCAACATGTATAAGTGGGTCGGTGCGTACATACGCACCTGTGAGACGTGTCAGAGGGTTAAACCCTCTGCAAGTTCAGCTGCGCCTTTGGCGAACTTGTCGGTTCCAACGGAGTGTTAGAAATCCATTAGTATGGATTTTATCTTCGGTTTTCCGAAGGATAAGGCCGGTAACAACGGAATATTGGTCTTTGTAGATCATTTGAGCAAGATGGCTCACCTGGCGGCGGTGCCAGAGTCCAATGATGGAAAAGGAATAGCAAAAGTGTTCCTAGACCGTGTCTTTCGACAGCATGGTCTACCCGATTCCGTTCTGTCGGATCGGGATCCCCGTTTTACGGGACAGTTCTGGGGGGCGTTGTTTAAGGTGCTAGGCACCAAGCTCCTCATGTCCACTGCGTATCATCCGCAGACGGACGGTGAGACGGAACGCGTTAATCGCGTTCTAGAGGACATTCTCCGGAGTTTATGCCCGGATTCTCGAAAGAGTTGGAGTGAGATGCTTCCGATGGCCGAATTTGCTATAAACAATTTGTTCCATGCATCTACGGGGTTTACCCCGTTTACTTGAACGGATTAGTAAATCCGAGGGTTCCGTTGACGCCACGTGTGTGTGGACCAGGGCTTGAGGGGGGAGGATTCCCTGATGTCAGCCCTGTATCTGTGCGAAAGCACATCGATAAGTTTTTATCGACGAGCCTTAGTGTCTTACGACACGTCTGCGATGCCATGGCGGAAAGCCAAGACAAGCAGGAGCAAGATGACCGCAACGGGCGGCGAAACGAAAAAGTGTACAAAGTAGGAGAGATTGTTTTATTAAACGCTAAAAATCTTCCTACACATGCAGTTTCAAGGGTGTTGCGCAATAAACTTCGCCCCAGGTTTGTGGGTCCCTTTAAGGTGTTAGCCCGAAAGGGCTTGTCGTACACCTTAGACATCCCGAAGGCGATGCGTACGCATCCAACCTTCTATGTGGGTATGCTTAAGACATACCGGAACCCGAAGGCGGGTCCCCTCTCGGAGGAGGGTGAGAAACCGGATAGCCGAAAGGCGCAACAGGTCGGAACATCTCCGACAGGGTTGATATACGACCCTGAAGCTCCGCAACTAGAGTCTCTTGGGAGGCAAGCCGCCCCTCGATGCGTTCATTCGCACTCCCTTCGTTGCATAGTCACTCCTGGGCATCTTGGATGCGACGGCTGTGCCTATCACAGCGCTCGTGGATCTCACGCCGCAATAGCGCGACCCCCTCCTCCAGTGCTTGATACGGAGGGTACTCCACATTACCATGTGGAACGCCTGATGGCACGACGCCATCACCGGGGTGAGACCCAGTACCTGGTGAATTGGAAAGGGTATCCACATTCCCAGAACTCGTGGGAGTACTAGACTCCCCTGTGGCAGGATTGCCGTGAAGTCGTTGACACTTTCGAGCGGGAGAATCCCACTGAGAGTCAACGTCCAAAGGGGCTGAAGAAGCCCCTTCACTCCCAATATCTGGGAGTTCGCCGGAGGCAGATGCTGTGCTTGCATTGCTCTCCGGCACCACATCGAGAGCAGAGCGCGTATAATAGGAGGCAGGCAATTGCCCTTGCGCTTTGGCCTGAGCATAGGCCAAGCGTAGCGCTCTCTCTACCCGAACGTCGTGTTCGGAAAAGCTGTTGTACAGCGCATCAAAACTGGGGAGGCGTTTCTCCCTTTCCGCCCAGGCGCGGAACGCCTGTTCTGCGTCTTCGACGCTTTCGTCCCTCAGGAGAACAAGGGGAATCTCGCGGAGAACATCCACGAGGGCACCGCGTGCCTGTTTTCCGAGGCGCGTTCGGTAGGACTTAACGGAATAATGTTTGGGCGTTAGTAGCCGGGCCCGGAGTTGGTTCCGATGCACAATTTCACGCGGCAGTATAGCCGCTGGTCCAGGGGTATAAGAGGCTAAGCCCCTCTTGACCGCGTTCTTAGCCCTCTTATGAGGGTCACGAGGTCCCTTACGTGCCCGTCCGGCACGTCGGGCCTCTTGAACCAAGGACGGTGCATTGGTGGTGGTTACCTGTGGCAACCTGGAGGTATCACCCCTAGCGGGTAACGGTGGCGCACGAGTTAGTGCGTTTTCCCCACGTGTGGGGATGGGTTGGATGACTGATAGCGCCGTTCGGCGCTATCAACATGGCCAGCCGTTGGGGAGAGTTCCCCAAGGGCGTCCACTTCCGAGCCGTCGGTATAGTTTGCGTCCATAGCACCGCTGAGGGTGTACAATCGACAGCCAGAGGTATGGCGTTGGAGTTATCCAACAAAATTTTGTTTATTGCGTAAGCAATAGTCTTGATGGGGTAGGATGTAACGGGGTTACATTCGGGTAACACTGAGCGTTGGTGTACATAAGTACACCACGGTTGAGGCCAGTATTGGCCGGGTTGAAAGGTTTCGAACCTTTGGTTATTTTAACCAATCAGGGCATGGGCCCTTGGTGTGGTGGTGTGTCAGCCATCCACGTGTCAGTACACAGGTGTTTACACTACATTTTAGCTAGGTACGAATTAGGAATATTCTACTTAGTGTTACATATAGTTTATATTAGTTTAAATAATTACATATTAAATATATTCAGTTTACTTTTCACTCTTTAGTACAGACGCACGACCTCGACCGGTAGTGCGTGTAGTGAGTGCCGTATCGTAAGGGGAGCCCTCCCCTTATCTACACCCTTTGTAAGGGAGACTTGCCGTTAAGGCACTAGTAAAGGCTAGAGTAAACTAACCCGGGAATCTTGGCCCCGAGTAGGAGAGCTCTCTCCTACTAAGCCCTTAATAAGGGCGTATCGGCTAAGTAGCGGCGAACGCCGCTTTAAGGAAAGTCTTCCTCTGTGCGCTAGCCGCACCGTGTGTATACGCACCGGATACACACAGGATCTGATCACCCTGTGTGTAATCCGGCTGTATCAGAAGATACAACCGCAGCGTCGGACAGTCTGGTGGATAGCTATGGCACCACCAGGTCTGTTCTGACACGATCAGCGGAAGGCACCTCCGCTGGTGAGTCCAGAGGGACTACCACACGCAACAAACGAGTAGTTGCGTGTTGGAGAGAAACATTCCACGGGTGATAAAGACCACCGTGAGAATGAAGTGATATCCACGGTGGGAAGCACCCACCGTGAGAATGAAATAGTATCCACAGTAGGAAACACCCACTGTGCGACCGAAGGTTCCAACACGACGAAAGAATTCCGTGTTGATGAGAGTGAACTCACGATCGAGTGCAATCGTGAGCACAACTCCGTGGTTGCCAGTGCCCACCACGTTGCGTTAGCCATGCACACGGGTGATAAAGAACACCGTGTCGCAGAACAGGCGGCCGAGCATACGAGCACATCTGATCGCCAAGAAATTCCATGGTAGGCAGTGGCCACCATGATGATGAGTATTCGCACACGGTGAATCGTAATCACCGTGTAGCAGTCAATCAGACGAGTGCGTCTGATTGCATGGACAGTTCCATCGAGACGATCAACGTCTTGACGCAAACGGAGACCGGATTAGCTACCCAGTATCTGTTGATGGAACACCCTCCGAAAGAAGGTTCGGAGATGATGGCTCTTCCAGCTAAGCGCTGGAAGAAGTTTATGAGAAACTTGAACGATGATCAGATCGAGCAGATCTGTATTATCGTAACAACAGATGATGTAGTGGATATTCGTGAACCAATATCCACATTACAAGTGGAAAACATTGGGAAAGAGATTCCCAATGATCAAACCAAAGTTCAGCGCTTTGAAGCGCAGATGTGGTGGAGTCAAGTTCGAAATCGAATACATTTGTATCGACAACCTGACCACCACCATCGTGCCCAGCCTTCCAACTTACGGGGGGGGGTTACCCCGCGGACATCCATTCGAAATCTGTTCCGATCGTCCGCTACTGGCATACGACCGGTCATGATCCAAAGACACTTGGTCCGATTCACTTAAGTTCATCTCACCTTGTGTACCCGATGGAATGGGCTAGTTACACACTCGGTGGATCGGGATCGCAGATCGATCTGATTCGGTCTTGAATATGAGACCGTGCTGGCTTGGTGTACCTGGGGCGGAACTCTTCATCCCAGGTACGTACAGACCAGAAACACTTCCAAAAGATAAATTCCAATAGGTTGATCGTCCAAACGATCTAGACCTGACCAATACGAAATAATAGAGGGTAGACCAATCAACCGGTCTAACCCCTGACCAATATGAGAGAAGACCAAAATCGGTCTAAACTCCAACCAATGTTACAATGAATACAATATGTCCACGTAAAGACCCAATATGCCCGTCAAACTCCACAAACGATATCTCCACGTAAATACCAATCCAGTGAATAGCACGTTCCAAACGTACTTGAGTCAAAGTGTCGAGATCGCCAAATCGTACTCCCGTCGAGGGACTTCCGGTGGCCAAAGTGCGCATGCGGCGCGTCCAGACCGGGTATTTTAGGCGAGAGGGGATAATTCAACCCTCTGCCCCCAAATTCTCCGCGGCGGGCGGAGGCGACTATTGTACGTGAAAAGAATAACGGTGACCCCTTGCTGCGGTGTAGACCAAGACCAGAAGAGGTTTTTGCCACTTATTCCTAGACCAAAAGACTTTTACTTGGAAAATCCGCAACAAACCAATAATACTACCTCCCTATGGTCCCTAATGTACCCACACAAAATTATGTAAAATACCCAATGTCAGGTGACTCACCCTAGACCTGCGTTCTTGATACTCCTTGAATCTGATAGGCTAAGAAGCCCCCCTTGTTTAGGCCAATCGGAAAATCGACCAACTGCCTTGACCAAAAGTGACCAAATTTGTGGTACACTTCACCACACAGAGCTGGGAGCCGCTCAAAGCGAACTCCCCATTTTATGAGGTACTTCGGGAATACGCTTACGTATTCCCAGAAGAAGTACATAGAGATCTCCCTAAGGATAAGGGAACTCGTCATGAAATTGACCTCGTGCCAGGCAAGAAGTATTGTGTCACGCGGCAATGGCCGTTGCCGCGTGATCAAGGAAAAGAGATCGACGAGTTTTTCGAAGCTCGTCGTAAAGCAGGACAATTGCGGGAGTCTATCTCACCGCACTCTACCTCCACCTTTTGTGTGAAAAAGTCCACAGGTGGGTGGAGAATCGTTCACACTTACAACAAGCTGAACGCAGCGACGGTACCGGCACAAACGCTGATACCGCGAAAAGATGTCATCATTGATGGCATGTGCGGGAGCACCATCTTTAGTGCTCTCGATCTAAGAGATGGATTTTATCAAATCCTAATGCGTGAGAAGGATATCCCTCTCACGGCGGTAAGCACCCCAAGCGGCATGCTTTGGGAGTGGCTTGTTATGCCGCAGGGTCTTCGAAATGCCCCTGCTACGTTTAACAGATGCGTAACGCATCTATTACGCCCGGTGCGAGAATTCGCACCGAGTTATTTCGATGACGTGTTCATCCATAGTAAGGGTGAACACGATAAAAGCGATGTAGATGTCCAAAGGGAACATCTACGTCGAGTGTTAGAGCTTATGCTTACGCATAAGCTCTATGCAAATCTAAAGAAGTGCACCTTTGGTGCACCTGAGATACCCGTTATTGGATGCTTTGTGGGAAAGCACGGGGTGCGTCCTGATCCAGAAATGATCAGGGTGATCGTTGAATGGACGACGCCAAACAACGTTAAGGAACTTAGAAAGTTCCTTGGGTTGGCAACATATTTGCACAAGTATTCGTGCAACTATGCTGGGTTAATAAGACCTCTTTCCCAATTACTTAAGAAATATGTCGAATGGCATTGGGATACCCAATGCCAAGATGCTTTTGATGCAGTTAAGCAAAGCTTGACTGAAGCGCCTGTCTTGGCTATAGCCGATAACGAGCGTCCGTTCCACGTCGTTTGCGACGCGAGCGATTTAGCTATCGGCTGTGTTTTGATGCATCGTGATCACGATGATCGTGATCGCGTAATCTGCTATCGATCGCGTCAGTTGCGCCCAGCCGTGCGCAACTATCCAGTGCATGACAAGGAACTCCTTGCCATGAAGTATGCACTGGCCAAGTTTCGGATCTATCTATTGGGAGATAGACCGTTCGTGGTTTACACGGACCATGCGTCGCTACGCACGGCCGTGAATTCACCACACATTTCTCAAAGAATAACTCGATGGCTGTCATTCTTTTCTGAATACAACTTTACGGTTGAATACAAACCCGGAAAGTTGATCGTGAAAGCGGATGCGCTATCACGAAGGCCCGATTAAGAGACGAAACCGTCCGTAACCGAAGGTGCTAGTGCAAACGCGATCCGTTGCACTGCTTTGTCGTCGTCAATTATACGACAAGTACGCGAGGCGTACAAAACAGACGAGGAGACACGTCTGTTGATTGATTACTTAAGTAATCAATCAAGTGAGAAGCGCGACGAACTCCCAGAGTTCCTCCGCGCTTGCGTGCTTCGATATCTACTGCACGATGGTCTGCTTCTTTACAGCACAGACCAAAAAGATGAAAGTCGCATCGTCGATCCAAACGACGATTATCTCAAACATCAAATTATGTTTGAGCATCATGATGCACCGATTTCGGGGCATCAAGGTCGAGAGAAGACATACGCTTCTCTCGCACGTGACTTTTACTGGCGAAACCAGTACAAGTGGGTACGGAAATACGTACGCGCTTGCGAGATTTGCCAGCGCGTTAAGCCTGCGCAGTCTGCACAGGCTCCGCTGCAATCCCTGCCGGTTCCGACAGAGTGTTGGAAGTCCATTTCAATGGACTTCGTATTCGGTCTTCCACCCGACAATAGTCGGAAGAACGGAATAGTGGTCTTTGTAGACCGTTTCAGTAAGATGGTACATCTTACTGCAGTATCAGCGAACGTAACCGCCGCTCAAACAGCGCGTATATTCGTTGATACGGTATTCCATTTGCACGGAATGCCGGAAGACATTGTCTCGGATCGAGATCCGAGATTTACAGGACGTTTCTGGCAAGAAACGTTCTCATTGTTGGGAACCCAGTTGAAGATGTCAACTGCGGACCATCCGGAAACGGATGGGCAGACGGAACGGGTTAACCGCGTTATCGGAGATATGTTGCGATCATACGCACATGCCTTTGAACAGTGGAGTGACTATCTGCCACTCACTGAATTCGCGATTAACAATTCGGTGCATGCTTCAACTAAGCATACATCGT
Organism: Peronosclerospora sorghi; assembly: GCA_026184515.1. Lineage (NCBI taxonomy): Eukaryota > Oomycota > Peronosporomycetes > Peronosporales > Peronosporaceae > Peronosclerospora > Peronosclerospora sorghi. The sequence continues at coordinate 23,878,931 of CM047582.1, read as the reverse complement.
TCTACGTGAATGCCTTAAGGCATCCACGAACCCCAACTTTACTTGGCGGTACGCCAAATCTAAGTGGGGGAGGGACCCGCTCAAATTTTGAGGGAGTCAATGCGCAAGGTGCAACTGCAACTTGTGAACAAAACGATGTCACTTCTACTGAAAGTACAGTAGAAGCGGAAGCAGCTTCAAGCGGAACTGAAGCTGCATATGATGAATATGTCTCTGCAGCAATGGCTGCAGAGAATGAGGACAACGCACCTACTGCTGATAAAGCAGTAGATGAATTCGTATTACAGCTTGGCGCTGTAATACGCTATATAAAATATGCACTTGCATCTGCTTTTGATAAGCAGAAGCAAAATGCAGACAAGCAAGGAAGGAAGAACAAAAACTCCTTTCTAAAAGGTGAATTGGTATTATTAAGTACTACCACCAGAAAGAATACCACCAAAACCACCACCAAACCAACAAGAAGACAAGAAAAGAAAGCTACAAGAACCACCACAACCCCCATCACCAGAAGCACCCACCAGCCATCCCATCCTTCACCTCCTCCTATGCCCCCTAAAAGGCAGGGAGTATCCTTGAAGACCAAGGTGTCTCTGCTAGAGTACAAGAAGAAGAACCCAGCTGTCACCCATGAGCAGCTGGCGCTGATGTTCAGTATTGCCGCAGGAAAACGGTCACCAACATTCTCAACAATAAGGACAAGTACACCAAAGCTACGAAGGAGTCTGCCGAAGAGAACGTCATTATCCAGCGGAAGAGAATCCGTGATACTTACTTTCCAGAGGTTTGAGTTTTTTTTCTGCATGCAAATGTTTCTGTGTTTCTCACTTTCTTCTGCCTTCCCAGATAGACAAGGCTGTAAAACTTTGGTTCACTCAGTCCAGGGCAAACCACGTGGTGCTCTTCGAAACATTTGTCATTGGCAAGGCTCTCTAGTCTGCACTCTCGTTGGGAATCAACACAGAAGGGCAGGAGAAAAGGGATTTTGCCGCTTCTGAGGGCTGGAGGCAGCGCTTCAAGCAGCGGCACAACATTAAGTCCTACCGCTTCCACAGTGAAGCCAACAGTGCGCCAATGCAGGACCTTGAAGCCTTTCGCGTCGACCTGCGTAATATCACTAAGGACTCCAACAAGAACGACATTTTCAACTGCGATGAAACATAGCTGTACTACCAGATGTCTCCCAAGAAGACTTTGGCCACTTCCCCTGAGAATGGCTTCAAGACGGATAAGTCCCACATCACCGTGCTTCTGACTTGCAATGCCAGTGGTGGGTGGTTTCTCTTTTTGGAATTTTTCTCTTGCTAGTCTTGTGACACTTGTTTATTTTGGCAGGCACTGAGAAAATCAGGCCTCTTGTCATTGTAACAACGGCCAAACCGCGGTGCTACAAGAACGTTAATATGAAGGATCTCTCCCACATCAACTACCATCACAACAAGAAGGCTTGGATGCGTGGTGAGATCTTCAAGGAATACCTCCTCGGGCTCAACCGTCGCATGCGCTATCACCAGCGGCGTATTCTGCTTCTGTTTGACAATGCCAGTCTTAATGACTTTGAGGATTATGAAGATCAACTGATTCATGTGAAGGGATAAAAAGTTGTTTGTTACATTTTAGAATACAATGCTTGACAAAACTGTTGGAATTTTTCAGACGCACTTCTTGCCACCGAACACCACTTCACACCTTCTAACTGCCGACGCCGAGATCATTGCAAATTTTTAAGGTCAAGTACAAGGCCCACTACATCAAGCACCTCCTGGATGATAAGAGAAGACCGGCACTCATCCGTTTTCCGCAGACAACAAGTTGTCAATCCGCCAAGCCATCGAGATGCTTGTTGAGTCTTGGAACGAAGTTCAGCAAGCGAAGATTGTCAACTGCTGGCGCAAGATAGGCATACTCTCTGCAGAGCTAAGCTCTGGTTCAACTGTCAATGCAAATCTTGTCTCTGACGTCGCCGACATTACATAGCTTCTAAGCAAAAGTCCAGATCACGAGATCCACTTCGCTATGGATGTCCAGGATTACCTTAATGTCGGTGCTACCCTTCCAGTTGTTGATACCCTCAGCGATGAAGAGATCATTGCTGAGGTACGTATCCAGGACGAAGTTCCCTTGAGATGGAGGAGGACGAAGACGTTAGCGAACCTCCTGGACCGATATCTTGGTCACAGATGGAAGATGCTGTTAGCGTTCTCCTTGGAGGACTGGAGGAGAAGGCCTCTAATTTTGAAGCGGCTGAAGAGGTTGATACACTGCTCCGCTCATTCAAGCGCTTCATAGTTGCCTCGAAAGTGTCCAACGCCAAGCAGCGAACCATCTCCTCCTTTTTTGTACCTCAGAATTAGGACTTTTTGCCTTTGTAGCCCACTCTCTTTCACACCACTATCAATGAATTCGTAACAGAAACTTCAAAAATAATTAGATTTCCGCATATAACAGCTATCCGGAGGCACGATCTTAAAGCTGGTATACACGGATAACAGCCATTCAGTATACCAGCCAAAACCAGGCCAGACAATTGGGGCTGTTATAGAGAGCCAACTGTATACCTTTTATTAATCTTTACGTCTTGTCGAACTATTGTCTTACGGACATATAAATTTCGAAGGCTAATACCAAAGCAAGACCACACCAGATAAGATTTTCAATCGCGTTAGACAGGCCATTGCTCTTATAAAGGTAACACTACGAGCGCGCCACCTGGTGATAACTCATACACTCCCCGATCTTGTATGCTGTAACGAATTCGAGCATGCTGAGCGCCATAACATATCTGAAAGAGTACGTATAATAACTATCGCGTGGCAACCCTGTCGCTCGCTATGCAATTCTCTGTTCCAAGTACATGATACTAACAATAAGAACGTTTATCATTTGCCAACAGGATGCTTCCTATGACTGGAGCCATGGCATCGATCTCCCTCTGCGTGTTGATACTGGCTTCCATTAAAAGCATCGGTATTGTTAGATCTTATTCGAGTAGAACCCGACGCATTATCGCTGGGAACTCGGAACTGACGAAATTCATGACCCAAGTGAGTAAGAAATTTGGTCGCTATTCTAAATATGATACCCTTACCTTATTACGGTATTCCAGACGCTTCAACCGTTATTGGATCAATACTCTCCAACGTGGTGGACCAACTCGCATATTCAGTGTATTTTAATGTTTTTAGTACGTCAACACCCTGTCCAGTACGAAAGAGACGTCCTAACGCTACAAGATGGAGGTCAAACGTCTCTGGATTGGGCTCTAGAGTCGTCTGTGGATATGAAATTGCCATTACGAGATGACTCGCCCATTGTCATTATTATGCATGGACTTGTGGGGTGTAGTAAAAGCATGCAATCTCTATGTGCAGAAGCTATCACACACGGTTATCGTCCCGTCGTTTTCAACAAACGAGGTCATGGTGGCATGAAACTCGCGACGCCAAGATTACAAGGGTTTGGTTGTGTTAAGGATCTGAAAGAAGCGATTGATCATGTGAAGAACAAGTTTCCTCATAGTAAATTGTATGGTATTGGCTGCTCAGCTGGCGCGGGGCTATTGTCTAGTTATTTGGGCGAATTAGGCGACAAATCGCTTCTTCGAGCTGGAGTGCTGATCTCGCCAGGCTATAACGCCTTCGACCTGTTTTGTGCTGGCCGGATCAACCGCATTTATGATTTTCTCATGACGTTTACACTTAAATTGTTCTTACTACGTCACAAAAATGAGCTGCAAAATGTTGTCGATATCCCGAGAGCGCTACGTGCGATGAGTATTCGCGAGTTCGACCAACATGTTTACATGAAAATGCACGGATACGCTGACTTAGAGTCGTACTGGAAAGTAAACAATCCCATGCGTGATCTCGAAAATCTCACGATGCCCATACTCTGTATTAACGCGTTGGATGACCCTGTTTGCACCGAGGAGATGATTCCATACAACGTGTTTCAGACGAAACCCAACGCCATGCTGCTCACTACGGCAGAAGGCAGTCACTGCGCTTTCTTTGAAGGTACATTCCAACTCAAATCCTGGTGCAATACCGTTGCGATGGAGTATCTTGACCGCTTGCAGGAGTTTGAAAATTTGTCAGATAGCGGCGTAGGCGCTGCTACCCCTGCTACAGCTTAAAATCATCATAGAATGTCATTGTCATCGACTAGTCACGTATTGAAACCACCGTATCTGTCGTCCTTTCTTCCTTGTAGTAATCACAGATTTAAAGGGTGTTGGAAGGAGCAGGCCCCCGAGGCAGGCGACGTTTGACGCGATGCTACAAGTACAACTTTTCAGCAACATGCATTTTGGGTGGCACACATTAATATGGTCCATACCCAATTTTATAATTACATTTACTAGGTTAGGTAATACACTTAATCTAATATAGTCACTTTTAGTTTTTGTTCTAGAGATCAAGTCAGTTCCTTTCGTTGTGGAGTTAGTACGTCGTGTTGTAGACGGAAAGCTATAATTTCTCTTGCGGAGTGGATTATTACTGTGGAAGACTGAGTTTGTTTCACGTTAACTTTGTGGAGTGCTTTACGAGTGGATAACTGGAATAAATAAAGTGGCATTTGCTTTTTTATTACTGTTACCTCTTACTCTCGCTGTTACGCTATTTGTTAGCGTTTGAAGTACGTTTGGATACAGGAACCTTGCGCATACAGCCAGCGATGTAAGACGAGGCGCACACGAACAAAGGGAACGAAAATATGCAGGCGAAAAATAGCCAGGGAGTCCCAATGGAGTGATGAGTCTCCATTTATCGCGAAGTCATTGTCTGCGTCGCAAATATTTTGTTAAAAATAGTCTACATACTTTAATTACTAAAATTAGGTAGGACTATTTGTTTTAGTTAGCAATCTGTATTTTTTACTTTCTAGTTGCTAAAAATACGGTATCCGTACGTATCCCTTTTTTTGCACTGATAAGTAATCTAGTTAACACAACAGCTGTTGAAGGTTAACTATACCTTCAACTCCTTATGCATATTCATGTTAGGCTAGCTAATCACTTCTCAATACACATTCCATTGAGCAAGTCCCTGGTTCAATCTACTTCGCATACACACTACGATCTCCCTAAGGGTGTCATTCTCACAACCTAGCTATAATTGGTTGCAGATATATTGACTTGAGACGGTTTCGGTATATTAGTGTTGTTAACAAGCATCTACGACTCAAAGTTTCCTACACTACTGCGCTACGATGGACGGAAACACCTTTACCATTTTCCAGCACATCGCGCAGCATAACGGAAAAACGTCGGGCGTTGGTTACAATCTCCTCTTCACTTCTTCTCGAGCTGCTACCTTTTCTACATGTTCTCTAACCGATCTCATAACATCTTCCAACGTTTTCGCTTGAACCAGTAGCTTGTCTTTGACAGTATTTATGTTGAAAATATTCTTTATATCGGTTTGTACCAGAAACCGGGTATACAGTTGGCTCTCTCTATATCAGTACCAATTATCTGGCCTGGTTTTGGCTGTTATACTGAATGGCTATTATCCGTGTATAAAAACTTTAAGAACGGTGCCTTCGGATGGCTGTTATATGCGGAAATCTAATTCTTTTTGAACTTTCTGTTACGAATTCATTGAGAGTGATGTGAAAGAGAGTGGGCTACAAAGGCAAAAAGTCCTAATTCTGAGGTACAAAAAAGGAGGAGATGGTTCGCTGCTTGGCGTTGGACACTTTCGAGGCAACTATGAAGCGCTTGAATGAGCGGAGCAGCGTATCAACCTCTTCAGCCGCTTCAAAATTAGAGGCCTTCTCCTCCAGTCCTCCAAGGAGAACGCTAACAGCATCTTCCATCTGTGACCAAGATATGGGTCCACGAGGTTCGCTAACGTCTTCGTCCTCCTCCATCTCAAGTGAAACTTCGTCCTGGATACGTACCTCAGCAATGATCTCTTCATCGCTGAGGGTATCATCACTTGGAAGCGTAGTATCGACAGCAAGGTAATCCTGGACATCCATAGCGGAGTGGATCTCGTGCTCTGGAATCTTTCTTAGAAGCTATGTAATGTTGGCGACGTCAGAGACAAGATTGGCATTGACAGTTGAACCAGAGCCTAGCTCTGCAGAGAGTATGCCCGTCTTTCGCAGCAGTTGGTATCGTCGTTTGCTGGACTCCGTTCCAAGACTCGACAAGCATTTCGATGGCTTTGCGGACTGAAAACTTGTTGTCTGCGGAGAACGGATGAGTTCCGGTCTTCTCGTATTCATCCAGGATGTGCTGGATATAGCTGGACTTGTACTTGACCTTGAAATTGGCAATGATCTCGGCGTCAGATGTTAGAAGGTGTGAAGTGGTGTTCGGTCGCAAGAAGTGCGTTTAAAAAATTCCAACAGTTTTGTCAAGCATTGTATTCTAAAATGTAACAAACAACTTTTTATCCCTTCACATGAATCAGTTGATCTTCATACTCCTCAAAGTCATGAGGACTGGCATTGTCAAAAAGAAGCAGAATACGCCGCTGGTGATAGCGCATGCGACGTTTGAGCCCAAGGAGGTATTCCTTGAAGCTGTCACCACGCATCCAAGCCTTCTTATTGTGATGGTGGTTGATGTGAGGGAGATCCTTCATATTGACGTTCTTGTAGCACCTCGGTTTGGCCGCTGTTCCAATGACAAGTGACCTGAGTTTCTTAGTGCCTGCCAAAATAAACAAGTGTCACAAGCCTAGCAAGAGAAAAATTCCAAAAAGAGAAACCACCCACCACTGGAAATGCAAGTCATCAGCACAGTGATGCGGACTTACCCGGCTTGATGCCATGATAAGGGGCAGTGGCCAAGGTCTTCTTGGGAGTCAACCAGTAGTACAGCCCAGTTTCATCGCAGTTGAAATGTCGTTCTTGTTGAAGTACTTGTTGATATTACGCAGGTCGATGCGAAAGGCTTCAAGGTCCTGCATTGGCGCACGGTTAGCTTCACCATGGAGGCTGTAGGACTTGATGTTGTGCCGCTGCTTGAAGCGCTGCAGCAAACCCCAGAAGCGGCAAACTCCTTTTTCTCCTGATCTTTTGTGTTGATAGTGCAAACTAGAGAGCGTTGCCGATGACAAGTGTGTTGCTAAGCACCACGTGGTTCTCTCTGTCCTTTGTGAACCAAAGTTTCACAGCTTTGTCCAGCTGGAAGGCAGAAGAAAGTGAGAAACACAGAAACGTTTGCATGCGGAAAAAAACTCAAACCTCTGAAAGGAAAGTATTAAGGATTCTCTTCCGCTGGATTTTGACGTTCTCTTCGGCAGCCTCCTTCGCAGCTTTGGTGTACTTGTCCTTCTTGCTGATAATCTCGGTGAAAGTTTTCCTTCTGGCAATACTGAACTTCAGCACCAGCTGCTCATGGGTGGCAGCTGGGTTCTGCTTTTTACACTAGCAGAGCCACCATGGTCTCGAAGGAGACTCCCTGCGTTGGGGGGGGGGGGCATGTGATGAGGTGAAGGATGGTATGGCTGGTGGGTGTTGCAGGGGGTTGTGGCGGCTCTTGTGGCTTTCTTTTCTTGTCTTTATGTTGCTTTGGTGGTGGTTTGGTGGTTATTCTTTCTGGTGGTCGATGGTTTACCCTCTTCAATTAATTGATTTTTAGGTGATGGCTGTTATATAGAGTTCAACTCTGTATGAGACGAATCTGGCTGGAGTGTCTGTTGCTGTTATAAACGGAATGCTGTTATAGAGAGCGGAAAATGGGTGGCAAAAAACGGTTCCGGCCAAAATTTTCCTGGTATATCGAATGGCTGTTATAACTGGTACTGTTATAGAGAGGGTCAACTGTGCGTTTTTTTATTTATAGCATTGATAATTTCGTACTTTTAAGAGATAAGGAAGCGGTCTTAAGATCTGTGTACCTATTTTTAGGTAGGGATAAGTAGTGTTAGTTACATAACTGATCTAGTATCGTAATTAGCTTCAACACAGTGTCTCATGAATTTTTACATGTTAAGAAAGATGGATAACTTCTTAATAGATATTCAATTGAACAAGTATCATACTTGGTTATCTTTACCTACTGGCTACGAGCTGTCTCGAGGTGTTGTTTTCGTCACCAACGGATAATTGGTTGCGACAAAATTCAACAAATATTCAACGTATAAAGCAAGATCTACGACTCAAATTTCTGCAAACTATACGAAAAGATAGACAATGAAACATTTCAACAGGTTATGCGCCCAAAGGGTTATGATGTATCGCTTGAAAAAAACCTCGAGGAAGAAAACCCGGTAGGTATGGGAGCTGAAGGAGCAAAAGTTTAAAATTTTCCAAAAAAATTGCGACAGATTTGATAAAATGGAGAGTTCACGAGATTCCAGATGGAAAAAACTTCGGTTTCAACAACTTGATGAGGCTTGGCAACCGGATACGGTTGGCGTAGCTGGAGAGTAACAGCGAAATCCCATGGTGCAAGCTCAATAATGTACATTTTGGAATGGAATTTACGGTACGAAATAAACAACCCGCGTTCCGAACGCCCCCTTCAAAGAACTGCAAGTTGTCCTTAAGAGTTTCAACAGTACCAAGGAGAACGGGGCTTGGAACAGGGTATAAAGAGTGAGGAACAAGATTCCAGCGGCAATTGCCGTTGCTGAATTTGCGTGCGCGTATTGCTGGACTGATAACATCAAAGTTGATCTCCTCGGCCACTACCTGAGTTAAACAGCTGGCATATACTATAATAAACAGGTCGACAAGTGGTAGATGGAGTCACCAACACTAGTTAACGTGATGTATAAAATGCTCAATGCATTTCACACGCCTCTCATATCAGACCTAGCGATAAAACTTTTTACAAGCACAAAAGACACGAAACGGTACTGGAATGAAAACTACCTATATGTAGCCGGTGCGTATACGCATGGTGCGGCTAGAGCACAGAGGAAGACTTTCCTTAAAGCGGCGTTCGCCGCTACTAAGCCGATACGCCCTTATAAAGAGCTTAGTAGGAGAAAGCTCTCCTACTCGGGGCCAAGATTCCCGGTTTGGTTTACTAGTAGCCTTAGCTACTGCCTTAACGGCAAGTCTCCCTTACTCAGGGTGTAGCTAAAGGGAGGGCTCCCTTTACGCTACAGCACTCAATACACGCGCGACCGGTCAAGATCGCGCGTCTGCAGTTGTTGAGTGAAAATGTAAACTATATGTAATACTAAGTAGAACTACCAAATTCGTACCTAGCTAAAATGTAGTGTACACCACCTGTGTACCGACACGTGGATGGCTGACACGCCACCCCCAAGGGATCCTGCGCTGATTGGTTAAAATAACCAATGGTTCAAAACCCTTCGAACCGGTCAATACTGACCCCAACCGTAGTGTACCCACGTACACCACCAACTAAATGTGACTCGAATGTAACCCTGTTACATCCCCCCCATCAAGACTATTGCTTACGCAATAAACAAAATTTTGTTGGAGAACTCCAACTGCCAGTACCTCTGGCTATCCATGAACACCATTAGTGGTGCTATAGAGTCTCCTCTAGAGGAGGTAGACTATTCCGAGAACTCGGAAGAGGATGCCCTTGGGGATATCTCCCCAACGGTTGACCGCTCCGACAACGCCGAACGGAGATGTCGGCAGCCTAATCCGTTCCCCACACGTGGGTAAAATGCACTAACTAGTGCGCATCCCCTGCCAATGTCGGATGATACATCCGGATAGCCGAAGGCGATCATCACCAATGAGCTGGACGCAGCTCATGAAAGCCAACTTGCCGCTAAGGAACTAAGGGCTGCGTTACGCGCTCCCAAACGCCTGCCAAGGGCGGTCTATAACTTTGACGATCCTCGTGACCTTCCAAAGTGGGCTAGGCGTGTGGTAAAGAATGTTTTAGCATCCTATACATCTGGCCCAGCGGCTGAACAGCCGTATCAATGCTAGGCCGGGAGAAACTCCGGCAACAACTGCTTACGCAAAAGCGGTTCACTAGCGTCTCATACCGAGAGCGCCTAGACAGGCAGGCACAGGGTGCCCCTGTCGAGAACCTCCGCGAGGTTTCTATCGTTCTTTCTCCAGGAGAAAGTGCTGATGATGCGGAGAAGAAGTTCCGCGCTTGGGCCGAAGTGGAGAAGCATCTCCCCAGCTTCAATGAGCTGCACAACAGCTATTCCCGTCGCGACATTTGGGTGGAGAGGTCGTTGCGCCTGGCATTCGCCAGAGCCAAAGAGACAGAGATATTACGTGCTCCATATCGCACGCGCTACGCCAGCGACCCTGTCTCCACCACGGTGCCAGAGAGCAGTGAGCGCCACATCTGCCTCCGGCGAACTCCCAATTACTGGGAGTGAAGGATTCTCGTGCCCCTTTGGTCGTTGACCTGCAGCGGGATTCTCCCGCTCGAAAGCTTCAACGACGTCGCGGCAATCCTGCCGTAGGGGAGTCTCGGACTCCCACGATAACCCTTCCACTTCACCAGATACTGGGTTTGACCCCGATGATGGCGTCGCGCCATCAGACGCTCCACATGATAGTGTGGAGTAGCCTCCGCATCGAGAATTGGAAGAGGAGGTCGCGCAATTGCGACGTGAGATTCGCGATCGCTGTGATCAACACAGCCGTCGCATCCATGATGTCAACGAGGGACTCCGCGATGCGTAGGATGCCAGTGAACGCTTCGAGAGGCGGCTTTCCTCTCTCGAGACGACCGTTGCGGAGATTCGTGGTCGCATCTTAGCCCTCTCTGGCTTCCTCCGCCCTGCCGTGTCTTACGGCTCTTACGGCTATCCGCCTTTTTAACCTCCTCCAGGAGGGGGCCCGCTTCCGGGTCCTGGTATGGCTTAAGCATACCGAGATAGAAGGTTGGATGCGTACGCATCACTTTCAGGATGTCCAAGGTATACGATAAGCCCTTTCGGGCTAGTACCTTAAAAGGCCCCACAAACCTGGGGCGCAGTTTTTTGCGCAACACGTTGGAAACTGCATGTGTAGGAAGATTTTTAGCGTTTAATAAAACACTTTCTCCTACTTTGTATACCTTTTCGTTACGCCGCCCCTTGCGGTCATCTTGCTCCTTCTGCTTGTCTTAGCTTTCCGCCATGGCATCGCAGACGTGTCGTAAGACACTAAGGCGCGTCGATGAAAACTTATCGATGTGCTTTCGCACAGATAAAGGGATGAAATCAGGGAATCCCCCCCTCAAGCCATGGGCCACACACATGTGGCGTCAACGGAACCCTCGGATTTACTAATCCGTTCACGTAAAACGGGTTAACCCCGTAGATGCATGGAACGAATTGTTTATAGCAAATTCGGCCATAGGAAGCATCTCACTCCAACCCTTCGGAGAATCCGGACATAAACTCCGTAGAATATCCTCGACAACGCGATTAACGCGTTCCTTCTGACCGTCTTTCTGCGGATGATCCGCCGTGGACATGATGAGCTTGGTGCCCAGAACCTTAAACAACTCTCCCCAGAACTGTCCCGTAAAACGGGGATCCCGATCCGACACAACGGAATCGGGTAGACGATGCTGTCGAAAGACACGGTCTAGGAACACTTTCGCTGTTCCTTGTCCATCAATGGACTCTGGCACCGCCGCCAGGTGAGACATCTTGCTCAAACGGTCTACAAAGACCAATATGCCGGTGTTCCCGGCCTTATCCTTCGGAAAACCGAATATAAAATCCATACTAATGGATTTCCAACACTCCGTTGGAACCGACAAGATCTCCAAAGGCGCAGCTGAACTTGCAGAGGGTTTAGCCCTCTGACACGTCTCACAGGTGCGTATATACGCACCGACCCACTTATACATGTTGGGCCACCAATACAAAGCGCTTAAAGCGCTGTAGGTCTTATCTCGACCTAAATGACCCCCCGTAGGGGCGTCATGTGCCTCAAAGAGGACTCTATACTTCAGTTCCTCATCATGACGAACGACTACCCGCGGAGTGTCCTCCGCGCTCGTGCTATAATATTGCAAACCGTCACAGTACCTGTAACGGTGTAAACGAGCTTTAGCTCGACTTAACAGGGCTGTCTCAGACGAGCCAAGTCCGTTTCCACCCAACGCGCTGATAAGCGCCGTACACTGTGTGTCTTTCTCATACGCCTGGCGTATGAGATCCACCACAGACGTGGTGACGAATGTCGCGTGAGCGAGACCGAAATCGGGACGACGCGATAACGTGTCTGCAAGCACGTTCTCCTTGCCAGGTTTATACTTAACCTCAAAGTTGTACTCCGCAAAGAAGAAGAGCCAACGGTCCATCCGTTGCGAGAGATGAGGCAACTTTGTTGCTGTCCGTAAGGACGCGTGGTCTGTATAAACCACGAACGGCTTAGAGCCGAGTAGGTGAACCCTAAATTTAACAAGAGCATACTTCATTGCAAGTAGCTCCTTGTCATGAACGGGATAATTCCGTTCCGCAGCTTTAAGCTGCCTCGACTCAAACGCAATCACGCGTTCCCTTCCTGCATCGTCTGCTTGTAACAAAGCACATCCGATTGCGAAATCGGAGGCGTCGCAGACGACACTAAATGGTTTCCCAGAATCTGGGAGAGCAAGAACGGGAGCTTTTAACAAGCTCCCCTTTACCGCTTCAAAAGCGTTTTGGTGTTTGGTTTACCAACACCAATCCACGTCCTTCTTAAGAAGGTCGGTTAATGGCTTCGCCATTTCAGCGTATTTCTCGCTGTACTTGTGGAGATAGTTGGTTAATCCAAGCCACTTTCGTAAATCTCTAAGATTTACAGGCAAAGGCCACTCTACAATGGCTTTCACCTTCGCGGGATCCGCCCGCGCTCCATCCTTACCGATGAAGCATCCGAGGAAAGGAATTTCCTCAGCACCAAAGGTACATTTGGATGCGTTCGCATACAACTTATGCTCTCGCATACATTCGAGCACAGCTCGAAGGTGTATCAGATGCGTCTGAACATCAGACGAGTCGCCTTCCGCACGACTATGAACGAATATATCGTCGAAGTACGTCTGAGCGTACTTTCTATGAGGGCGGAAGAGTTGAGTCACCAAGCGATTAAAAGTCGCTGGTGCATTTTTTTTGAAAGCCCCTGTGGCTAACAAGCCACTCCCACAGCATGCCACTAGGCGTGCTGACCGTTGTCAGCGGAATATCGGACGCTCGCATGACCACCTGATAATACCCGTCCACCAGATCTAAGCCACTGTATACAGTACAGCCCGCCATATTGTTCTGGAGGACACCCTTCCGAGGAATCGGAGTCAGCATGGGTACAGTAGCTGTGTTCAGCTTGTTGTACGCATGCACAATGCGCCACTTTCTGTTCGGTTTACGAACACAAAAAGTGGGAGAAGAGTGGGGAGACTTGCTCTCCCGTACCATCCCTGCCTCTTCTTTCCCCTTGAAGAATGCGTCGATGACGTCGCATTGCTCCTTGGGGAGAGGCCACTGCCTAGTGACGCAGTATTTGGTTCCAGAAACCGAATCAATTTCATGTCGGACTCCCCGATCCGGTGGTAGCCCCATTGGCGGGTTGTCACTAATGACATCTCTAAATTCCTTTAGTAAGGAATGGTAAGGGTCCTCAGGATCCGCGAGGATCTTGAGACCGCTTCGGTCATTCAATGCCTGTTTGGTTTGCACCAAAACTGACTCGTCCATCGTGGATGAGGAGTTCAACTCCTCTTCCGGACGTAATACGACAACCTCGTCGATTTCATCTGCTTTCAATGCAGTTTCAAATTCGTTGAAGGACATCTCCTCCAACGACAACAGTTCGCCTATCCCAGGCAACCGTTCCAGGTTTACGCCTTCTGTGTCAACACCAGTCACACTATTCAGCATCCTATAGGACTGCTGACTACTGGCCTCGGGACTCATCCCGAGACCCAGATGGGGGGAGTCAATTGCCCCCATCTATTGGAAGCGCCACGCGCCTATCCACAGAGGTATCTACCTCTACCACCGGTGACTCGCCGGTATCACCTAAAACGGCGTAGTAAGCGACGTGCGAAAGAGACAAACTTCGGGTCTCTTCGCTTGGAGGCTCCTCGCGCTTAACCACAGGGGTCTCTACCCCTACCACTCGAGTCGCCTCAGAGGAATCCACCTCTGCCACTGGCAACTCACCAGTCTCGCCTATAACGGCGTGGGGATTAACTGCTGAATCCCCCTCGTTAAGGAACTCTTCCTCAACGCCATTGGTAATGATTATTTCAGACATCCCAATCTCTGGAATCTCACGCCAGAATCGCTTTTGCGATCGAGCAAAGGTGGGTTCATGACTCGCCAATGCTTCACCCGACCGCGGGTGCGTTGAGCCAATGGACTTAGACTTCCAGTCTATCCATGGATCGTGGCGTTCCAGCCACTTCATGCCCAGAATGAGGTCATACCTCGAGTCCAAATCCAGTACTAGGCAACGTTCTAAGCTGTCGAAGTCTGAAAACTTCAGCTTAAGGTCAATCGAGACCTTGGGTACAGAAACCTGTACGCCCGTCGCAAGACGGATCGTGACAACGTCACGAGAACGTGCCTCTAGGGCCTCGGCATACAGCCGACTCTTCTCTATAGAATGACATAATTGTCAGACGCTCCAGAGTCTATCAAGAATCTCCAAGGCTTATCAGTCGGATGTATGCCGAGACCCTAGAGGCAAGTTCTCGTGACGTTGTCACGGTCCGTCTTGCGACGGGCGTACAGGTTTCTGTACCCAAGGTCTCGATTGACCTTAAGCTGAAGTTTTCAGACTTCGACAGCTTAGAACGCTACCTAGTCCTGGATTTGGACTCAAGGTATGACCTCATTCTGGGCATGAAGTGGCTGGAACGCCACGAGCCATGGATATACTGGAAGTCTAAGTCCATTGGCTGAACGCACCCGCGATTGGGTGAAGCATTGGCGAGTCATGAACCCACCTTTGCTCGATCTCAAAAGCGATTCTGGCGTGAGATGCCAGAGATTGGGATGTCTGAAATTATCATTCCAAATGACGTTAAGGAAGAGTTCCTTAACCTTTCACGTCCGCAAGGACTACCAGCAAACCTGGCTGGTACACCAACTCGGTGCTAGAAAGCACCGTTTCCCTCTGGTCTTTGTGCTGTCGTCCCCTACCCTGGGGCTTAACAGCACTGAGGGATCCCCCAGTAGGGCACCCCGCACCTACTGGGAGCCGTCGTTCTCGACGGCTTGGGCAAGGGCTTTTTCCCAACCCTTGTACCCTTAAAGCGAGTATCTCGCTGGGGATTTCTCGGACTCCTGTTCCGCAGATAATCCGTGCTTCCACACAAAAAGCATCTTAGGGTCCCACGACGCTGCAACATAGCTAAGAGCTCTGCCTCGAAGCTCTGCAAAAAAGAGTGAGAGTGACTCTTAGCGGGAGGTTTACCCCCCTCTTCGACCTGACTCAGGTCCATGGGTTCGGGACCCACCTTAGAAGAACGAATTTTCCTCTCGTCGTTGAACGCCATCTTAAACGCCTCCTCCAGGGATTGGGGTCGGCATCGGAACAGTTCCGAACGTGCTGGCCCTTCTTTCATGCCTTCCATGAAGACGGGGATGGACACATCATCCGAATACGCTTTCGCGTACATCCCTACCAACAGGGTCTTCACTGCTTGGAAATATGTTTCCAAGTCCCTAGTGCCCTTACGGCAGCTCAAAACGCCAGCTAATTCTGGAAAACCAGATCAGGCGTAGCGAACATGTCCATAAGCTTTTGCTTAAGGACTTCCCAGGTTGGGAACACGCTCGTGACCGAATCCGGACACGTAAACGCCCATGTACGGGCTTTGCCCGTAAGATGGGTCAATGCAAGTCCCACGTGCAAGTGATCAGCGATCACATTCGCTGTGGCGAAGGCCGTTTCGACCTCTCGCAACCACACGTAAAGGTTGTCACCCTTCTCCCCGGTGAACTCCTTTATCTTAAATGATAATGGGGGGCTCACCCCCGTGGAACGACTTCCACCTAAACTCGTCTCATGATCGAGGAGGGCATTGACCCTTGGCTTTACGGCCTCAAG
Source organism: Peronosclerospora sorghi (assembly GCA_026184515.1). Taxonomy (NCBI): domain Eukaryota; phylum Oomycota; class Peronosporomycetes; order Peronosporales; family Peronosporaceae; genus Peronosclerospora; species Peronosclerospora sorghi. The sequence continues at coordinate 23,862,980 of CM047582.1, read as the reverse complement.
GCCCTGCTACACTAGTGTCTGCATGCCTTCTTCACCCAGTAAGGATAACCCTCGTCCAGCAGGAAGCCTTTAACAGGCTTCCTCCTGGACGAGGGATCACCTATCCCAATCGTCCTGATTCATCCCTTGCAGAGGATGCCTTAGCCTACCATTACAGGTGTTGAATTGACTACGAGTGCTACCAGATGTAGCCGGTGCGGCTAGCGCACAGAGGAAGACTTTCCTTAAAGCGGCGTTCGCCGCTACTTAGCCGATACGCCCTTATAAAGGGCTTAGTAGGAGAGAGCTCTCCTACTCGGGGCCAAGATTCCCGGTTTGGTTTACTAGTAGCCTTCGCTACGGCCTTAACGGCAAGGCTCCCTTACTAAGGGTGTAGCTAAAGGGAGGGCTCCCTTTACGCTACAGCACTCAATACACGCGCGACCGGTCGAGGTCGCGCGTCTGCAGTTGTTGAGTGAAAATGTAAACTATATGTAATACTAAGTAGAACTTACCAAATTCGTACCTAGCTAAAATGTAGTGTACACCACCTGTGTACCGACACGTGGATGGCTGACACGCCACCCCCAAGGGCTCCTTCCCTGATTGGTTAAAATAACCAATGGTTCAAACCCTTCGAACCGGTCAATAATGACCCCAACCGTAGTGTACCCACGTACACCACCAACTAAATGTGACTTGAATGTAACCCTGTTACACTATACCTGGTAGCTATTTCAGAGGCTGTAGGCGGTAGTGAACCACTTGTATTGGATAATTTGGTGCATCACGCCTCGCAGAAATTGAGGACTATTTTGAGGGGAAATTCGACCATACTAGATCCGACCATCCGAATCTTGCCTAGGAATCGTGTCAATTTGCACAAGCGATCGAAGGTGAGGCACGAGCCACGAGAACGTTTGGTTCCGATGAATTCCACATGATTGAAAGCAAAGAAAAAAACATCAAGTGTTTTGAATGTGGAAAAATTAGAAAGATTCGTTCAAAATATCCCAAAAGATGCCGACAAAAGGTGGATTTCTTGCTAACCATAAGCGAAAACCTAGCTGCTATTGATGGAAGCTAGTGGATTTTGGATAGAGGTGCAAGAATGCTCCTTGTGATCGATTGAATGTACTTGCGTGATAATGAAGGTTTGAATGGCACCTGTTACCAAGCAGATGGTAATGTTGTCAAGAATACTCCTCGACCTGCTGCGATCTACTAAAATAACATTGTTACAATCATTCAGCAACATTGCACTCATTCTGTGATTATGGCACGCTGATTACGTCATGTTGAGTCACCGCAACATACGCCTTGATCAAGTTCAAGGATAGGAAGTCGAAGTGGTCATCGCTGATTGGTTAGAATAAAGAAGAAACAGAATCATGTAAAGGCTTAGATGTAGCACGTAGTTAGCAAACTAAGGACCTTGATTTATCCACTTTCATTTCAACATCTAGTGCTCAAACGACCTTGACTATTGGTAAATACTAAAAGTTTCTAGAAAAGGATGGATCAAGATACAAGTGATTGCTAACGGGAGACCAAGCCTATACGCGTTGATAACGTGTAGAACCTGTAGAAATTTCAAAAATATTCTGTAGGAAAAAGGTTTCGAAATGGCGTATATTCAAGGGCAAGCAAATAATGCTGAAAAGGGCCGCCACCAGAAAAACAATTATCGACACTGATAAGATGTTTAAGTTGCTAATGGTTATAGTGAACGTCGTCAAAGATGATGAGCCAAACGTCCAAAGAATTTTACACCGTTATGGAAGAAAACGACTCTGGCTATAGCCGTGAAATGGAGGTCAAAAATCGTCATTAATGAATTCTCATGTAGTTCGGATATTTGAATTACGATACCGTGGATATAGCCGGTGCGTAAACGCACGGTGCGGCTAGCGCACAGAGGAAGACTTTCCTTAAGCGGCGATACGCCGCTACTTAGCCGATACGCCATAATAAAAGGGCTTAGCGTGATATTACTATCTCGCTCGGGGCCAAGATTTCCCCAGTTTCCTGTTAGCGTATGCTAACGCTTAAGCTTAACGCTTTCCATTAGTAGGGAGTAGCTAGGGGGGTACTCCCCTACTACAACACTCACAGCACGCTCGACCTTCCTCGGTCGAACGTCTAGATGTACTTTAGAGTGAAATGTAAACTGATATTTAATATGTAATTAGCCTAAATTAAAAAACTAATGTAAACTATATGTAATACTAGGTAGAACTTACTTAATTCGTACCTAGCCGAAATGTAATGCACACCACCTGTGTACCAACACGTAGCAGGCTGCCACGCCTTCACCAAGGGCTCCCGCCCTGATTGGTTAAAACAACCAATAGGTCCGAACCTTTCGGACCGGTCAACACTTTACCTCAACCGTTGTGTATTTACCCACACCAACGTAACCAAATGTAACCCCGTTACAGTGTAACTCTTGGTAAAAGATCCGTCAAGTGAAAAAAATTGACCGATCACAAACGAATGAATTATTTGACGTGTGCCCAGGGAAAACAAAAAAAATCACAATCAGTCAAGGACGGTGGATTATATACACCAATTGATCGAGTTAGCGGCGTAATTTGCTCCGATTTAAAGGGGCTATTTACGCCGAAAGATATATTGGGCAACAGATGATACATGATCAACTTTGTTGATCATAAATCTAACGACGTCCGAGTATTTTTGGCGAAGACAAAAAATGTTACCGCCGAAAAATGACCTTTTTTTGCCGTTCTTCGATTGGCTGTTTAACTGAGTGGTGCATATATTACGTACCAATGGTGGGTACGAGTATAAAAACCTCGATGGCTTTTGCTCAAGAAGAGGTGTCGAGCGACAAATTAAAGAAGCTATTAATCAAGCGAGCAATGGCAAGGCTGAACGCATGCATGGTACAGTCGTGCAAATGGCAAGGTACATGCTTTTCGCAAGTGATTTAAATCTTTCTCTTTGGGGTGACGTGATTAAATATGCTTCTTTTATATTGAACCGAAGTCCAAGTAATGGAAATTTCAAGCTTCTCCCGCCTTTGGAATTGTTAACGATGAAAACTCCAAGCCTTGGTGTTATTGTGGCGTTTGGATCGCCGTGTACCGTTTTTCGCAATCCTGAAAAAACTCATTGGATCATAGAGGTAGATAGGTGATAATAATCGGGAAGAGTGATGGAGGCAAGGGTTTCAAGGTGTACCTGAAGGCGAATCACAAGGTGGTTGTTACACAACTGTGGTGGAGTCAAGTTCAAAATCGAACACCGAAGTGTACGGACCTCGACCACCATCGTGCCCAGCCGAACAACTTAGGGGGGGGGTGTAACGGGGTTACATTCGGGTAACACTGAGTGTTGGTGTACATGAGTACACCACGGTTGAGGTCAGTATTGGCCGGGTTGAAAAGTTTCGAACCTTTGGTTATTTTAACCAATCAGGGCATGGGCCCTTGGTGTGGTGGCGTGTCAGCCATCCACGTGTCAGTACACAAGTGTGTACACTACATTTTAGCTAGGTACGAATTAGGAATATTCTACTTAGTGTTACATATAGTTTATATTAGTTTAAATAATTACATATTAAATATATTCAGTTTACTTTTCACTCTTTCGTACAGACGCACGACCGCGACCGGTCGTGCGTGTAGTGAGTACCGTAGCGTAAGGGGAGCCCTCCCCTTAGCTACACCCTTAGTAAGGGAGCCTTTCCGTTAAGGCACTAGTAAAGGCTAGAGTAAACTAACCCGGGAATCTTGGCCCCGAGTAGGAGAGATCTCTCCTACTAAGCCCTTAATAAGGGCGTATCGGCTAAGTAGCGGCGAACGCCGCTTTAAGGAAAGTCTTCCTCTGTGCTCTAGCCGCACCGTGCGTATACGCACCGGCTACATCTGGTAGTACTTGTAGAATCCCACACCTGTGTTGGTAGACTAGGCATCCTCTGCAAAGGATGAATCAGGACGATTGTGATAGTTTGATCCTCGTCCAGCAGGAAGCCTTTAAAAGGCTGTTACCCTTAACGGGGGAAGAAGGCATGAAGCTCCTAGTGGATCAGGGTCTTGAGACCGTAAAGGCAAGGGTAAATGCCCTCATCGCTCATAAGGCGAGTTGTAGTGGAGGTCATTCCACGGGGGTGCGCCCTCCATTTTCGTTTAAGATAAAGGAGTTCACCGGAGAGAAGGGTGACAACCTTTATGTTTGGTTGCGAGAGGTCGAAACGGCCTTCGCCACAGCGAACATGACCGCTGATCACTTGCAAGTGGGACTTGCATTGACCCATCTTACGGTCAAAGCCCGTACATGGGCGTTTACATGCTCGGAATCAGTTGTAGTGGAGTCAAGTTCGAAATCGAATACATTTGTATCGACAACCTGACCACCACCATCGTACCCAGCCTTCCAACTTACGGGGGGGGTACCCCGCGGACCTCCATTCGAAATCTTGTCCGATCGTCCGCTGCTGGCAGGCGACCGGTCATCATCCAGAGACACTTGGTACGATTCACTTAAGACCATCTCACCTTGTGTACCCATTGGAGTGGGCTAGTTACACACTCGATGGATCGGGATCGCAGATCGATTTAATTCGGTCTTGAATATGAGACCGTGCTGGCTAAGTGTACCTAGGGCGGAACTCTTTACCCCAGGTACGTACAGACCAGAAACACTTCCGAAAGATAGATTCCAATAGGTAGATCGTCCAAACCATCTAGACCTTACCAATACGAAATAATAGAGGGTAGACTAATCATCCGGTCTAGCTCCTGACCAATATGAGAGAAGACCAAAAACCGGTCTAAACTCCAACCAATGTTAAAATGATCCAATATGTCCACGTGAAAACCCAATACTCCCGTGAGACTCCACAAACGATATCCCCACTTAAAGACCAATCCAATGAATAGCACGTTCCAGACGTACTTGAGTTAAAGTGTAGAGATCACCAAATCGTACTCCCGTCGAGGGACTTCCGGTGGCCAAAGTGCGCGTGCGGCGCGTCCAGACCGGGTATAATAGGCGAGAGGGGATAATTCAACCCTCTGCCCCCCAAACACTCCGCGGTGGTCGGAGGCTACAAATGTACGTAAAAAGAAAGCGGCGACCCCTTGCTGTGGTATAGACCAAGACCAAAGGACTTCTACTTAGAAAAACCCTGCAACCAAAAGGCTTCTACTTTTTTAGGCAAATCCACAACCAAAAGCCCTCTATCCGGAAAATCCAAAACTAACCAATAATACTACTTCCCTATGGTCCCTAATGTACCCACACAAAATTATGTAAAATACCCAAAGTCAGGTGACTCACCCAAGACCAGCGTTCTTGATACTCCTTGAATTTGATAGGCTAAAAAAACCTTGTTTAGACCAATCCGAAATTCGACCAACTGCCTTGACCAAAAGTGACCAAATTTGTGGTACACTTCACCACAGCCACCCCTGAGTCCGACCGTGTCGCACAACGATAACGGTCTGACTCACCCATCACTTGACCAACTGGACCTTGGTCACTCACACTTCTTCACCATGGACCAAACATCTTCGCCACCTGCGCCAGGTACTTCCTTCACTGCACTCGAGGCATGCTTCCTCTTGACGCTTGTTCTTGTAGAAACTCTATTCGCCGAGTCGCCCCACATTGCTTCACCTGTTCGGTCGGCCCGGTCTGACAGCCCACATAATTCTCCTGCACTTCAAACATCGGAAGGGTGTCAGACTGAAGCCGACACGCGGATTCAGGATATGCTCGCAGAAAACATGCGTCTCAAGACCCAGGTGGCCAACCAGGCAACACGAGGTGCGCATCTTCTGTCTTCATCTTGTACTCTTCTTGACCCTCGTTTGTCTTCAGCTATCATCTCTCCCAAGATAGTCCAGGCAATAGGTGCCTTGGTCGATGCTGATAGGCAGTCTGACGGTCACGCTGACCAGCTTCGACACATTTTGGAGGAGCTGATAAGCGCGCGCCATGATCTGTCCCGTCTGGAGGCTCATCAGTCCCATCTCCGGGATCAACTTGCACTTTTTCGACGGCAGCAGTTGAACGGACAGCTTGATGCGACCTCACTGCGCATGCAGGGTGACGACCTCACGCGACGCATTGCCGAGTTGCAAATTGCGATTCAAGACCATACCGGGAAGGTCCGGTCCTGTCAAGACAGGTCCGACGCTTGGACACAAGAGTCGGGTCGTCGTCAGGTGGCACTAGACCAGTGCCGCCAGAGCTTGATAAATTTGCTACCTCCGTGTTCGACTGCTTCCTCCAGCGTAGATTGGTCCGCATCGGCAACCTTAGTCGCCTCGGGGCAAGACCAAGACCGCTTGAACCAGGACCAAGAACGCTTGAAACAGGACCGAGACCGCTTGAAACAGGACCAAGACCGACGTCGCTCATTGGCTGATATTCAGCATCCCGAAATTACATCAAAATCAAAGATGCGCGCGGACGCGCCGGGTAGCTCGAGGGCGCGGGGCACTGCGCGCGGACCCGGAATCGGGGGGAAGTGTGCAGTGTCCCATAAGAGAGCCAAGACACAGGCGTTTCTCATGGACTCGGAGTCGGACATGGACGACATGTACAACCCCTCGGAAAGTCGAGCGCCCTCGCGCCGTACTGCAAGTCGCATCCAGCACACAGGGGTCTCGTCTAAGGAGGACTCCATCGAAGGGTCCGGCGATTCCGAGTTCATGATCCCCATCCAGTCCAAATCACAAACTAATTTGCCTGACAGTTTCGTCCAAGTGGCGTCGACAGTGGGTCTCCCTATCGCTAAAGGCCTTCGCGAGAGGGATGACTTCTTCCAGAATTACTACAACAGTGGCCGCCAACGCAGAAGTAGTTCCGGAGCGACCTGGAAGAGGGTCGTGGATTTCGTCCTGCGGGGGATGATCGACGGAAGATGTGATCTCGACATTTTCCTGGACCCGTCGATCACCCATTGTGCTCACAATCGTCCTTTGAAGTATGCCCCGGCCGATGACGGGGCGTGGTACCCAGGGTTACTCTCGGACCCGCCATCCCGGACCCTATTGACGCTTTGAAGGAGGTTGATATTTTCGAACCTTGGCGGGTTCAATATCGTTCCTCCCCTGAAAACCACCCTGCCCGTAAAATCCATCGGATTCGTCGCAAGTTCTTTGGGTCTAGTTAGTCAGTTTATTGTTCCTCCCTTAATCAATAAGCAATCTTGATCATGCCATTTCCACTGTGCTTATTTACTTCCCCATGCATAATGTAAACCGGTATTCTGTCGTCTTATCTTCGTTACTCCATAACCTTGTCTTGCAATATACATCGTAAACACATCACCTCAAGCTATTTATCGCTTCTTCATCCATTGTGAGTTTCGTCAATCATCTTTCTTCAATCGGTAATTCTTCGATCGTAGTTCATGACCAGTCTGCCGATCACGCATTAGTTGGACTCTTCGTCCACTTGCATCACGTCAAACCGATGTCTGTTGATCCTTTTCCTCTCGAAGTCCTTGATCAGAGCATCACAGTTTAAGTCTGCCTTGTCTACCCACGACGGCTCAGCATAACATTTCCACTAAACTTGATATTCGCGTAACGCTCTTGCATATCTAGTCTTTCGACCTGGTCGGACATCGGTGATACGATCAACTTCAAATTCATCTGGATCTAGCGTCCTTTCCCAGCTGTCTTCAGGTAATAAAGCTTCATCAAAGTCGAAACGCTCCTCTATCCCAGCTGTTAGTGCCGTAGTAGGGCGATCTGGAAATTCCTTGAACAATTTCAACTTGGACAGGTGCACTACTGGGAACATACGATAGTCGGTGCCAGCCGTAACCAGTCTCGCCGCATTATTACTGATTACCTCATCGACTCTGAAGGGTCCATGCCACATGTGCGCCAGTTTCTTCGCGAACCCTTCTTTCACCCGATCAAGGTATAACCAGACCCTTGATCCAGCTTCTATCTTGTGTGGGGTCACTTGACCATTGTGCTTTTCAGCTCGCTCAGCCACCGCTTGATGCAATCGAGCGCTCACTTGATAACGGGCATAACGATAGTCCTTTTGCAGCTTATATCTCCACCGGCGAGCATCCCGGTCTTTACGCCGAATTCCGCCCAGTTGCAATGTCGATTCCAACGATGATCGTGGGTCCCACCCATACGCCAAATAAAATGGTGTTTCACCACGAATACGATCGGGGGTTGAGTTCAGCGCGAATACCAGCCTCTCTGCATACAAGCTCCAATCTTTCTGGCCGGCATCTGCTACATACATCTTGATTGCTCGCGTGATCGTCTGCACCGTCCTCTCCGCCTTACCAATCGCCTGTGGACGGGATGCCATAGTGGCACTCTGACGTTGTCCCACGATTTTATTGAACGCGCGAAATACTTCCGACATAAAACCTGGTTCACGATCGTGAAGGATCACTTCGCTAGCCCCGAATCGTCGAAACACACACTCTTCATAATTTTCGGCGACTTTCTGCGCTGTGCGGGACGATCCAGCTTTCGCGATCACCATACCCGTGAACAAATCTGTCCAAATCAGCAGTTCAGTATGTCAATTCGTCGATCGGGGTATTGACGGGATATGATCCATGGCTATCACTTGAAATGGGTACGTAGCCTCGATATTCCCCGGCGACATGCCCTTGATCGTAGGTTTGCCTTTCCCCGTCTCGCAATCTACGCATTGGCCGTCAAACCTTTGTACGCTTCGGAATAGACCACGCCAATGGAAGTATCGTCTGATCCTCTGATATGTACGCCATATGCCTTGGTGCCCTCCTTCCAAGCTCACATGATAGTGATGGAGGACATCTGTAGGGTCTCGGGTAAGACCAGCTTAATCGAAAGGTGCCGATCGTCTTGATCATCTCTGTCATCGTTGGCTTTTCTTTTAGCCATGTTTCCACAGTAGATCAGCAATCCTTGTTCATCGACACCGTAGCTGTCAGCAATTTTCGCGCAGTCCTTAACCTCGTCTGCGTTCAATCGTGAGACGTCACCATACAGATAACTTCGCAAATCATGAATCCATTTCTCTTCGTCCTGTGCCCTTTTTACCCGTTCTGCCCTTATTCCGGCTATAGATATATCGGGCCATGTTGACGGTCGCGGCTGATGTTGGTTACGTGATCGCATCATCACTAGTACTTGCGGGGTAGTGGGATGTTCATTCCACGTGATCACTTCCGGCAACCTGTTGAGATCGGTCAATTCCTCCAGCTGTTTCACATCATCGATTTCAAATCTTGTTCCACCCTGCATAGCCCTAGTGGTGATGTGATCTGCACTCTTATTCCACTCTCTTTTGACATGCACTAGATCATGATCCGACCATTCGCGAAGGAGATTGAACGCACGCTGTTGCAACACTTGCCGGATTACTATATTCGAATCTCCACACACGATCGTCCTTCCTTTGGGGTATCTCGACAGTAGGTCCAAACCTAAAAGCAATCCATGGTATTCCGCTTCATTCACCGTGATATCAGGCGCATGATCGGCTACCGCGGTCATAATCTTCCATCCCGGTAATTTCCAAACGATAGCGCCGAACGCACCTACACGTCGCTTGACACTTGCAGATCCATCGAAACTAATCACGTAGAGTTCTTCGCCTTTTCCGACCGTAGGAGGTGGTACTTCAATCATCTGCCGCGGTTGTTTTTTCGGTGCGATCGCAATCAGGGCCTCATCGATTTCGGTGCGAGGAGTGATACTTGCAGATAACGCCCCTAGCACCTCCTCTTCTCCCTGTACACATTTCTTGATCTCGAGGTCCCACTGTGATAAGATCGTAGCCCATCAGCCCAATCGTCAGTCCAACCCGTTGGATGTTAGTAACCATCTCAGTGTGGATAAACGCGACAAGACAGTGATCGTCTTTCCGACCAGCATCGTGAAGTAAACATCCAAGAACCGTAGAAGCGCCAGAACTTCCTTTTCGACGGGGCTGTAGTTCAGCTCACCGTTCTTCAACGTTCGGCTGGCGAATGCCACGGGGTAATACACTTGATAATGTTCTTGTACCAGCGCGGCGGATACCGCCCATTTGCTGGCGTAAACCACGATTACTGGCGCTTTGTTCTGATCAAAGTGGCGCAGGGTTGGAGCTGAAGCTATCTTCGCCTTCATCATGCTGAATGCTACTTTTGCCCTTATTAATCGATCACCTTCCTGATCCATATTCCCCTTGCTCAACGATCGACTTTTTAACTCTTGGTAATCCGTTTCCCTTAATTCGTAGAGCACAGCGGCGTAGATCGCAAAATCTTCGATAAACCGACGGTAGTAGTTCAAACTCCCCAAAAACGATTGCATGGCCCGTAAGGTGCCAGGGAAAGGCAGATCCATCAGATCATCCAAATTTTTCGGATTTTTTTCCAGACCTCGGCTATAGACATGATGCCCTAAATAGGGAACTTCGCGTCGCCCCCAGTACGATTTGGTCACGCTGATCGATTAGCTCCACTGATCACACTTCTCCAACAAACGATGCACCTTGTCACACAGGGTAGCCCAGGTAGGTGCCGGGATCAAAAAATCATCGATATATTATCGCCGCTGCAGTACAGACGGGCCCGGTGTTTGGTCGGGCTCTCCCACCGTGAATACATCATCCGATTCGTCAGCACCGTCCTTAACCTTGAGATACCCATATAACGCGTTAGCAATCAACCGCTGGTAGATTTGCGGAGCATTCTTTAGGCCAAAAGGCATCCTATTCCATTCGAACAATCCAAACGGAGTGACAAACGCCGAAATCTGACGCGCTCGATCGGTCATAGATACGACCCAAAACCCGCTCGCCATATCCAAAGAGCAAAACCACAGCGCTTTATCCAAATCTTTGAGTAGATCAGAGATCAGGGGCATTGGATATACCATCAGGCGCGTGAGTTGATTCACCGCGCGATAGTCGATACATAGGCGAATATCAACCCCGTTCTTTTTCACGAAGATCACTATAGGTGATGCCCAGGGTGACGTAGACGGTTGAATGATCTTGGTAGCCAATAGCCCTTTGATCAAAGCCGATAACTTCTCGCGAAATTGTGGAGCCACCTTCCGACACTTTTGGGCGATCGGGCGAGCATTGCCTACATCGATATCGCAAACAACTCCACATGCAGCAGAAGGTAGTGCGTTCCCCTTTCCGATCAACAGATGTTTCTTCGCCCAAATTATATCGCGAAGCTGATTAATTTCTTCCGGTAAGTTGACCAAGGGGTCTCCGACTAGCAAGTCGTCCCTAGTTACTTCTTGGGTGCTTGCAGATACTTCGGGCAACGTAGCAAGCTGATTCTCCAGTTCCTCCACATACAAATCTCCACCTTCACGGTAACAAACCTGATCATCGATAGGGATTACACCAACTTCGCTAAGATCGGCTGAGACAGGGTGATCACGCGTGTCTTGAATAAACGTATCTCTTGCAGTAGGTTGTTCAACTCCGTGCTCCGGGGTCGGACCTTTCATCTCCGGCTCCTGATTGCACCGCGCTTGCACCTCTTGCACCTTTTGCGGCCATCCGGTTACCAATGCCACAGATGTGGCGATCGGGTCCGTAGGGCGTACTAAAATACTTCTAGGAGTAGGATACTACCTCTTCTCGACTAGAGGACCTTGATCGACACTTTCTTGATCGTCGTTCACGGAATCGGTAGACGATTGATACGAAAGATTTTGCCACCCCTTGTAACGATTAGACCCTATCGAAACAAATCCAGGGCGACGGGGCACATCATCTTTGTTCATCCAGATACCTAAAATCGTCTCATCTTGCACGATGATCGGATGATCAACGACGTTGGTAAGACGCAGGTATCGCAAATTGCCCACGCCCCTAGTGATAGTGGGGACCCAATATTTTCCACGAGTAATCCACAACTTTCGAGATCGCTGGTCATAAATTCGAACCTCGGCAGATCGACCTACTGGGATCTGTTCGTATTGATTAGGCTTCATGTAATTACCACTCGATCCGTACATCTGTCGGCGTCCTTCCAATGGGATGATCACCTCATCATGCAAACTTAGTGCACCGTGGGCGATGTCTAATCGAACACCAGCTGGTATCATAAAATCCATACCCAGTATAGCATCTTGACCAACAAGTCTGCCCACCCATGCATGGAAATAATAGACCAACGAGCCTGCTAGCGTAATCTTGATTTTAGTGCGCCCTTCCGTGAAGTATGCACTTTCTCCAATACCGACACATTCTTGAGTTTGACTCGTGTCGATCTGACAACTCTCTTACGAGCAAAGGTTGAGTCGATGATCGACACTTCAGCACCAGAACCAAATAATAGCGTGGCACGTTCGTTATTGATTTTAACACTCGCCTTGGCTTGTTTAAACCATTTCTTTGGCGAGTGGTATTTCCAATATCCGCGCATTCACCTGGAAGTAGATCAACCTCCATGATCACCGGGGGCCGAGAAAACTCATCAATATGGAAATTAGCCAAGCGTGGTAAATCAGGCTGATCACATCTATCATTATCTCTATCTGCTGCTTGATCAGCCCTCTTCTTATTCACATATGCAAAAATACACAAACCAGAACGCTCGTCTCGTACCAGATTCCAACCTGGCGAGCGTCCTAGTTTAACAAATCTTCAGCTTCCTTGGGCAGCATCCCAGCATGTTTGGTGGGATTGTACCACTGGCGGATGCGGTTGTAAAACTCTTCCATAGGGCACTTTCCTACATCGTGAACTTTTCCACAGGCTCCACAGACGTATAAACAATGATCGGTCGGATGTCTCTTCTTGCCACACTTGAGACAGGTCAGGCGCTTGCAGAAACGAAGATATCGTGCCTGATCGACCCACAATGACTGCATTTCTTCACTGCCCCTTGATCGACTGCACTTGAATCACTTCGATTACCCGATCGGGACTTGCTAGGCTGATCGAGCGCCCCTGGTTGGTCGCGTATAGCAGCAATCATGTAACGGCGCTGATCTCCATCGCTTCCACTGTCGTCGGCACTTGATTCTTCACTTCCAGACGACACCTTGATCGCGAGTACTGCTTTGGGCTTTCGCGCTGGGGCCGGTGCCCGATCATCGCCGAATTTCTGGCGGAATCGGCTGGTACCTACGGCCGCCGTTGGCTGGTACCACCTATTACGTGCATACGCCCGCAATGTCTCTTCCAGGTCTGCCGCGGTGTCCAACCGCAAAAGCTCCAGTTGATCAGCGAGCTCGCGATTGGCCAATGCATCCAACAAATGTTGTACATGTTCACGTAAAGTAGTGGGCGATCCATCCCTGATCGGCAACTTGGCTCGCAATCCCGCCACATTCAACCGGTGCAAATATTCGATTGGGATTTCATCCGACCGCTGCTTCGTATAATAGTACTGGCGGGATGCCGATTGTCCACTTCCACAAAATTGCACTTCAAACTCATCCACAAGATTTTTACAACTTGATCGAGTGATTCTACTCAGCTGGCGATGCCAATTGCGCGCTGGTCCTTTTAGTAAATCGCCTAGAATTAGACACGTTTCAGGATCGGAAGCTTGATCCCGCATAAATGCTGACTTGAGGCGACTAATCCAATTCCGCGATTGATCTTCATCCCCTTCCTTTCCCGAAAATTCTTTTAGATCACTGATCGCAGACATCCTAATCCTGGGAATCTTCTGTTGATCAGGCATCCCATATGTGCGGACGCAACGGTGGCTAGTCGTGGTAGTGTGATCGGATCATCTGGGTCAATGTACTCGCTCTGGGATCGTTGATCATGGAACGAATGTACCGATTCCATGTCACGTCCTTGACCGTTGACGACCTTTCTGGCTTCGAGTGCTGCTGACGCAGTGAATGCACAGATTCCATGTCAACATCCTTGATCGACGCCGCTCTTCTAATCTTTAGCTGGCGGTTTTTTTCGCCGACGACTCCCGGTGTCAGCTTGCGTCTTTCTTCAGCAAGAAACTTCTCCATAGCCTTATCAAAGAATGTCTGCAGCTGTGGGCTTTGCGATACTTGATCATCTTCTGCTTTGATCGATTGAGGTTCCATCTTGATAACCGAAAACTTGGATTTATCCTTCTGGCAAACTGTCATTCTGGTGATCTTGGGCTCTAAACTCCCGGCACTACTCGACTCCGCTTCAAATTCATCGCCTTCAGAAGGGGCAGATTCGTAGCACGATGATCCCGTGTGTTCTGCTGCGTTCTTAGACGGACCTGCTTCTATCTTCAACGGAGAGTGCGAGGGTTCCAACTTAGTGGTTTGACCCACGATAGGTAGCAATAGATGAAACAACTGCTGGGGAACTTCTGACAGATCTTCTGGATCCTGATCAAACACCTCTTCAGCATCGTAGGCGCCTGTCGTCAGACCTGACTGATTGATCAGGCGTGTTAGCCTCAGTACGATCGTGAGCTTGTCCCTCCCATCCGTAACTGGCTGATCGACTGGTCCGTTCAGCTTCCTGCTGATCATGACCCCAAGTAGGCTCATGATCGAATTCGTCAATAATAAATCTTCCAGTTTTCCTTTATAAACCTTTCGGTAAAACGTTCTCACCAGATCGGCCTCCGTTGGTGGTGTACTTGATCGAATTTCGTCGTCTCCGACCCAGGCGCCTTCATCAACACCTTCGGCTGGTCGGTCTTGTAATACTTCACCACCGGATCCCAATCTGTATCATTATATACACATATTTTTGGCGGATCATAACTTGCGTTATGATCCGCATGGGCTCCCGATGGAGCCTCGGGAGGTGGTTGAGGCTTATCCTCCTTTATTTCATCAAGATTCCTCCCCAGGTCCTGATGATCAGCATTTCCTTTCTTCTTCAGGCATGACGACGGCGAACCGCCTTCCGTCGTCACAACCGCTTCCTCCTTTTCCACCTTTATCTTCACTTCTGGTTCCGCTTCCGTTTTCACTTTCACATCAGCGCCGCCTTGCGTAGAATCGCGGTGATATCCCTGGTTCGAATCCGGGCACGCGCACCATTGTGGTGGAGCGGCTGATCAAAGTTTTTGACGCTTGATCAGGCGGTACCACGGCGCCCGGACTGCCGACTAACGAAGGGGGTCCTCCGGTTGTCCTTGAATGCTTGTGTTTCTGCTCACCTTGTGTACCCGACGTCTTAGGCGTGGGTCTCTCTCCAGGTGGCGGGGATGTAAACACGGCAATTCCTTGATGCAAGATTGGGGAACTTGTAATGAGTTGGTTGGGGTGCTGATCAGACGCGATCCGGTGTAATCGAGCTCGAATCAGGTGCGAACAGGCTTGACCAGCAGTGATCAGACTTGGTCAGGCACCGAAAGTCGTCGATCAGCTGTGATCAGACTTGATCAGGCTTGATCAGGCACTAAAAGTAGTTGAACAGCTGAGATCCAACTTGATCAGGCTTGATCAGGCACCAAAAGTAGTTGATCAGCTGTGATCAGACTTGATCAGTCTTGATCAGGCACCAAAAGTAGTTGATAAGCGGTGATCAGACTTGATCAGGTGCCAAAAGTCGCTCGGGTACAAGTTGGTGCGATCTGCGAGTTGTTGATCGCGGGTCACGAGTAGCAGAGTGTCGATCAGGTGTCGATCGGCGAAGGGGGTACTTGGTCAGGCAGCGGAAGTCTTCACTGCCCGATCACGGAGCCTCTGAGTCTTTAAACAGCTAAAGGAACACCCAAATATCTGTATTCCTAGCCTAGACCTTCGAAGGGGGGGGTAAATTTCGCTTAATCCACCTAGAGTTCCCGTGGGGCGCTTGCAGCAGCCGAACTCTAGGGGACAAACGCGAACCAAACGTGGAGAGGTGAGAGCACTGCTCAATCACACTCTCAAAACCAAAAACCTTTATAGAAGAACCGCTGACACAGCGGGCGGAGTTGTGGAGTGAGTTCTCAACACTCTACGTCTGCCGGTGGGCCAAAAATGCACAAAGTGCTCCCGCCCGGGACGTAGAGGTGTATACTAATAAGGGAGGCGCAAAGGTGCCATCCCTGTAGGGTCCAAGGGGGTTGAACGCAAAAGGAGAACTTTATTATTGCTTAAATCCTAAGAACTGCCAATTTCCTAATATCCACCAATCAGAACTACCCGTTCCAGCGTCCTCCGTCGACCAGTCGACCTGATTTGTCCGTCGTCCATAGCCACTCGTCGATGTTCGCGGAGTACCTGTACGTAATCTTCCCATCTTCCTATGCCCTGTCTATGTCCTGACTATGTGCACCACGGTTGTACACGCAACTGTATACGCCGTGGTACCCACAATCCTATACGATTACGTACCGATTCTGACCGTAATCGCCCCCCCCTAAATAAGGCCCTATAATAGGTCATATAATAAGGCCGTATAATAAGGCCTTAAAATAAGGCCCGTTGTTGGGCCCAATTATAACACGCTTTACGACAAATCTTAATAGGTACCGATATGGGGGTACCACTTCTAAAGTAACTTGTACCAAAAACCAACGAAGGATAATCCAAATGATCCGATCGGCAAATGGAGCGGAATCGTCACTCCAATTGCAACGAAAACTTGGGGGGGACCGCAAAGCGGTGTGGAGACCCAACCAATAATATGGAGCAGATCGCTAGACACGATGTGGGGACCCAGCCAATACAAATGTTGATAACACGTTCCAAACGTGTGGGGCTTGAGGGGTGAGTGTAACAGGGTTACCTCCTGGTTACATTTAGTATGTGGTGTACGTGAGTACACTACGGTTGGGGTAAGTATTGACCGGTCCGAAAGGTTTTGGACCATTGGTTATCTTAACCAATTAGGGTAGGATCCCTTGGTGGAGGCGTGGCAGCCAGCCACGTGTTAATACACAGGTGGTGATCACTACATTTTAGCTAGGTACGAATTTAGTAAGTTCTACTTAGTATTACATATATTTTACATTAGTTTAAATTAATTTAGGCTAATTACATATTAAATATACATTCAGTTTACATTTCACTCAAAAGACTACAGGACGCACGACCTCGACCGGTCGCGCGCGTAATGAGTGCAGTAGCGTAAGGGGGTTATTCCCTTAGCTACCCCCTTATTAAGGGAGCCTTGTGTTAAGGCGTTAGCTTGTGCTTACTGGTAAACCAAATTGAAATCTTGGACCCGAGTAAGAGAGTTCTCTCTTACTAAGCCCTTTTATAAAGGGCGTATCGTCTAAGTAGCGGCGAACGCCGCTTAAAGGAAAGTCTTCCTCTGTGCGCTAGCCGCACCGTGCGTGTACGCACCGGCTACAGTGAGTGAACGTAGAGGAGCGCTTTCCGTCTTGGGACTTCCGTAAGACTTACGCGTGTCTTCCCGGGAAAAATGAGCTAGAGGAGACTGTGTTAACCCTCTGCTACCAATAATCCCTGCAATAGGAGCGTCGACTTATGCGAACCAAAGAAAAACGAACACTATATTTAATATCCAATTAAAAACCAATATGTAAACTACATGCAAAATCGTGTGACTCACCTTAAATCTGCGTACTTAACACTCCAGACACACGATTGGCCCAAAATATTACCCCCTTTCAGCCAACCCGATCGCTCCAACTTGATCAATGGTACACTGGTACACGATAGTCAAAAATTTTCATCTGCACATCACCACACAGACACATGCATTTTTGTCAAAAAACGAACGATAAGACGACAATTGATGAGCTCCTGAGGACGCACAAACTAACGACGTCAAATCTAGCCAAAACTCCTGAGCTGGATATGGACGATGTGAAAAAGGTTGAGGAACCATTACCTGTGACATTTTGTGAAAGTTTGACCTGTGTCAAGAATTTTCAGTGTTTTGTTCGAAGTTTGATGTGGATATTACGATGCAGTCGTCCTGACATCTCTTTTTGCCGTGCATTAAGCCACCAGGCACGCCCATGCTCCAACTTTGGGAGAGTATAAGGAAGCTGAGCGGGTAGTTAAATACTTCAAAGGGAGCCAAGTAGTAGATGATACGTCAATGCTTGATGAAGACCTACCAATACCTATACGGATCACTTGATACATGGATGTGGACTACACAGCGGTCAAGATGGATCGAAAAAGCATTAGCGCTGCAGTGGTTTACGTGAATAGAGTCGTGATATGTTAGCAGTGCAAGAAGTAAGGTTCGGTTGCATTGTCTACAGCTATAGCCGAGTTTGTGGTAGTGGAAAAGAAGCGCTCGGCTTAAACAATTGTTCTATGAAGTAGGAGTACCCACTAAGACACCGCTTCTGTTGGAAACAGACATTCATGCGGCGATCAGGAATGTCGAAAGTGAGTCTAGTGCTCTAGCACAACACATATCGACATGAAGTTAAAATTTCTGAAAATGTCTTAAAAATTATGCGAAGATGGGCGTGATTAAGGCGATCCATGTGCCATGTATCGGAATAATTACGATCTGCTGACGAAGAACCTTAACGCGGAACGAATGCAGATTTTTGGGAGGAAATTGGATTGTTTTGATGGATTTATGCTCGCGCGTTTCAGGAGTGTAGGAGTTATTGTTGAATAGAGTTCGTATCCGTAGCGTAGATGTAGAGGAAAACTTAAGTCGTAAGTGCTCAATATTGAATCCAAAATAAAACGAAAAGCGAGTAATGTCGATATCGCCACAGTCAATCACTCGTCAACGGCGAAAAAGGTATCAGTAGTCACTTCGTAATGCACGGAAGAAAATACCCAAAACAGGGACTAAATCAACGGAATGTATATTGAGAAGTGTTTAGTTATCCTAACATGAAAATATGTAACAGATGTTGAAGCTATGGTAAAAACTTCCATCTGTGTGTGGTATATATTTCGGGAATTTACAAATAAGGGGGTGATTTTGAAAATAATTAGAGATAGGGGAGTGATATCACTGCAAAGAGAAATTTCACAGAATACCCCCCTTCTGAGCGGAATTTCACAGAATACCCCCAAATATTTTTATTCACAGAATACCCCCCGGAATCTCGGTTGTGAAATTCCTCTCAGAAGGGGGGGTATTCTGTGAAATTTCTCTTGACTGATTGATGTGATGGAAATGCCATTCTTTTATGTTACTTACACCAGAATTGGTTTTACCACTTGGCGCAATGGTCAAGAATGTATGGGATAAAGTATGTGATGAGTACACTAGCGCCTAAACGCAGGAGCCCAATGTGCATGGAGTGAGCCGCATATTCACCCGTCTCAGCTCGTGTACCCGCTCTTTGTAACAATGCGTACTGGGGACAAGAAGATTCCTGCTCTTGAGCCTGAAATGCACTGGGGCAAGGTGTTGATGGCACCTTTTGAACGCTCGTGACGCATCTGCAGACGCTCATGGCCAAGGGATTTACAAGTGTTATGCTTTTCAGCGTCGTAGACGACAAAGAAGAACGCGGTTCCATGGCAGATGACGAGTATATACCTGTTATCAAGTGCACAGCAGCGTTGCGCTAGGCGTTACCAGAGTTGCTCGTGGCCTGCGACGTGTGCATGTGCGAGTATACAGACCATGGCCATTGAAGCATCATGCGTGACGTTGACGGAGATCACGTGGTGGACAACGGACGCACATTGAAACGACTAATGAACATTTCGTTGGCATACGCTAAGGCTGGATGTAACGGGGTTACATTCGAGTTACATATAATGTTGGTGTACATGAGTACACCACGGTTGAGGTCAGTATTGACCGGTTTGAAAGGTTTTGAACCTTTGGTTATCTTAACCAATCAGGGCAGGGGCCCCTGGTGTGGTGGTGTGTCAGCAATCCACGTGTCAGTACACAGGTGTGTACACTACATTTTAGCTAGGTACGAATTAGGAATATTCTACTTAGTATTAAATATAGTTTATATTAGTTTAAATTAATTTAGGCTAATTACATATTAAATATATTCAGTTTACGTTTCACTCTAAAGTGCAGGCGCGCGCAGTGAGTGCCGTAGGTAACAGGGAGCCCTCCCTTACCTACACCCTTAGTAAGGGAGCTTTGCCGTTAAGGCATTAGCGGAGCTCCTTGTCGTTAAGGCATTAGCGGAGCTAGGCGCACGACCACGCCCGGTCGCGCGCGCGGTGAGTATTGTAGCCCAAGGGAGTTCTCCCTTGCGCTACCTCCCTTTATAAGGGAAGCCTTGTTACAAGGGGTTAGCGAAAGCTATCTGTAAACCACCCCGGGAATCTTGGCCCCGAGTAGGAGAGCTCTCTCCTACTAAGCCCTCTTATAAGGGCGTATCGGCTAAGTAGCGGGGAACGCCGCTTAAAGGAAAGTCTTCCTCTGTGCGCTAGCCGCACCGTGTGTGTACGCACCCGGCTACATCTGGTAGCACTTGTAGTCAATCCAACACCTGTGTTGGTGATCAACATCCTCTGCAAGGGATGGATCAGGACGATTGGGGTAAGCTAACCCCCGTCCAACAGGAAGCCTTTAAAAGGCTGTTACCCATATTGGGTGAGGATGGCATGCGCCATTTAGTGGAGCAGGGCCTCGATGCCGTGCGTGAAAGGGTGAATGCCCTTATCGCCCATGGGGCGAGTCTTCGCGGGAGTTATCCCGCGTCTACGGGGGTGCGCCCTCCGATGTCCTTTAAGATAAAGGAATCCACCGGGGAGAAAGGTGAAAACCTTTATGTGTGGCTTCGAGAGGTTGAAACCGCATTCGCCACCGCGAAAGTGATCGAGGATCAACTGCAAGTGGGACTTGCACTGACCCATCTTACGGGCAAAGCCCGTACATGAGCGTTTACGTGTCAGGATTCGGTCACGACCGTGTTCCCGAACTGGGGAGTCCTTAAGCGAAAGCTTATGGACATGTATTCAACGCCTGATCTGGTTCTCCAGAATCAGCTGGCGTTTTTTAGGTGCCGTCAGGGCACTAGGGACTTCGAGACATATGTCCAAGGACTGATGACCCTGTTGGCAGGGATGTACGCGAAAGCGTATTCGGACGATTTGTCCATCCCCGTCTGCATGGGAGGCCTGAAGGAAGGGCCAGCACGTTCGGAACTGTTCCGCTGCCGACCCCAATCCCTGGGGGGGCGTTTAAGATGGCTTTTAACGCCGAGAGGAACTTTCGTTCCTCTAAGGTGGGCCCCGAACCCATGGACCTGAGTCAGGTCGAAGCGGGGGAGAAACCTCCCGCTAAGAGTCACTCTGACTCTTTTTCGCAGAGCTTCGGGGCGGAGCTCTTAGCTATGTTGCAGCGGCGTGGGCCGCTAAGGTGCTTCCTATGTGGAAGCGTGGATCATCTGCGGAACAGATGTCCACAAAATCCCCAGCGAGATAGTCGCTGGAAGGAGCCGAGGGCGGCAAAAAAAGCCCTCGCCAAAGCCGTCGGGAAACGACGGCTCCCAGTAGGTGCGGGGCGCCTTACTGGGGGACCCCTCAGTGCTGTTAATCCCCAGGGTAGGGGAAGACAGCACAAATCCCCGAGGGAAGCGGTGCTTTCTAGCACCGAGTTGGTGTACCAGCCAGGTTTGCTGGTAGTCCTTACGGACGTGAAGGCTTTGATAAGCCTTGGAGAGTCTTGATAGACTCTGGAGCGTCTGACAATTATGTCAGACGGACTTCTGTTGAGAAGAGTCGGCTGTATGCCGAGGCCATAAAGGGACGTTCTCGTGACGTTGCGACGGCCCGTCTAGCGACGGGCGTATAGGTTTCTGTACCCAAGGTCTCGATTGACCTTAAGCTGAAGTTTGCAAACTTCGCTAGCTAAGAACGTTGCCTGAGTCCTGGATTTGGACTCATTCAGGTCAGGAAGTGGCTGGAAAGCCACGAGCCATGGATAGACTGGAAGTATAAGCTCATTGGCTCAACGCACCCGCGATCGGGTGAAGCATTGGCGAGTCATGAACCCACCTCTGCTCGATTGCAAAAGCGATTCTGGCGTGAGATGCCAGAGATTGGGATGTCTGAAATGATCATTACCAATGGCGTTAAGGAAGAGTTCCTTAACGAGGGGAATTCTGCGGTTAATTCCCACGCCGTGAACGGCGAGACTGGTGAGTTACCTGTGGTAACTCCAGTGGTAGGGGTATAGACCCCTGTGGTTAAGCGCGAGGCGCTTCAACGCAAAGAGACCCGTAGTTCGTCTCTTTTGCACGTCGGAAATGATTCCGACCACGCCGTTATAGGCCAGACTGGTGAGTTACCTGTGGTAACTCCAGTGGTAGGGGTAGAGACCCCTGTGGTTAAGCGCGAGGCGCTTCCAAGCGAAGAGACCCGAAGTTTGTCTCTTTCGCACGTCGGAAATGATTCCGACTACGCCGTTATAGGTGAGACCGGCGAGTCACCGGTGGTAGAGGTAGAGACATCTGTGGATAGGCGCGTGGAGCTTCCAATAGATGGGGCAATTGACTCCCCCCATCTGGGTCTCGGGATGAGTCCCGAGGCCAGTAGTCAGCAGTCCTATCGGATGCTGAATAGTGTGATAGGTATTGTTGTGGTGGAGCGGCTGATCGAAGTTTTTGAGACTTGATCAGGCGGTACCACGGCGCCCAGACTGCCGACTAACGAAGGGGGTCCTCCGGATGTCTTCGATTGCTTGTGTTCTTGCTCACCTTGTGTACCCGACGGCTAGGCGTGGGTCGCTCCTCAGGTGGCGGGGACAGCGCACCGCGAATTCTTGGTGAAAGATTGAATTAACGAACTTGTGACGATACAACCGATGCTATCAGGCTTGATCACGTGCGATCAGGTGCTTAAACCACGTCAATTAACCGTGATCAGGCTTGATCAAGTTCGGACTGATGATAATAACCGACGATCAGCAGTATTCTGTCTTGATCTCAAGTGCGATCAGGCGGCAGTCCGACGCGATCAGGCGCTGAAACGAAGCCAATCGGTCGTGATCAGGCGCGATCAGGCTTTGGCTGACGTTAATAACCGTCGATCAACAATATTCTGTCTTGATCGCAGATGCGATCAGGTGTCTTGAACG
>CM047582.1:23778052-23840134 GCA_026184515.1 Peronosclerospora sorghi | reverse complement strand
ACATTAGGTTGTGCATCGACTATCGGCTGGTAAATCGGTTGACTAAACTCATGGTTTACCCGATGCCGCTGATTAATGATCTGTTGGAAGACCTCGACAAGACCTTGTGGTATTGTTCGCTGGACATGGCAAGTGGATTTTGGGTGGTCTCGATGACTGATCTAGCCCGTAAGATTTCCGCATTTGTGACACCGTTTGGTCTTTTCGAGTGGAATCGTATGCCGTTCGGTCTGAAGAACGCGCCCCAAATCTATCAAAGGCTGATAGATAACGCATTGTACGGACAGTTCAAGATCAAGACCGATCGGGACCCCGTTGAAAATTATGATGTGTTTAGAGAGGGTGAACCCGATCGGGAAAGAGGACCGTCCGTTCTAGGGAGGCGGTCGTACATCGACGACATTCTGATACCTGCCTCGTCATGGAACGATCTGTGCGAGAAGGTTGAACGATCGTTAGAGACATGCGACCGCTGGAACCTGTCTATCAGCGCCATAAAAAAGTTTTTGGGGGTATGTCCAAGGTCGCCTATTTAGGTCATATGGTTTCGAACAATGGTATAGAGGCTAATCCTAAGGACCTGGATTCGTTAATCAACCTCCCGTTTCCCAAGACTCTGAAGGCAATGCAGTCCTTCCTAGGAAGTTTAAACTACTGCAGCCGCTTCATCGAAGATTTTGCTATCTACGCGGCTGTGTTGTATGAGCTCCGGGAAGTGGACTACCATATGTTGCGCGAAGAAGACCGGGAAACTTTACATGGGGGCGCCGACTCTGGTCTTGTTGCAGATTGTCCGCAAGTGGAGGCCGAAGACCATATGAAGCGTGCAAAGTTTGCTTTTGGTATGTTGAAGGTTAAGATGGCGACGGCACCGATTTTGAAGCATTTCGATCCCGAAAGGTCCCGACCATTATTGTATATGCTAGTCAGTGGGCCATTTCGGCCACTCTAGTACAAGATCACGATGGTGTGTACCATCCAGTCACGTTCACGAGCATAACGCTGAAGCCAAATGAAGTGAACTATGGAATTGTCGAGAAAGAAGTTCTGGCGTTGCTGCGAATTCTGGATGTGTGTTACAACCTGCTGGTCGGCCGACCTATAAAGGTCCTGTCAAGACGGTCTACTTTGGCCTGGCTATTATCAGCCAATGGGATGGACGGACGTCTAGGCAGATGGTCGGGGGTCTTGTCGCAGTGGACCCTCGAGGTCGTTAAGTGCACCAGGGGCGAGGAAGAGATATTGGGCACATTAGCTGCCAGTATCACCCCTCGGTCTGAAGTGGACGAGGCATTGATAGCGATTGCCCCGAGGAAGCAACCTCGGCAGTCAGTTTCGAGACCGCCAACGACCGTCGACTATGATGAAGAGCTCTTGGTCTTAAGTTTTGACGGATCGGCAAGCGTGAAGAAGAAGGTCGGCGCCTATAGTGCCATAGTGTGGAAGTTGCCACAATGGTCTATAGTTGCAGCCGCTGCTGATTTCACGCCGGATATTACGGTTAACGAGGCGGAGTGCCGAGGTCTACTTCTATGTCTGGACCTGCTGTTGTCGCAAGAGAAGGGGCGAGTCATCATATGTGGTGACTCCAACCTAGTGATCAGGCAGATCACCGGAGAGATCGACTGCAAGGCTCCACGGCTGAGGTCGTTAAATGATCGGGTAATGAAGGCATTGAAGGACCATCCCAACCACGAGCTGTTGCACATGAAACGGTACTGGAACAGAAGCGCCGACTACCTCGCGACCAAGGCCATGCGAGACCAGACCGGGGCTACGATCACCGAGAAGGCCGTTCTGGATGAATTGATGAATATAAACAGTTCCCCGAGGTGAGAACGCTCCGGACCAGGTGCATGTGATGGTCGCGACTAGACCAAAAGCTCGGAAGTCCCACCAACCGTTCCCAAAGGAACGGTTGAGTGAATATGTTGCGCAACGACTAAGGGCAGAACGGATCCTCAAGGCGCAGGACGAAGAAGAATGGATTATGAACCTGAAGACCTACCTGCGTGGTGCACTGTCCAAGTTGACGAACGATCAAGCGGAAGAGTGCATCAAGATCGCGGATAGCTACGAAGTGGATGATAATGGATTATTGTATTACTGCCGCGATGCCGACCAAGACAGTGCAGACCGGGACCGACTGGCGAAATTAGTGATCCCCGAGTTGCTGCAGCCGGATGTCCTTCATCACTATCACGTGAGTCTAGAAGGGGGGCATCAGGGCATAGGCAGGACCTATCACAAGATCAGGTCCCACTTCCACTGGAGAGGTCTTTTCCGCAGTGTGCAGAAATATGTGGGCTATTGCACGGATTGCGAGACCGGAAAGGGTAGACCGGTAATCAAGGGGCGATCGCCCGGAAATATCGAAGCTACCTACCCTTTCCAGGTCATAGCGATGGACCACATACCGTCACTGCCTAGATCGAAGCACGGCAACACTGAGCTGCTGATCTGGGTAGACCTGTTCACTGGTCTAGTTATTGCGAAGGCAAGTGCATCTCGGTCTGCGGAGCAGATCGCCCAGAGCTACGAAGAATGTGTGTTCCGAAGATTCGGCGCCAGCGAGGTCATCAGGCACGATCGGGAACCCGGTTTTATGGCCGAGGTGTTCCGGTCGTTCAATAACATGCTGGGCCAGAAACAGAGTGCGACGATGGCATATCGTCCGCAAGCAAATGGATCGGCGGAACGTATGGTGCAGACCATAATAAGGGTGATCAAGATGTACGTTGCCGATCCAGACCAGCGAGATTGGGACGAGTATGCAGAAAGGCTGGTGTTTGCACTAAACTCGTCGACCGATCGGGTCCGAGGAGAAACGCCTTTTTATCTGGCATATGGATGGGACCCTCGGTCCACATTGGAAGCTGCGATACCTATCGGTTGCACCCGGACCCGCGATCGCGATGCTCGTGCTGGCGCATGCAGGTTCAGAAACACTACCAGCATGCAAAAGAAGTCGTCAACGAAAAGCTGCGTCAGGCCACACAAGACCGGGCAGACCGGACCAATAACCAGGTCCGACCCCACGGTATAGAACCAGGGGCGATGGTATGGCTATACCTAGACCGAGTGAAAGAGGTCTATGCGAAGAAGCTGGCTCACATGTGGCACGGCCCTTTCCGTGTTGCCGAGCTGATTGGTGATCACGCTGCCCGTCTAGTAACAACTGGTACAGATTACAAGGTCTTCCCGATCGTGCATGTGTCCAAGTTGAAGCTGGTCCGAGAATTTCCTGATCGACCCAAAACTCCCTGTATGGTAGACGAAGAAAAAAGATTTGATTTCGATGAAGCGTTACTGCCGGAGGACAGTTGGGAACGACCATTATAGGAAGACGAGTTTGAAGTGGAGAAGGTTTTGGGTGTTCGGTCGACCAAGAAGACCAGGTTCGGTCGGACTCACCGAGAGTACCTGGTCCGATGGAAGGACCATGATGAATCAACTTGGTTCGACGAGCTCGACTTGAATTGGGGGGCTCTTCTACGAGAGTTCGAACGAGAACGAGTCAGTCGTAATCGCTTCGCAGTGATGCAGACCCATGAAGACCAAGACCAAGACACGCAGTAGCATCGGTCGGTCTAGACCGGTGTGAAGATGTGGAAGGTCCGGAGTTGATGTGAAATTGTGATGAACTGTGACGGATTGGAATAGCGGAATGATGAATGTGATGACTATTTTTGTGATGGGAGTGGAACTGTTTACGATAACGTGTTCGGTGCAACTATGGAGTGAGTGGTAAAATTAGTTCAAGTGATTTGACGATCGGACATATGAAAAGAAATGATGACATGTATTACGAGTTATCTGGTCGACTACCTACGACTTCACTTGCTATCGTCCCACAGACGGCCGATGACCATTGACGGATGATGTTCCACTTGATCCTGAAACTGGTTACGCCAGAGGTCCTTCCGGTCAATCTGGAACAAAGCATCCTTGAGGTCCGTGATCGGCTCAGCGCAATCAAGACCGGGGTACCATGTGCCGTCGTCGGCCATCAGTCTGGTCTTCTCAACGCGACGCCTTGGCATGTGGAGGAACACCGGGTACAAGAACACGTCGACGTCACACTCGCGAGCTCGCATCCCGTCCAAAATGTACTGGCACAGGGATTGCCAAGCCTCTCCCGCTCAAATTCGACGTCGCTTGCGCTTGCTCTGGAACGTCGCCAGGCCCGGATCTTGTCGCACCCGGTCGGGAGGAAACACCAAGTAGTGGGACGCTTCCCAAATTTCTTGGCCGTGGATCCTGTTGAAATTCTTCACCCGGCCTAGCAAAGTGCCGATCCATGGAGTCAAGTTGAACACAAGTCCTATCTTGGAGTGTTTGAAGATTTTCCATGGTTCATCGCCGTACAGACGGGAGATCTGCGCCGAAGTAATCAGGTCCGCCCTCCATGCAGACGCGGCAGGGATTTTCTTGGCCGGTGGAAAAAGCCAGGGGTCCGGACGAGAGAAAGACCGGGCCAGAAGCTGCTTGGTCAGGGTAGACCGGCGTAAACAGCCGATTTGCCCCGACGACCACGGCCAAGTGACTTTAAACGTCCGCGGAGGAAGGGAGCTGGTATCAACCGCCATGTTCTTCAATAAGGCGCACTTGTGAAGCCCGGATGTCCCGGGGAGAACCGAAGGCGCCGGCGTCGCGGATGTCGATACTGGTGCAGTGTCACTTGGCAGATCGGTCTTCTTCTCTGACCCCACTGTCGACGCCACTTGGACGAAACTGTCACGCAAATTCGTTCGTGACTTGGACTGTATGGGGATCATGAACTCGGAAATGCCGGACCCTTCGCTGGAGTCCTCCTCAGAGAGACCCCTGTGTGATGGATGCGACTTGCAGTACGGCGCGAGGGCGCTCGACTTTCCGAGGGGCTGTAGATGTCGTCCTTGTCCGGGTCCGAGTCCATGAGAAGCGCCTGTGTCTTGGCTCGCTTATGGGACACTGCACGCTTCCCCCCGATTCCGGGTCCGCGCGCAGTGCCCCGCGCCCTCGAGCTACCCGGCGCGTCCGCGCGCTTCTTTGATTTTGATGTAATTTCGGGATGCTGAATATCAGCCAATGAGCGACGTCGGTCTTGGTCCTGTTCAAGCGGTCTTGGTCTTGCCTCGAGGCGACTAAGGTTGCCGATGCGGACCAATCTACGCTGGAGGAAGCAGTCGAACACGGAGGTAGCAAGTTCATCAAGCGCTGGCGGAACTAGTCTAGTGCCACCTGACGACGACCCGACTCTTGCGTCCAAGCGTCGGACCTGTCTTGACAGGACCGGACCTTCCCGGTCTGGTCTTGAATCGCAATTTGCAACTCGGCAATGCGTCGCGCGAGGTCGTCGCCTTGCATGCGCAGTGAAGTCGCGTCAAACTGTCCGTCCAGCTGCTGCCGACGAACAAGTGCAAGTTGATCCCGGAGATGGGACTGAGGAGCCTCCAGACGGGACAGCTCATGGCGCGCGCTTATCAACTCCTCCGAAATGTGTCGGAGCTGGCCAACATGATCGTTGGACTTCCTATCGGCATCAACTAAGGCACCTATTGCCTTGACGACGCTGGGAGGGATGAGAGCTGAAGGCAAACGAGGGTCAAGACAAGTACAAGACGAAGACCAAAGATGCGCACCTCGTGTTGCCTGGTGGGCCACCTGGGTCCTGAGACGCATGTTTTCTGCGAGCATATCCTGCGTCCGCGTGTCGGCTTCAGTCTGACACCCTTCCGATGTTTGGAGTGCATGAGAGTTACGTGGGCTGTCAGACCGAGCCGACCGGACAGGCGAAGCAAGGTGGGGCGACTCGGCGAATAGAGTTTCTGCAAGAACGACAAGAACAAGCGTCAAAGGGAAGCATAAGAAGATCAAGTGCAGTAAAGGCAGTACCTGACGCAGGTGTCGAAGATGTTTGGTCCATGGTGAAGAAGTGTGAGTGACCAAGGTCCAGTTGGTCAAGTGATGGGTGAGGTCAGGCCGTTATCGTTGTGCGACACGGTCGGACTCAGGGGCGGCCGTGGTGAAGTGTACCACAAATTTGGTCACTTTTGGTCAAGGCAGTTGGTCGAATTTCGGATTGGTCTAAACAAGGGGGGCTTTTTAGCCTATCAAATTCAAGGAGTATCAAGAACGCTGGTCTTGGGTGAGTCACCTGACATTGGGTATTTTACATAATTTTGTGTGGGTACATTAGGGACCATAGGGAGGTAGTATTATTGGTTAGTTGCGTTTTTTCCAAGTAAGAGTATTTTGGTTGCGGTTTTTCCAAGTAAGAGTCTTTTGGTTGCGGTTTTTCCAAGTCTACACCGCAGCAAGGGGTCGCCGTTTTCTTTTTACGTACATTAGCCGCCTCCGCCCACCGCGGAGTGTTTGGGGACAGAGGGTTGAATTATCCCCTCTCGCCTATTATACCCGTTCTGGACGCGCCGCACGCGCACTTTGGCCACCGGAAGTCCCTCGACGGGAGTACGATTTGGCGATCTCGACACTTTAACTCAAGTACGTTTGGAACGTGCTATTCACTGGATTGGTCTTTACGTGGAGATATCGTTTGTGGAGTTCACGGGCATATTGGGTCTTCACGTGGACATATTGGCTCATTTTAACATTGGTTGGAGTATAGACCGGTTTTGGTCTTCTCTCATATTGTCAGGGGCTAGACCGGTTGATTGGTCTACCCTCTATTATTTCGTATTGGTCAGGTCTAGATCGTTTGGACGATCGACCTATTGGAATCTATCTTTCGGAAGTGTTTCTGATCTGTACGTACCTGGGGTGAGGAGCTCCGCCCTATGTACACTTAGCCAGCACGGTCTCATATTCAAGACCGAATCAAATCGATCTGCGATCCCGATCCACCGAGTGTGTAACTAGCCCACTCCAATGGGTACACAAGGTGAGATGGTGTTAAGTGAATCGGACCAAGTGTCTCTGGATGATGACCTGTCGTCTGCCAGCAGCGGACGATCGGACCAGATTTCGAATGGAGGTCCGCGGGGTACCCCCCCCCCGTAAGTTGGAAGGCTGGGCACGATGGTGGTGGTCAGGTTGTCGATAGAATGTATTCGATTTCGAACTTGACTCCACCACACCACGCGCAAGTTCGGGTACTCGCGGAGCAAGTAGTCAATGTCCGCAGCCTGTGCCTTCTGCTCGGCCCGATGGCGACCGTACACTTGACACGCACAGACGTACGATAATTTCAAGCGCACCACGTCTTGCAAATGCGCTTGCCTCTGCGCTGCCGTCTTGCCCACACTCTCACTAATCTCCAGCCAGTAAAAAATCTTAATCGCCTCCTCGTACATCATCATGCCCTGCACCGTGCGCACGAGCGTCTGGCCACGATACAACGCCCATAATTGAATAGCGTCCGGGTGTTGCGCCTGTGATTCCGCGGCGCTTCTCACGTCCATGTGTTCGAGAAAATTATCCCACTCCTCTCGTGAATTGTCGTAAAGTACTTGAGAATCGTCACCTTCTTTTCCTCCTCTTCCACGTGATGGAAAATCGGGTGATTCACGAACGGACCGTTCAACTCTTGCAACGAAAGAGCACCGTCTCGGCGTAGAACGGCGTCACGACGGAGAAACTACGCATCTCCTTGATCGACCCGAGCGACGGCATGTCCATGACGAGCGATTTCATAAAGAAACCGAGTCAACGCTGCGCTTCCTTGGTCTGTGGCATGGCTTCCGACCAATCGAGCGACAGCAGCAAGCACGCACGCGTCGCGGCGCCCATGGCCGTGTCACTGCGACATACATTCACCAGCCCTTGCGAGGCGTACTCATAGCCCGCCGACGGCGTACAAAAGTGCGTCGACGCAAACGCGCGCGCGGCGCGTGCGTTCATACACAAGTGCTGCAACGCCGTCAACAAGGTTTCCATCTTTTCGACAAAATTCCGTACGACGACGAGCGCGTGGACGCCCGTGGGGTCCCCCAAGTGCGGCGACGGCACGTCGGGCTCGGGAAAGTCGAGAACCTCTTCCAGCACTTCGAGCGCCGCCGTGCGGACGTGCATGAGCTCTTCGACGCGACACTACCCGAGCAAGTCGCCGCGCGCGGCCATGGCTTCCACTTCCACAGCGCCTCAAGCACATCGACGTCGTCCTTGCCACACAAGACTTCGAGCACGTAGAGACTTGCCGTAAAGAACGACCGAATGGCCGAGACACAGTCCGTGGCCACGAGCGCCACGCGCACTTGGGACTCGCTCTTTGCCGTCCTTCTGCAGCTTGAGCGTCACGTGGAGCGCTTCCGTGACTGCTCTACCATCGAGGTTAGCAGCGAGTAGATATCGGCAATGATCGGGATCATAAACGCCGCGGTTTTTTTCTGAACCTGTCTCGGCATTCACAATGATGTCGCGCTTCTGCAGTCCAATTGGGATTGATTGCATTTGAATCGGGGACGGCCGTTCAAAGCCCATCTCGTGAATCGCTTTGGACACGGCGGGCAACAAGTCAAAGGCTTCATCCCATTTGCGCAGGGGTGTGGCGCTCGCTCTCCCTTTAATGTAATGTCGAAATCTTCACGAAAGATGCGCCAGTCTCGCGCTTTCATGTCCTCGAGCGACTTCTCGGACGAGTGCGTGCCCATGGTCTCGGCTTCTCGTGACGCCATCTCCTGCATCCGATCTCGCTCGTGCGCTTGCATCGTACGCAGCTACCGTTCGCGTTCCTGCTGTCGATTTGCAATCTACTCCCGCGCGAGACTTCCATCGGTCTCATCGGCCGTTGCTGTTCCTTCTGTCGATTCGAACTGAGCTCTTTCAAGAACGAATTCCTCTTGCGTTGCTCGCGCATGTCCACCCCCGATCGATAGCCGTGTCCGGGCTCGGTCCTCGAGGTGTCTCGACACAGACTAAGGAGGATGATGGGGAAGTCGTCCGCACCGTTATAGGGCTAGTGGACGACTGGGACGCCGTGTCTCCTGTTCTTCACTGGTTGATCGACTGGTCCGCTCAGCTTTCTGCTGATCCTGACGCTGAGTAGGCCATGATCGAATCTGTCAATAAGAAATCTTCCAGTTCTCCCTCGTAAATTTTTCTGTAAGACGGCCTCACCAAATCGGATTCTGATGGCGGCATACTTGATCGACTTTCATCGCTCTCCGACCCAGGCGCCTTCAACAACGCCTTCGGTTGGTCGGTCTTGTAATACGTCACCACCGGCTTCCAATACGGATCATTATATACACATGTAATTGGCGGAAAGTATCCTTGGTAGGTAGTTGAGGGATCTCTTCCTTTATCTCATCAGGATACCTCCCCAGATCCTGATGGTCAGCATTTACTTTCTTCTTCAGACATGACGACGGCGAACTGCCTTCCGTAGTCACAACCTCCTCCTCGTTTTCCACCTTTATCTTCACTTCTGCTTCCGCTTCCGTTTTCACTTTCACATCAGCGCCGTATTGCGTAGAATCGCGGTGATATCCCGCGTCGCCCAAAGATCCGGGCACGCGCACCATTGTGGTGGAGCGGCTGATCAAAGTTTTGACGCTTGATCAGGCGTTACCACGGCGCCCGGACTGCCGACTAACTGAGGGGGCCTCCAGTTGTCCTTGACTGCTTGTGTTTCTGCTCACCTTGTGTACCCGACGGCTTGGGCGTGGGTCGCTCTCCAGGTGGAGGGGATGTAAACACGACAACTCCTTGATGCAAGATTGGGGAAACTTGTAACGAAACGACCTATATGCTGATCAGACGTAATCAGGTACAATGAAGCTTGAATAAGGTGTGATCAGGTTTGATCAGCAGTGATTAGGCTTGATCAGGATTTATCAGGTGCTAAAAGTCGTTTATCAGCAGTGATTAGGCTTGATCAGGCTTGATCAGGCGCTAAAAGTCGTTGATCAGCAGTGATCAGGCTTGATCAGGCTTGATCAGGCGCTAAAAGTCGATGATCAGCAGTGATCAGGCCTGATCAGGATTGATCAGGCGCTAAAAGTCGATGATCAGGATCGCCGGTCTTTGATCAGGGGATGATCAGAGTCGGTGATCAATGTAGTCGATTTTGTACAAGTTGGCGCGATCTAAGAGTTGTTACTCACAGAGCGCAGTTGCAGATCGATGATCTTGTGGTGATCAGTGGAGGGGTACTTGATCAGGCAGTGGAAATCTTCACCACCCGATCACGGAGTCTCTGGAGTCTTAATCAGCTAACAAAATACCCTATCGAAGTGTATTCTTAGCCTAGACCTACGAGGGGGGGGTCGAAGTTTCCACTAAAAATCCGCCTATAGTTCCCATGGGGCGCTTATAGCAGCCGAACTTCAAGGGGCCAAACGTGGACCAATGAGGGAAGAGGTGAGAACATTTTCCCCAAAAAAAAATTTACAAAATAACCGCTGACACAGCGGGTGGAGTTGAAGTTGAGTTCCCCAGACCTTTACGTCTGCCGGCGGGCCAAAAAGTGCACTACGTGCTCCCGCCCGGGACGTAAAGGGTGCGTATGCAAAAGAGAGGGAGGCGCGAAGATATCACGCCTCCCCTTCGGTGATCTTATCTATCGGACGCAAAAAGATAACTTTATTATTGCTTAAATCCTAAGAACTACCAATTACCTAATACCAACCAATCAGATCCGTCCATTCCATCGTCCTCCGTCGACCAGTCGACCTGATTTTATCCGTCGTTCGCCACTGTTCGTCGGTGTTCGTTAGGTACCTGTACATAGTCGTACCTCTTCATGATGCCCCGTTTATGTCCTGTACATGTACCGCGCAGTTGTACCCGCGTCTGTAGACACCGTGGTACACACAATCGTACACGATTCGCACCCGATTTGTGTCCGTAGTCACACCCCTAATTAGGCCCACAATTAAGCCCTCAATTAGGCCCATTTTTTTGTGGTATGCTTTACCACAACATTACCATGTAGAGCGCCTGATGGCGCGACGCCATCACCGGCGTGAAACCCAGTATTTGGTGAAGTGGAAGGGTTATCCACATTCACAGAGTTCGTGGGAGTCCGAGACTCCCCTGCGGCAGGATTGCCGAGACGTTGTTGACGCTTTCGAGCGGGAGAATCCCGCTGCGATTCGACGACCAAAGGGGCGGGAGAAGCCCCTCCACTCCCAGTAGTTGTGATTTCGCCGGAGGTAGATGCAGAGTTTGCATTAATATCCGGCACCACATCGAGGGAACGGGCGCTAGCATGGCGCGTGCAGTAAGGGGCAGGTAATTGACCCAGCGCTTTGGCTCTGGCAAACGCCAAGCGCAATGCCCTCTCTATCCGAACTTCACGTTCAGAATAGCTGTTGTACAGCTCGTTAAAGTCAGGGAGACGCTTCTCCCCTTCCGCCCAAGCGCGGAGTTTCTGCTTTGCCTCCTCGACATCTTCTCCTTGTAGGGGAACGAAGGGAACCTCGCGGAGGCTCTCAACAACGGCACACCGTGCCTGTTTTCCGAGGCGCGCTCGGTACGAGGTGGTAGTGAACTGCTTCGGCGTGAGCAGTTTTTCCCGGAGTTGTTTCCGGCGTGCGGTTTCACGCAGCCGTACAGCCGCAGGGCCAGGGATATGGGAGGATAAACCCCTCTTTACCTCGTTTTTAGCCCTCTTTTGGGGGTCACGAGGACCCTTTCGTGCTTGTGCGGCAAGCTGGAATTCCTGTGCCGCGCCCAATTCATTGGAGATGATCGCCTTCGGCGATCCGGATGTGTCATCCGACGTTGGTAAGGGTGGCGCACGAGTTAGTGCATTTTCCCCACGTTTGAGGAACGGATTAGGCTTCCGACATCGCCGTTCAGCGTTGTCGGAGCGGTCATCCTTAGCGGAGCTATCCCCTAGGACCTCCTCCTCCGAGATACCGGAGTCGGAGTAGTTGTCACCCCTTCTCGGGTAGAATCTTCAGCACCACTAAAGGTGCTCATTGTAGGACAGAGTTCTGGCAGTTGGAGTTCTCCAACTATAATTGACTATTGCGTGGCAATAGTATTGATGAGGGAGGATGTAGCCGGTGCGTATACGCACGGTGCGGCTAGCGCACAGAGGAAGACTTTCCTTAAAGCGGCGTTCGCCGCTACTTAGCCGATACGCCCTTATTAAGGGCTTAGTAGGAGAGAGCTCTCCTACTCGGGGCCAAGATTCCCGGGTTAGTTTACTGTAGCCTTTGCTAGTGCCTTAACGGCAAGGCTCCCTTACAAAGGGTGTAGCTAAGGGGAGGGCTCCCCTTACGCTACGGTACTCCCTACACGCACGACCGGTCGAGATCGTGCGTCTGTAAGATAGAGTGAAATGTAAACTGAATATATTTAATATATAATTAGCCTAAATTAATTTAAACTAATATAAACTATATGTAATACTAAGTAGAATATTCCTAATTCGTACCTAGCTAAAATGTAGTGTACACACCTGTGTACTGACACGTGGATGGCTGACACACCACCACACCAAGGGCCCATGCCCTGATTGGTTAAAATAACTAAAGGTTCGAAACCTTTCAACCCGGCCAATACTGACCTCAACCGTGGTGTACTCATGTACACCAACACTCAGTGTTACCCGAATGTAACCCCGTTACATCCTCCCCCATCAAGACTATTGCTTACGCAATAAACAAAATTTTGTTGGAGAACTCCAACGCCAGTTCCCCTGGCCATCCATATGTACACCTTCAGTGGTGCTATGGCGTCTCCTCTAGAAGAGGTAGACTACTCCGAAAACTCGGAAGTGGATGCCTTTGGGGATACCTCCCCAATGGTTAACCGCTCCGACAGCGCCGAACGGCGTTGTCGGCAGCCTAATCTCTTCCCCACACGTGAGTAAAATGCACTAACCAGTGCGGCACCCCTGCCCGTATCGGATGATAGATCCGAATCGCCAAAGCGATCATCACTAGTGAGCTGGACGCAGCTCAAGACTCCCAACTTGCCGCACAGGCACTAAGGGCTGCGTTACGCGCCCCCAAACGCCCGTCAAGGGAGGCTTATAATTTTGATGGTCCTCGTGACCTTCCAAGGTGGACCAGGCGTTTGGTAAGGCCTAGTCTAGCGTCCTATACCCCTGGCCCCGCGGCTGAACAGCCGTACCAACGCGAACGCCGTGAAAAACTCCGGCAACAACCGCTTACACAAAAGCAGTTCACTAGCGTCTCGTACCGAGAGCGCTTAAACAGGCAGGCACAAGGTCCACCTGTTGAGAACCTCCGCGAGGTTTCTTTTGTTCTTTCTCCGGGAGAAAGTGCCGATGATGCAGAGAAGAAGTTCCGCGCTTGGGCGGAAGGGGAGAAGCTTCTCCCCAGCTTCGATGAGCTGCAAGACAGCTATTCCCGTCGAGACATTTGGGTGGAGAGGGTGTTGCGCCTTACATTTGCCAAAGCTAAGGCGATGGAGCAACTACGTGCTCCGTATCGCACGCGCTACGCCAGAGCCCCTGTCTCCACCATGGTGTCCGGAGACAGTGTGGTCGCCACATCTGCCTCCGGCAAACTCCCACTTATTGGGATTGAAGGGGCTTCTCATGCCCCTCTGGTCGTTGACCTACAGCGGGATTCTCCCGCTCAAAAGCGTCAACGCCGTCGCGGCAATCCTGCCGTAGGGGAGTCTAGAACTCCCACGAACTCTGTGAGTGTGGATAACCTTTCCACTTCATCAGATACTGGGTTTGACCCCGATGATGACGCCGCGCCATCAGCCGCTCCACATGAAAGTGTGGAGTACTCTCCGCATCGAGCATTGGAGGAGGAGGTCGCACAATTGTGACGTGAGATTCGCGCGCGCTGTGATCGACACAGCCTTCGCATCCATGATCTCCACGAGGGGATCCGCGATGAGCGGGATGCCACTGATCGCTTCGAGAGGCGGCTTGCCTCTCTCGAGACGACCGTTGCGGAGCTTCGTGGTCGCATTTTAGCCCTTTCGGGCTTCCTTCCCTCTGCGGTGCCTTACGACTATCCGCCTTTCCAACCTCCTCCAGGAGGGGCCCCTCCTCCGGGTCCTGGTATGGCTTAAGCATACCGACATAAAAGATTGGATGCGTACGCATCGCCCTCGGGATGTCTAAGGTGTACGACAAGCCCTTTCGGGCTAACACCTTAAAGGGGCCCACAAACCTGGGGCGCAGTTTATTGCGCAACACATTTGAAACTGCATGTGTAGGAAGATTTTTAGCGTTTAATAAAACACTTTCTACTACTTTGTACACCTTTTCGTTACGCCGCCCCTTGCGGTCAGCTTGCTCCTTCTGCTTGTCTTGGCTTTCCGCCTGGCATCGCAGACGTGTCGTAAGACACTAAGGCGCATCGATAAAAACTTATCGATGTGCTTTCGCACAGATTCAGGGCTGACATCCGGGAATCCGCCCCCCTCAAGACCTGGGCACACACACGTGGCGTCAACGGAACCCTCGGATTCACTAATCCGTTCACGTAAAACGGGGTAAACCCCGTAGATTCATGTACCGAATTGTTGATAGCAAATTCAACCATCGGGAGCATCTCACTCCAACTCTTTGGAGAATCCGGATATAAACTCCGGAGAATATCCTCCACAACTCGATTAACGCGTTCCGTCTGACCGTCCGTCTGCGGATGATCCGCAGTGGACATGAGGAGATTGGTGCCTAGCACCTTAAACAACGCTCCCCAGAATTGTCCCGTAAAACGGGGATCCCGATCCGACACAACGGAATCGGGTAGACCATGCTGTCGAAAAAAACACGGTCTAGGAACACTTTCGCTGTTCCTTGTCCATCTATGGACTCTGGCACCGCCGCCAGGTGAGCCATCTTGCTCAAACGGTCTACAAAGACCAATATGCCGGTGTTCCCGGCCTTATCCTTCGGAAAACCGAAGATAAAATCCATGCTAATGGATTTCCAACACTCCGTTGGAACCGATAAGCTCGCCAAAGGCGCAGCTGCACTTGCATAGGGTTTAACCCTCTGGCACTTCTCACAGGTGCGTATATACGCACCGATCCACTTATACATATTGGGCCACCAATACAAAGCGCTTAAAGCGCTGTAGGTCTTATCCCGACCTAAATGACCCCCGGTAGGGGCGTCATGTGCCTCAAAGAGGACTCTATAATTCAGTTCCTCATCATGAGGAACTACCACCCTCGGAGTGTCCTCCGCGCTCGTGCTATAAAATAGCAGACCGTCACAGTACCTGTAACGGTGTAAACGAGCTTTAGCTCGACTTGACAGGGTCGGCTCAGACGAGCCAAGACCCTTTTCACCTAACGCTCGGATAAGCGCCGTACATTGTGGGTCTTTCTCATACGCCTGGCGTATGAGATCCACCACAGACGTGGTGACGAATGTCGCGTGAGCGAGCTCGTAATCGGGACGACGCGACAACGCGTCTACAAGCACGTTTTGCTTGCCAGGTTTATACTTAACCTCAAAGTTGTACTCCGCAAAGAAGGAGAGCCAACGGGCCATCCGTTGCGAGAGATGAGGCGAATTTGTCGCTTTCCGTAAGGACGCGTGGTCAGTATAAACCACGAACGGCTTTGAGCCGAGTAGGTGAACCCTAAATTTGACAAGAGCATACTTCATTGCAAGTATCTCCTTGTCATGAACGGGATAATTCCGTTCTGTCGCTTTAAGCTGCATCGACTCAAACGCAATTACGCGTTCCCTTCCTGCATCGTCTGCTTGTAACAAAGCACATCCGATTGCGAAATCGGAGGCGTCGCAAACGACACTAAATCAACATCTGCGCACCGGCCGCTTTGGCCAGATACAGAGAAGTTCGTTCTACTTGAGTCTACCAAGCTGGAAACTACGAGATCATGCCAATTTGGTCGCCGGCCACGTGTTAGTACACAGGTGGTGTACACTACATTTTGGCTAGGTACGAATTTAGTAAGTTCTACTTAGTATTAAATCTAGTTTACATTGGTTTGAATTAATCCTTCTTAAGAAGGTCGGTCAATGGCTTCGCCATTTCAGCGTAGTTCTCGCTGTACTTTTGTGGAGATAGTTGGCTAATCCAAGCCACTTCCGTAAATCTCTAAGATTTACAGGCGAAGGCCACTCCACAATGGCTTTCACCTTCGCGGGATCCGCCTGCACTCCATCCTTACCGATGAAGCATCCGAGGAAAGGAATTTCCTCAGCACCAAATATACATTTGGATGCGTTCGCATATAACTTATGCTCTCGCATACATCGAGCACTGCTCGAAGATGTATCAGATGCGTCTGAACATCAGACGAGTCGCCTTCCGCACGACTATGGACGAATATATCGTCGAAGTACGTCTGAGCGTACTTCCTATGAGGGCGGAAGAGTTGAGTCACCAAGCGATTTAAAGTCGCTGGTGCATTTGAAAGCCCTTGTGGCATAACAAGCCACTCCAACAGCATGTCACTAGGCGTGCTAACCGCTGTCAGCGGAATATCGGACGCTCGCATGAGCACCTGATAATACCCGTCCACTAGATCTAAGGCACTGTACACAGTACAGCCCGCCATATTGTTCTGGAGGACATCTTTCCGACGAATCGGAGTCTGCATGGGTACAGTAGCTGCATTCAGCTTGTTATACGCATGCACAATGCGCCACTTTCCGTTCGGTTTACGAACACAAAAACTGGGAGATGAGTGGGGAGACTTACTCTCCCGTACCATCCCTGCCTCTTCTTTTCCCTTGAAGAATGCGTCGATGACGTCGCATTGTTCCTTGGGGAGAGGCCACTGCCTAGTGACGCAGTATTTGGCTCCAGGAACCAAATCAATTTCATGTCGGACTCCCCGATCCGGTGGTAACCCCATCGGCGGGTTGTCACTAATGACATCTCCAAATTCCTTTAATAAGGAATGGTAAGGGTCCTCAGGATCCGCGAGGATCTTGAGGCCGCTTCGGGCATTTAATTCCTGTTTGGTTTTCACCAAAACTGACTCGTCCATCGTGGATGAGGAGTTCAACTCCTCTTCCGGACGCAAAACGACGACCTCGTCGATTTCATCTGCTTTGAAAGCAGTCTCAAACTCGTTGAAGGACATCTCCTCCAACGACAACAGTTCGCCTACCCCAGGCAACCGTTCCAGGCTTACGACTTCTGTTACAACACCTGTCACACTATTCAGCATCCTGTAGGACTGCTGACTGCTGGCCTCGGGACTCATCCCGAGACCCAGATGGGGGGAGTCAATTGCCCCATCTACTGGAAGCGCCACGCGCCTATCCACAGAGGTATCTACCTCTACCACCGGTGACTCGCCGGTCTCACCTATAACGGCGTAATCGGAATCATTTCCGACGTGCGAAAGAGACGAACTTCGGG
This sequence comes from Peronosclerospora sorghi, assembly GCA_026184515.1. Taxonomy (NCBI): domain Eukaryota; phylum Oomycota; class Peronosporomycetes; order Peronosporales; family Peronosporaceae; genus Peronosclerospora; species Peronosclerospora sorghi. The sequence continues at coordinate 23,822,900 of CM047582.1, read as the reverse complement.
TCTCTTCGCTTGGAAGCGCCTCGCGCTTAACCACAGGGTTCTCTACCCCTACCACTGGAGTCGCAATTTGTTCGCCAGACACGGCGTGGTCGGAATCAATTCCGACCTGTAGAAGAGACGAACTTCGGGTCTCTTCTCTAAGGGCCTCGCGCTTACCCTCAGAGGATTCCACCTCTATCACTGGAGACTCACCAGTCTCGCCTACATCGGCGCGGGGATTAACCGCCGAATCCCCCTCGTTAAGGAACTCTTCCATAACGCCATTGGGAATGATCGTTTCAGACATCCCAATATCTGGCATCTCACGCCAGAATCGCTTTTGAGATCGAGCAAAGGTGGGTCCATCACTCGCCAATGCTTCACCCGACCGCGGGTGCGTTGAGCCAATGGACTTAGACTTCCAGTCTATCCATGGCTCGTGGAGTTCCAGCCACTTCATGCCCAGAATGAGGTAATACCTCGAGTGACTAGGCAACGTTCTAAGCTGTCGAAGTCTGCAAACTTCAGCTTAAGGTCAATCGAGACCTTGGGTACAGAAACCTGTACGCCCGTCGCAAGACGGACCGTGACAACGTCACGAGAACGTGCCTCTAGGGCCTCGGCATACAGCCGACTCTTCACAACAGAAGCCCGTCTGACATAATTGTCAGACGCTCCAGAGTCTATCAAGACTCTCCAAGGCTTATCAAAGCCTTTCACGTCCGCAAGGACTACCAGCAAACCTGGCTGGTACACCAACTCGGTGCTAGAAAGCACCGCTTCCCTCGGGGCTTTTTGCTGTCGTCCCCTACCCTGGGGATTAACAGCACTGAGGGGTCCCCCAGTAGGGCGCCCCGCACCTACTGGGAGCCGTCGTTTACCGACGGCTTGGGCAAGGGCTTTTTCCCCACCCTTGGTCCCTTGTAGCGAGTGTCTCGCTGGGGATTTTTCGGACATTTTTTCCTCAGATGATCTATGCTCCCACACAGGAAGCATCTCAGCGGCCCACGCCGCTGCAACATAGCCAAGAGCACTGCCTCGAAGCTCTGTGAAAAAGATTCAGAATGACTCTTAGCGGGAGGTTTCTCCTCCGCTTCGACCTGACTCAGATCCATGGGTTCGGGACCCACCTTAGAGGAACGGCAATTCCTCTCGGCGTTGAACGCCATCTTGAACGCCTCCTCCAGGGATTGGGGTCAGCATCGGAACAATTCCGAACGTGCTGGCTCTTCTCTCAGGCCTCACATGAAGACGGGGATGGACACATCGTCCGAATACGCTTTCGCGTAGATCCCTGCCAACAGGGTCTTAAGCTCCTGGATATAAATCTCCAGGTCCTTATTGCCTTGACGGCACCTCAGGAACGCCAGTTGATTCTGGAAAACCAGATCAGGCGTTGCGTACATGTCCATAAGATTCTGATTAAGGACCTTCCATGTTGGGAACACGTCCGTGACTGACTCCGAGCATGTAAACGCCCATGTACGGGCTTTGTCCGTAAGATGGGTCAATGCAAGTCCCACTTGCAAGTGATCAGCGGTCATGTTTGCTGTGGCGAAGGCCGTTTCGACCTCTCGCAACCAAACATAATGGTTGTCACCCTTCTCTCCGGTGAACTCCTTTATCTTAAACGATAATGGAGCGCGCACCCCCGTGGAATGACCTCCACCGCAACTCGCCTCATGAGCGATGAGGGCATTCACTTTTGCCTTTACGGCCTCAAGGCCCTGCTCCACTAGGAGCTTCATACCTTCTTCCCCCGGCAAGGGTAACAGCCTTTTAAAGGCTTCCTGCTGGACGAGGGTCAAACTATCCCAATCGTCCTGATTCATCCTTTGCAGAGGATGCCTAGTCTACCAACACAAGTGCTTGATTGACTACAAGTGCTACCAGATGTAGCCGGTGCGTATACGCACGGTGCGGCTAGCGCACAGAGGAAGACTTTCCTTAAAGCGGCGTTCGCCGCTACTTAGCCGATACGCCCTTATTAAGGGCTTAGTAGGAGAGAGCTCTCCTACTCGGGGCCAAGATTCCCGGGTTAGTTTACTGTAGCCTTTGCTAGTGCCTTAACTGCAAGGCTCCCTTACAAAGGGTGTAGCTAAGGGGAGGGCTCCCCTTACGCTACGGCACTCCCTACACGCACGACCGGTCGAGGTCGTGCGTCTGTAAGATAGAGTGAAATGTAAACTGAATATATTTAATATATAATTAGCCTAAATTAATTTAAACTAATATAAACTATATGTAATACTAAGTAGAATATTCCTAATTCGTACCTAGCTAAAATGTAGTGTACACACCTGTGTACTGACACGTGGATGGCTGACACACCACCACACCAAGGGCCCATGCCCTGATTGGTTAAAATAACCAAAGGTTCGAAACCTTTGAACCCGGCCAATACTGACCTCAACCGTGGTGTACTAATGTACACCAACACTCAGTGTTACCCGAATGTAACCCCGTTACAGAGGATGTAACGGGGTTACATTTGGTTACGTTGGTGTACGTAAGTACACAACGGTTAAGGTCAAATATTGACCAGTCCGAAAGGTTCGGACTTATTGGTTGTTTTAACCAATCAGGGCAAGAGCCCTTGGTGAAGGCGTGCAGCCTGCCACGAGTTGGTACACAAGGTGGTGTACACTACATTTCGGCTAGGTACGAATTAAGTAAGTTCTACCTAGTATTGCATATAGTTTATATTAGTTTATTAATTTAGGCTAATTTTATATTAAATAAATAAATCAGCTTACAAATAAACTTAAGATTGCTAGGCGCACGACCCAGAACGGTCGCGCGCACATTGAGTGTTAAAGCAAAAGGGAGAACCTCCCTTAGCTTCTCCCTTTCTAAGGGAAGCCTTAAAACATCAGGTTCCTCTTGTTTTATTTTATCAATAGTAAATTCTCTTTTTTTGTAACAAGGCGTTAGTGTTTACTAACTGTAAACTCAGGGAATCTTGGCCCCGAGTGAGAGAGCAATCTCCCACTAAGCCCTTATATAAGGGCGTATCGGCTAAGTAGCGGCGTATCGCCGCTTTAGGAAAGTCTTCCTCTGTGCGCTAGCCGCACCGTGCGTGTACGCACCTGCTACAGCTACAGCCGTAGAAGTACAAAATTTCACTGGCAAGGCCCTCTTTTGCCAATGGTAGAATGGGGCAAGGGCAAACCAGCCATCTACTGATGGGTTTTGGAATGGGACGGGACCGTGGTGGTACTTTCTCTCACTTGCTAAATTTTGTTTTGAATGCAGTTTTGGTTTTGTTTTGGGATGGTGGTGTGTTGAGGTGGGTGTGGAGGCACTCAGTGGCCGAAGTTTTTCAAGTTATATTAATTGATTTCAGGATTTTTGGGTCATTTTGGGTTTTGGGTCGCAACATGCTGACCCCACCCGACCCATTGGGTCGGAAATGCTGACCCAAACCCAGCCCAGAATGACCCAAGACCCGTGACCCACGGGGTCGGCCTGACCCATTGACACCCCTAGTTCTGATACGGCGCTGTGTCCAGCATAAATTGTCTAGCTTCTTTAATCTTACGTATTATTGGTTAATAGTACTGTGTTAATAGTACTGTATATGTTTCGCAATCTGTACTTTGCGTTCTAACCAACAATCATTTTCAACATGACTCAGCCCAATGTTAGCGATACATTGCTGGACGGACAGAAAACCTTTGCTGAATGCAATTTCGGGCTTGATCGCCGTCTGTCTAAAGCTGTAGCTAAACTTCGTTTTGTTCATCCGACGCTCGTACAAATGCATGCAGTTCCACTGGCATTACAGGGCAAAGATTTGCTCGTACGAGCTCGAACAGGTTCGGGAAAAACGGCGGCTTTTGCTCTTCCATTACTACACAAAATTCTACAGCATAAACAGGATAAATCAAATGCTGAACCAGCCGTGCGCGCACTCGTTTTAGTGCCAACGAAAGAATTGGTGGAGCAAATTCGACGTCATATGATGGAGCTCATGTATTATTGTCAAGACACGGTGACCTTATTGGCTTTAGGTGGACAGAGTATGAGCGGTCAACAAGCGCTGCTACGTGATGTACCTGATGTAATTGTAGCCACACCTGGTCGCCTTGTGGCACACTTGGAAGCCGGTAATTTGACTTTGAAAGACTCGGTCGATACGGTCGTCATTGATGAAGCAGACTTGGTATTATCATTTGGATACGGTGAGAATATTCGTACGATTTTCAATGCGCTACCGAAAGCATGTCAGACATTTTGCATGTCAGCAACATTAAGTCCCGAGCTAGAGAAACTGAAGCGTTCAGTTCTGCATAATCCTGCTGTCGTAAAGCTTGAGGAAGGAGCAACAGATGGAAAACTTCAGCAATTCTATTTGTCGGTGAAGTCTTTCGACAAGGATTTGCTACTGTATGCGTTGCTACGACTCGGCGTTGTGAGTGGCAAAGTAATCTTCTTTGTCAACTCAACAGATGCGGCGTACCGGCTGAAGCTTTTCTTTGAACAACTTGTGATTAAAAGTGCAGTCCTGAACGCCAAGTTGCCTCATAATTCACGCCAGCACATTATCGAAGAGTTTAATCGTGGCATTTTTGACTATCTCATAGCTACGGACGACAGCTTAGATCACGACGAAGCTCGAAGTGAAGACGAGGAAGACAGTGAAGAAGATGCAATGGAAGATGAAGAAGAGGAAGGTGATGCAGCAGGTTCCGATCCAATAGATGAAGAGGAACTGGGGGAAGAAGATGAAGACGACACCAACAAAGACAGCGACATAGAAGAAGATAACGAAAGCGAAAAGGAGGAGGAGGAAACTACAGAGGAAGAGGTTTTTAAAAAAGAACAATCTAAAAACTATGATAGTCGGGGTGACGAGATTAACAAAAAGACGGTAGGTGCCAAGCGTGGACGTGCTGATGATAAAGGTTACGGAGTATCACGCGGTGTTGACTTCCGTGGTGTTAATTTCGTCATCAATGTGGATTTCCCAAAGAGTGTGCGGTCGTACACTCACCGAATCGGGCGTACTGCACGTGGCGGTGCCTCTGGTACAGCCTTGTCTCTTGTTTCGAAAGAGGATGCTCAAGAAGAGCGTGCTCTTAAGCGTGTTCAGGCAAAGCAGCAGGCTGTACGCTCCGATTCCCGTGATGTTCTGGCCCAGCCCGCTGCGTTAGACTTCGATCTTAAAGAAATTGATTGCTTTCGCTACCGCGTCGAAGATGTTCGTCGTGCTGTTACGCGTGTCGCGGTCCGTGAGGCCCAGCTAGCCGATGTCAAAAAAGAGATGCTAAATTCTGAGCGTCTGGCAGCACATTTCCAGGCAAATCCGCGTGATCTGAACATTCTCGAACATGACAAGGTAGTGGGCTCTGCACCAGTGCAGCCACACTTGGCGACCATCCCAGACTACCTTGTACCTATTGAGCTGCAACCACCGGCACCAGCACGTATTAAGAAAAAGCACAACAAGCGACCGCATCTCGCCGACGCCAGGCGCCGCACTAACAATGATCCGTTGCACACATTTGTGGCTCCTGACGCCAGTGACGATAAGAAACACACAATAGAGGATCGTATAAGCTATGGTAATACTGGCGTGGGAAAGAGTACTGCAGGTCGACAGAAATGGAAACAGCACCACCGCAAAGGCAACTTTAATCCCAAAACAATTGCCAAGAAGAAGTTCAAGATGAGCAAGGGCGTGACTCATTAAAAGCGTAACTTGATCTAGCAGTGGCAATGGTACACTTCCACTTTCTGCTTGTATGCTTCTCTTCGTCATATTTAGCGCCACGTAAGAATGCGATACGCATGTAGCGGTCATAGCTGCCTAAGGATAGCGCGTGGTACGTTGCTTAAGTGGCAAATTGTCACCTCTGCAGCACATCAGCCATTAGAAGTAGGTAAAGCCCAGAAGGCATGTAGGTAGAAATGCACTCTTCAGCTGTCGATGCTTAATGAAGAAGAAAAAAAGGTTGCGGTACACTTAATTAAATTGCACGAGAAGTTGCTTTTCTCTTTTTCACTCTCGTGCCTGTAGCTCAGGAACAGCCTTTTCAACTGCCAGACAGTGCGCTGACTTCAGTGCACAATCTCGGCGCTCTGTTGTTGTGTCCGTCGAGCCAGTATCTTTTGTGACGTTGGTGTAGCTTTGTACTTTAAGGCTGGCCTGCGCTGCTACGAGCAAGCAATACTCTGTGTTAAGCGTAAGGTACGCGTGGCGGTAAATTTGATCCCATGTAAAGCATTACCACTGGGTTGGTTACTGTCAACGCGTGACTCAAATTGCGATGGCGACAGCTTGGCGTGCTTCCTTCGTCCCATTAGTTTCGCATGTGGCTGCTCATACCAAAGTAAAAACAGCTTCGGGCGCGTGGTCAATCTGGAAGGTTTGAAACCAAAGGTGACGTACCTGAATGAACTCACTGACGGTGTAAGTTACTTCTTTGCATTGGTGCTGCTTCTGAACCGTAAACCGCGTTGCTCCCATTAACGTGTTGAAGTTGGAATGTACCCATGTTTGAAGTCCCTGTGAAAAATACAAAACTGAAAGGAAGAAACTGCATCTTACTTCTATAATATAAGACCGTCGAGTTTCACATATGGGTCAAATGCTACCATGAATCTTCATGTCTGGCATGCTGCCATAAAATTCCACGTGATGAGTTCTGGTGGATTGAAATGAAAGTATTGGGTGATATTATCGATGAAGACGTCATTGAAGTCCGGCTATATAGTTGAGTTTTTAGAGGCTTGCCATCTTATATGAGTGGGCGTAGAAGAGCTTGATCTATTAACACGCTGTGGCGTATTCCATAACCCAAATATATTACCATCCCAAGACTCAACCAGATGAGCACGCCGACCCTAGACGTTGTCAATTGGCAAGAACCAAATAAGTAACAAGAAAACAGTATCGACAACAAGAGTAGACGAACCAGTCCGCGACGGGAATACTCGTCATCATATAAACATTGGCGAGAATTCCGATGCATGGCACAAACGGCACCAACGGGCACTGAAATGATGCCGTAAGGTTACTACTATACTCACACGGTAAGAAGATTTGGAACGAAGCTTAGTACTGCACAACCAATGAGAACTACGCATGCTACTTACTCAGATTTGCCGAGTCGATAAATAAGCACGAACGAAGCGATCACCATAGACGCAAATGCGCCCTGAATTGGCCAAGGAAGTTCCAACATGAACGATAGTGACAAGGCGAAGCACGAGATCACGTACAAAAGTACACGATGCATGACATCCGCACCACTAGAACTTGGACTCATGCGCAATAGTAAAACACCAGCATTCACGAACGTAAAAACTTGTAGTGTGCCGCATGAAATCACGTTGGCTAAGAAATCCAGCTCAAAAATGAACGCGATAAAAGAAACAAGGGTTCCTGTTAAGATAGTACTGGAAACGGGCACGTGTGTCCTATGATGGAGCGTAGCGAACAGTGACGGCAACAAACCATCTTTAGCCATTTGGTAAAATATACGAGGCTGGCCCATGAGACAGGTAAATGCAGAAGTAGTAAGCCCAAAAATTGAACCAAACGATACAATACGTCCAGCCCACGGTGCATCATGGAACACAAAGGCATTAACAAGCGGAACTTCGTCGCCCAAGACATCGACCGGTGCCATTCCTGTCACAACCAGCGAGACAGCGACGTAAATAGCCATTGAGATCAACAACGACCCAATTATTCCTTTGGGCAAGGTGCGTCGGGGATCATGTACTTCTTCAGCAAGGCAGGCCACCATATCAAACCCTAAATATGCGAAAAAGACAATGCCAGCACCCGCCATAACACCGTGGATCCCAGCAGGCATAAACTCTTTCCAGTATATAGAATCCACTTCTGTGCTTCCGAACACTACGACGAATAATAACACTGAGATGTTTAACAGTGTTACAAAAGCGTTAAATTTGGCGGATTCCTGTAAAACAAACAGTACATCGTAAATATTAGCTGTAGATAGCAATTAATGTCAAAGGCTGTCGCAAGTGCAAAGTACGTACGTGAACTCCAGCAAGTAATATGAAAGTACAGCAGATCACAAGAAACGATGCTAGTATACTAAATGACATACCGAGAAACTCGGCATGCACAATCCAAAGTGGGATATGAATTCCCAAATGTTTTAAGAACAGGTGCGTATACGAAGCCCAACTACGTGCAATTCCAGCTACACCAAGCACAAAAAAAAACATTTTTTACCAGCTAAGCATTGCCCAAATGTTCTTTGTTACCTGCTGAAATGCCGTATCCAAGCGTCAGATTCCAGCCAATTAGCCACGCTAGCAACTCGCCGAAAGTAGTGTACACGAACGTGTAGGCAGAGCCCGTGACCTTGATTTCACAGAGTTTAGTCTCCAACTCTTCTTCAACGGGTAAAATACAACGTACAGGCATTCGAGCTGCAAACTCCGAGTATGTGAGTGACGTGAAGATGCAAGCGATGCCGCTGATAAGGAATGACAAGGATATGCTTGGGCCCGCTATTCGTGCGCCCACACCAATAAGCGAGTAAGCCCCAGCACCTACCGAGCAGCCTACACCGTAGGCTACTAAATCCATTAAAGTAAGACATTTTTTAAATGAGTTAGAGGCTAAGTCGAAGCGGGAAAGTGGCTTAACACGGCCAGCAGCCGCAAGGAAGCGATCCATGACTTTTGTAGTGTCATATATTATTATTCACTGATATCCGAAAGCGATGTTATTGGTTGAAAATATCTTCATATCTTAGAGGGGGCTCGTGCAAGTGAAAATGTCATCAAACCCGACGGAAGATGAGCGTACACAAGTACTGAACGCATATAAAGCGAAGGTTATGGAGCATCGCGAGATGGAAAGCAGGTTGGAAATTTAAATGATAAAAGTGTAATAGCTTTGGGATGATCTTACGATGAATATGATGGGTTATATAGAGTCAAAAACATGCGTGAAAATGTCAAGACATTAGTGACAGAGTTCAACAAAACGGAGGAAGATCTGAAAGCTCTACAGGTGCGGGAATCACCTTGTAAATTTTCCTTGAAGCTCAAAGTGACGACGTTTTGTTGAGCAGAGTGTGGGCCAAATCATTGGTGAAGTATTGCGCCAACTGGATGAAGATCGGTTTATTGTTAAGGCATCTAGTGGGCCACGATACGTCGTGGGATGTCGTGCCAAGGTGGATAAGAGCAAGCTGAAGTCAGGTACCCGAGTGGCGCTGGACATGACGACGCTTACCATCATGCGATATCTGCCCCGAGAGGTGGACCCTACGGTGTACCACATGCTGAACGAAGATGCTGGCAAGGTATCATTTTCAAGCATTGGTGGCTTGAACGATCAGATTCGAGAGCTTCGTGAGGTCATTGAGCTACCACTCACCAATCCGGAGCTGTTCCTTCGTGTTGGCATCAAACCGCCGAAAGGTGTGCTGTTATACGGCCCTCCTGGTACAGGTAAAACTCTGTTGGCACGTGCTCTAGCGTGTAACATAAATGCCACCTTTTTGAAGGTCGTGGCTAGCGCTATTGTGGACAAGTACATTGGAGAGAGTGCCCGTGTGATTCGAGAGATGTTTGGATACGCGCGAGACCATCAGCCATGTGTCATTTTTATGGATGAGATTGATGCCATTGGTGGAAGCCGTTACTCAGAAGGAACATCAGCGGATCGTGAAATTCAGCGTACGCTGATGGAATTGCTGAATCAGCTTGATGGTTTTGACGCTTTGGGACAAGTGAAAATGGTCATGGCTACAAACCGTCCCGATATTTTGGATCCCGCACTGCTACGTCCTGGACGTCTTGATCGTAAGATTGAAATTCCGCTGCCCAACGAAGCCTCACGCATGGATATTCTCAAGATTCACTCTGGTCCCATCACAAAGAAAGGCGAAATCGACTATGAGTCGATTGTCAAGCTCACAGACGGATTCAATGGTGCCGACATGCGTAACGTGTGTACCGAAGCAGGTATGTTTGCCATTCGTGCCGACCGCGAGTATGTTGTGGAGGAAGATTTCATGAAGGCGGCGCGGAAATTAGCCGAGACCAAGAAGCTTGAATCTAAGATGGACTACAGCAAGGTTTAAATGTGTTTGTTGCCTTGGCACATTACGACTTGGCGTGAATGCTGAATTACTCCTTCGCTTAGAACCAGCTATTATCGTTGATCGAGCTCAGTGTATGCAAGAAAAATGAAAATGTAACGTAGAGCTGTGGCTCTATCCTGATTTATACTCTTTGCTCGCTCACATTAATGATGCCGCAACATCTTCTTGGCAGTGCAAAATAATGGTATCACATGTTTCGCTGTTTGCTTAAGTGTAGAACGAGATAGGTACGTGTTCAGTCAGACACGACTGAATTTTTCGCTGGAATACTTCTCTGGCCCCTTCATTGTACCAGTAGGCGAAAAATATGCAAATACATGTAGATCTCGTATTTTACCAAATCACTGTTACCGTTGCCGTTTCGCCGTTTAACAGATCAGATCTAAAAAAAACTAAAGATCAAGTTCCCGGGTAGCACGTCGCGTCGCGAGATATAAAGGCATGCAGCTAGAGCAGCATGGAGGATAACACGGCCAATATGCTCGTGCTCAATCACATATTCGCGGTGATCAAGCGCAAAACAAGACATCGATCCTTGTCCCAACGCTCGACGAGTGTTTAGGCAGTGTGATTGATAGGAGGCGATAAGAAGTTGGGATTAAAACCTAGGTGTCACCTCAATATTTATTTCACACAGTTTTACCCAATGAATAGGTCAGATCCTTGAGACTACTAGTTACAAGTAAAATTTCATTTATGTCATACCTCGCGACGTCGACGCATCTCAACAACTGGATTTTCACACCAGAAGAATTAGCACGTGCGCGCCTTCTGCTAAATTTGAAGGCCAAGCGAGCGCTTCGATTAGAGCGTGAGGACTCCCAGAAGCCTGAAGCAACTGCTGCTAGAAGTACTCGCAAAGCACGTTCATTTGCGGCCTTGCTACCACGTTCTTCTACCGCAGTGCGCGACGACTTCGATTGGAATGATGAAGTTAATATAGACCTTTCGACCCAAGAAGAGGAAGAGAAGAAGTCCAATCTACAGCAAACTCCGCCATTGGAGTTGCTCAGTTCGGAACAGGAGTCGGTGCTCCGAGAGTTTTATGAGGAGAAGATTCAGGAGAGCTGCAGCGCTCAGTTTTTGCGTACATCAGACAAAGTCAAGTGCTGTGCTTTGATGCTATTCAAGAGGTTTTATCTTAGCAACAGTGTGATGGAGTTTCATCCAAAGTATCTCGTCCCAACAGCTATCTACGTGGCTGGTAAAGTTGAGGAGCAGTATATGTCTGTTGATACTGTCGCGGATCAACTTCACGTAGACCACAAATTCATTATTGGTCACGAAATGATTTTGCTTGAGGGTGTTCGCTTCCAACTTATCATGTATAATCCATTCCGTGCGCTGCTGGGTTTCTTGGACGACTTCCGAGCCTTCGCCAAGCAAGTGCTGAATAAAGATTTACCTGCAACTGTCCTACAAAAACTTCACGCCGATTCAACCGCATCGCTGAACGATATGTTGCTAACAGACCTTCCACTTACCCACTACCCTTCATACTTGGCACTTGCAGCATTATTGCATGTGAGCGATGACGTTGGTAGGAGTTCCGGTGAGAAGGCTTGTGGACTCACGAGTAAGGATATCTTGTCATACATTAAAGGCAGCAAATTTTCAGTGGACGTACAGGTGGACGAGGTGTTTTATCAATTAAAACAAATCGAGGAGGCTAATCAGGCCCTCAAAGCAGAAAAGGAGGTACTCCACCGTGCTAAGCAGGTTAAAATTATTTACAAAATGCTCAAGCAGTTCCACAAAGATGACGAAAAGAACGAAAAGAAGAAAAAAGTCGACGGGAAGAAGAAGAGCAAAAAGCGGAAGGACGCGCTGAAAGATGGCAAGGAAAAGATCAAAAAGCAAAAGAAGAAGACATGATAGTCCGCTAGCATGACGTATTCACTTCAGCCGTTTATTGATGCAGACTACACCATTATAATCGACAATAAAAGTGTTACGTGACGAAACAAACCATTATAATCAATAATTGTATCTGATAAAGCGTGCTACTCGACTAAGCTTCGTTCTCCTCCTCCTCCTCCTCCTCTTCATTATCAGAATCTTTATCAGCTGCAAGCTTCTCACCTGAATTCGAATCAAAACCACACATAAACAGACTGGCACAATCAGTTATGATGCTACACGTACGTAAAAGTTCGACAACAGCATGTTGGGTGCGCCTCTCGAGCTTGCGCAGCAGAGGCGCAATGTCACGCTCCATGTCCCAATTAGCGTGTTTAGGAGCAAGATTAAGCAACTCTTCGTCACTGTCGCTTTCAGTCTTGACGAACTCACTCTGGGCCTGGTCCACTTTGTGTACTAGAACGTCCGCTTTTTCCCTGGTCGCATGCGTTCCGTCTGGATCATCTTTCTTTACCTCCATCGGCTCCTCAAACGAGCTTTTTAACGCTGCAGCAGACAAATCTGTCGATTTGTCACCAACAACTGCCTTACCAAGCTCCTTGCGAGCTTTGAGCTCGCGCAACAGCTTCAGCCGCTTGGCGCGCGGCATTTCTTCATCAGCACCCGTCATTGAATCAAAACTACCAAATTACATGAATTTAGTATGTTTCGACTTCCTAAGAGCTTCGTTAATCTTTCGTACATCATGGGGGCACCCGGTGACCATGTCCGGGGTTAGGATGAGGCATATGCATGTGGCAAGGTGGCAAGGTGGTTCTTATTTAGGCACGACGACAAGCAATAGCGGACATAGGGTAGGTTTTGGAAACCGCATCCTGATGCCTTATCCAGATGGCGTGAAACGACCGGCCCAAAGGAACGCGGGGCAGCGAGCGACCTGTCGAGATGAAGGATTGCCCAGGTGTATGCGCTGCTGTAGCTTTATTCTATAAAGTCAAGTAACCGACCCTGTGATGCAGTGCTTAAGGCCCCATTACGGGAGCAGGAGAACGCGGGTTCGAGTCCCGCAGTGGACGAGCATTCAGGGTCGGGTAGAGTTGGGGTCCAAGTGTAACGAAGAGGCACTTACAGCACGCGCTTGACATGGCTTACACATATCCCGATTAAATGGGGAGGTTCTCAAATATCTCTATACATTTAAGGATCTAAAGTACCCTCCGGTTATCAAACAGGGTTATAAGCCCAAAGAAAATCGTGAAATTTTTAGTGCCCAATGGCTAAACTCAAAAGATTGGCGCTCCTACAAGTGGACGATAAATGCCATCTCCCAAGAAAGACTTGCTTAATCTGGTGCTGCTTAAAACCACGAGATGGAGACAGATCATAAGAAGAAGTGAAAACTGCACATAATCGGAACCACAATCCCACATGGATGAGCTTAGCTCGATATGTGTAACGGGGTTACATTCGGGTAACACTGAGTGTTGGTGTACATGAGTACACCACGGTTCATGTCAGTATTGGCCAGGTTGAAAGGTTTCGAACCTTTGGTTATTTTAACCAGTCAGGGCATGGGCCCTTGGTGTGGTGGTGTGTCAGCCATCCACGTGTCAGTACACAGGTGTGTACACTACATTTAGCTAGGTACGAATTAGGAATATTCTACTTAGTATTACATATAGTTTATATTAGTTTAAATTAATTTAGGCTAATTATATATTAAATATATTCAGTTTACATTTCACTCTATCTTACAGACGCACGATCTCGACCGGTCGTGCGTGTAGTGAGTGCCGTAGCGTAAGGAGAGCCCTCCCCTGAGCTACACCCTTTGTAAGGGAGCCTTTTCGTTAAGGCACTAGCAAAGGCTACAGTAAACTAACCCGGGAATCTTGGCCCCGAGTAGGAGAGCTCTCTCCTACTAAGCCCTTAATAAGGGCGTATCGGCTAAGTAGCGACGAACGCCGCTTTAAGGAAAGTCTTCCTCTGTGCGCTAGCCGCACCGTGTGTATACGCACCGGCTACATCTGGTAGCACTCGTAGTCAATCCAACACCTGTGTTGGTAGACTAGGCATCCTCTGCAAAGGATGAATCAGGACGATTGGGATAGTTTGACCCTCGTCCAGAAGGAAGCCTTTAAAAGGCTGTTACCCTTAACGGGGGAAGAAGGTATGAAGCTCCTAGTGGAGCAGGGCCTTGAGGTCGTAAAGGCAAGGGTGAATGCCCTCATCGCTCATGAGGCGAGTTGCGGTGGAGGTCATTCCACGGGGGTGCGCCCTCCATTATCGTTTAAGATAAAGGAGTTCACCGGAGAGAAGGGTGACAACCATTATGTTTGGTTGCGAGAGGTCGAAACGGCCTTCGCCACAGCGAACATGACCGCTGATCACTTGCAAGTGGGACTTGCATTGACCCATCTTACGGACAAAGCCCGTACATGGGCGTTTACATGCTCGGAATCAGTCAAGGACGTGTTTCCAACATGGAAAGTCCTTAAGCAGAAGCTTATGGACATGTACGCAACGCCTGATCTGGTTTTCCAGAATCAACTGGCGTTCCTGAGGTGCCTTCAAGGCACTAAGGACCTGGAGGTTTATATCCAGGAGCTTAAGACCCTGTTGGCAGGGATGTACGCGAAAGCGTATTCGGACGATGTTTCCATCCCCGTCTTCATGGGAGGCCTGAGAGAAGGGCCAGCACGTTCGGAATTTTTCCGATGCCGACCCGAATCCCTGGATGAGGCAAGAGGCATTCAAGATGGCGTTCAACGCCGAGAGGAATTGCCGTTCCTCTAAGGTGGGTCCCGAACCCATGGATCTGAGTCAGATCGAAGCGGAGGAGAAACCTCCCGCTAAGAGTCATTCTGACTCTTTTTCACAGAGCTTCGAGGCAGTGCTCTTGGCTATGTTGCAGCGGCGTGGGCCGCTGAGATGCTTCCTGTGTGAGAGCATGGATCATCTGAGGAACATGTGTCCGAAAAATCCCCAGCGAGACACTCGCTACAAGGGACCAAGGGTGGGGAAAAAGCCCTTGCCCAAGCCGTCGGTAAACGACGGCTCCCAGTAGGTGCGGGGCGCCCTACTGGGGGACCCCTCAGTGCTGTTAATCCCCAGGGTAGGGGACGACAGCAAAAAGCCCCGAGGGAAGCGGTGCTTTCTAGCACCGAGTTGGTGTACCAGCCAGGTTTGCTGGTAGTCCTTGCGGACGTGAAAGGCTTTGATAAGCCTTGGAGAGTCTTGATAGACTCTGGAGCGTCTGACAATTATGTCAGACGGGCTTCTGTTGTGAAGAGTCGGGTGTATGCCGAGGCCCTAGAGGCACGTTCTCGTGACGTTGTCACGGTCCGTCTTGCGACGGGCGTACAGGTTTCTGTACCCAAGGTCTCGATTGACCTTAAGCTGAAGTTTGCAGACTTCGACAGCTTATAACGTTGCTTAGTCCTGGATGTGGACTCGAGGTATGACCTCATTTCTGGGCATGAAGTGGCTGGAACGCCACGAGCCATGGATAGACTGGAAGTCTAAGTCCATTGGCTCAACTCACTCGCGGTCGGGTGAAGCATTGGCGAGTGATGGACCCACCTTTGCTCGATCTCAAAAGCGATTCTGGCGTGAGATGCCAGATATTGGGATGTCTGAAACGATCATTCCCAATGGTGTTATGGAAGAGTTCCTTAACGAGGGGGATTCGGCGGTTAATCCCCGCGCCGATGTAGGCGAGACTGGTGAGTCTCCAGTGATAGAGGTGGAATCCTCTGAGGGTAAGCGCGAGGCCCTTAGAGAAGAGACCCGAAGTTCGTCTCTTCTACAGGTCGGAATTGATTCCGACCACGCCGTGTCTGGCGAACAAATTGCGACTCCAGTGGTAGGGGTAGAGAACCCTGTGGTTAAGCGCGAGGCGCTTCCAAGCGAAGAGACCCGAAGTTCGTCTCTTTCGCACGTCGGAAATGATTCCGATTACGCCGTTATAGGTGAGACCGGCGAGTCACCGGTGGTAGAGGTAGATACCTCTGTGGATAGGCGCGTGGCGCTTCCAGTAGATGGGGCAATTGACTCCCCCCATCTGGGTCTCGGGATGAGTCCCGAGGCCAGCAGTCAGCAGTCCTACAGGATGCTGAATAGTGTGACAGGTGTTGTCACAGAAGTCGTAAGCCTGGAACGGTTGCCTGGGGTAGGCGAGCTGTTGTCGTTGGAGTAGATGTCCTTCAACGAGTTTGAGACTGCTTTGAAAGCAGATGAAATCGACGAGGTCGTCGTTTTGCGTCCGGAAGAGGAGTTGAACTCCTCATCCACGATGGACGAGTCAGTTTTGGTGAAAACCAAACAGGAAATAAATGCCCGAAGCGGCCTCAAGATCCTCGCGGATCCTGAGGACCCTTACCATTCCTTATTAAAGGAATTTGGAGATGTCATTAGTGACAACCCGCCGATGGGGTTACCACCGGATCGGGGAGTCCGACATGAAATTGATTTGGTTCCTGGAGCCAAATACTGCGTCACTAGGCAGTGGTCTCTCCCCAAGGAACAATGCGACGTCATCGACGCATTCTTCAAGGGAAAAGAAGAGGCAGGGATGGTACGGGAGAGTAAGTCTCCCCACTCATCTCCCAGTTTTTGTGTTCGTAAACCGAACGGAAAGTGGCGCATTGTGCATGCGTATAACAAGCTGAATGCAGCTACTGTACCCATGCAGACTCCGATTCGTCGGAAAGATGTCCTCCAGAACAATATGGCGGGCTGTACTGTGTACAGTGCCTTAGATCTAGTGGACGGGTATTATCAGGTGCTCATGCGAGCGTCCGATATTCCGCTGACAGCGGTTAGCACGCCTAGTGACATGCTGTTGGAGTGGCTTGTTATGCCACAAGGGCTTTCAAATGCACCAGCGACTTTAAATCGCTTGGTGACTCAACTCTTCCGCCCTCATAGGAAGTACGCTCAGACGTACTTCGACGATATATTCGTCCATAGTCGTGCGGAAGGCGACTCGTCTGGTGTTCAGACGCATCTGATACATCTTCGAGCAGTGCTCGATGTATGCGAGAGCATAAGTTATATTCGAACGCATCCAAATGTATATTTGGTGCTGAGGAAATTCCTTTCCTCGGATGCTTCATCGGTAAGGATGGAGTGCGGGCGGATCCCGCGAAGGTGAAAGCCATTGTGGAGTGGCCTTCGCCTGTAAATCTTAGAGATTTACGGAAGTGGCTTGGATTAGCCAACTATCTCCACAAAAGTACAGCGAGAACTACGCTGAAATGGCGAAGCCATTGACCGACCTTCTTAAGAAGGATTAATTCAAACCAATGTAAACTATATGTAATACTAAGTAGAACTTACTAAATTCGTACCTAGCCAAAATGTAGTGTACACCACCTGTGTACTAACACGTGGCCGGCGACCAAATTGGCATGATCTCGTAGTTTCCAGCTTGGTAGACTCAAGTAGAACGAACTTCTCTGTATCTGGCCAAAGCGGCCGGTGCGCAGATGTTGATTTAGTGTCGTTTGCGACGCCTCCGATTTCGCAATCGGATGTGCTTTGTTACAAGCAGACGATGCAGGAAGGGAACGCGTAATTGCGTTTGAGTCGATGCAGCTTAAAGCTGCAGAACGGAATTATCCCGTTCATGACAAGGAGATACTTGCAATGAAGTATGCTCTTGTCAAATTTAGGGTTCACCTACTCGGCTCAAAGCCGTTCGTGGTTTATACTGACCACGCGTCCTTACGGAAAGCGACAAATTCGCCTCATCTCTCGCAACGGATGGCCCGTTGGCTCTCCTTCTTTGCGGAGTACAACTTTGAGGTTAAGTATAAACCTGGCAAGCAAAACGTGCTTGCAGACGCGTTGTCGCGTCGTCCCGATTACGAGCTCGCTCACGCGACATTCGTCACCACGTCTGTGGTGGATCTCATACGCCAGGCGTATGAGAAAGACCCACAATGTACGGCGCTTATCCGAGCGTTAGGTGAAAAGGGTCTTGGCTCGTCTGAGCCAACCCTGTCAAGTCGAGCTAAAGCTCGTTTACACCGTTACAGGTACTGTGACGGTCTGCTATTTTATAGCACGAGCGCGGAGGACACTCCGAGGGTGGTAGTTCCTCATGATGAGGAACTGAATTATAGAGTCCTCTTTGAGGCACATGACACCCCTACCGGGGGTCATTTAGGTCGGGATAAGACCTACAGCGCTTTAAGCGCTTTGTATTGGTGGCCCAATATGTATAAGTGGATCGGTGCGTATATACGCACCTGTGAGACGTGTCAGAGGGTTAAACCCTCTGCAAGTTCAGCTGCGCCTTTGGCAAGCTTATCGGTTCCAACGGAGTGTTGGAAATCCATAAGAATGGATTTTATCTTCGGTTTTCCGGAGGATAAGGCCGGGAACACCGGCATATTGGTCTTTGTAGACCGATTGAGCAAGATGGCTCACCTGGCGGCGGTGCCAGAGTCCATAGATGGACAAGCAACAGCGAAAGTGTTCCTAGACCGTGTCTTTCGACAGCATGGTCTACCCGATTCCGTTGTGTCGGATCGGGATCCCCGTTTTACGGGACAATTCTGGGGAGCATTGTTTAAGTTGCAAGGCACCAAGCTCCTCATGTCCACTGCGGATCATCCGCAGACGGACGGTCAGACGGAACGCGTTAATCGCGTTGTGGAAGATATTCTCCGGAGTTTATGCCCGGATTCTCCAAAGAGTTGGAGTGAGATGCTCCCGATGGTTGAATTTGCTATCAACAATTCGGTACATGAATCTACGGGGTTTACCCCGTTTTTACGTGAACGGATTGGTGAATCCGAGGGTTCCGTTAACGCCACGTGTGTGTGGCCCAGGGCTTGAGGGGGGAGGATTCCCCGATGTCAGCCCTGTATCTGTGCGAAAGCACATCGATAAGGTTTTATCGAAGCGCCTTAGTGTCTTACGACACGTCTGCAATTCCATGGCGGAAAGCCAAGACAAGCAGAAGGAGAAAGCTGACCGAAAGGGACGGCGTAACAAAAAGGTATACAAAGTAGGAGAAAGTGTTTTATTAAACGCTAAAAATCTTTCTACACATGCAGTTTCAAATGTGTTGCGCAATAAACTGCGCCCCAGGTTTGTGGTCCCCTTTAAGGTGTTAGCCCGAAAGGGCTTGTCGTACACCTTAGCCATCCCGGAGGCGATGCGTACGCATCCAACCTTTTATGTCGGTATGCTTAAGCCATACCAGAACCCGGAGACGGGTCCCCTCTCGGAGGAGGGTGAGAAACCGGATAGCCGAAAGGCGCAACAGGTGGGAGATGTTCCGACAGGGTTGATATACGACCCTGAAGCTCTGCAACCAGAGTCTCGAGAGAGGCAAGCCGCTTATCGATGCGTTCATTCGCACTCCCCTCGTTGCGGAGATACTCCTGAGCATCTTGGATGCGAAGGCTGTGCCGATCACAGCGCTCGTGGAAGTCACGCCGCAATAGCGCGACCCCCTCCTCCAGTGCTCGATACGGAGGGTAAGCCACATTATCATGTGGAACGCCTGATGGCACGACGCCATCACCAGGGTGATACCCAGTACCTGGTGAAGTGGAAAGGGTATCCACATTCCCAGAACTCGTGGGAGTACGAGACTCCCCTGCGGCAGGATTGCCGTGACGTCGTTGACGCTTTAGAGCGGGAGAATCCCACTGAGATTCAACGACCAAAGGGGCTGAGGAAGCCCCTTCACTCCCAATAGCTGGGAGTTCGCCGGAGGCAGATGCTGTGCTTGCATTGCTCTCCGGCACCACATCGAGAGCAGAGCGCGTATAATAGGAGGCAGGCAATTGCCCTTGCGCTTTGGCCTGAGCATAGGCCAAGCGTAGCGCTCTCTCTACCCGAACGTCGTGTTCGGAAAAGCTGTTGTACAGCGCATCGAAACTGGGGAGGTGTTTCTCCCTTTCCGTCCAGGCGCGGAACGCCTGTTCTGCGTCTTCGACGCTTTCGTCCCTCATGAGAACAAGGGGAATCTCGCGGAGAACATCTACGAGGGCACCGCGTGCCTGCTTCCCGAGGCGCGTCCGGTAGGAGTTAACGTAATAATGTTTGGGCGTTAGTACTCGGGCCCGGAGTTTGTTCCGATGCGCAATTTCACGCGGCAGTATAGCCGCTGGACCAGGGGTATAGGAGGCTAAGCCCCTCTTGACCGCGTTCTTAGCCCTCTTTTGAGGGTCGCGAGGTCCCTTCCGTGCCCGTCCGGCACGTCGGGCCTCTTGAACCAAGGACGGTTCATTGGTGGTGGTTGCCTGTGGCAACCTGGAGGTATCACCCCTAGCGGGTAACGGTGGCGCACGAGTTAGTGCGTTTTCCCCACGTGTGGGGAATGAGTTGGATGACTGATAGCGCCGTTCGGCGCTATCAACATGGCCAGCCGTTGGGGAGAGCTCCCCAAGGGCGTTCACTTCCGAGTTGTCGGAATAGTTTGCGTCCATAGCACCGCTGAAGGTGTACAATGGACAGCCAGAGGTACTGGCGTTGCAGTTCTCCAACAAGATTTTGATTATTGCGTAAGCAATAATCTTGATGGGGGAGGATGTAACGGGGTTACATTCGGGTAACACTGAGTGTTGGTGTACATGAGTACACCACGGTTGAGGTCAGTATTGGCCGGGTTGAAAAGTTTCGAACCTTTGGTTATTTTAACCAATCAGGGCATGGGCCCTTGGTGTGGTGGTGTGTCAGCCATCCATGTGTCAGTACACAGGTGTGTACACTACATTTTAGCTAGGTACGAATTAGGAATATTCTACTTAGTATTACATATAGTTTATATTAGTTTAAATTAATTTAGGCTAATTACATATTAAATATATTCAGTTTACATTTCACTCTATCTTACAGACGCACGATCTAGACCGGTCGTGCGTGTAGTGAGTGTCGTAGCGTAAGGGGAGCCCTCCCCTTAGCTACACCCTTTGTAAGGGAGCCTTGCCGTTAAGGCACTAGCAAAGGCTACAGTAAACTAACCCGGGAATCTTGGCCCCGAGTAGGAGAGCTCTCTCCTACTAAGCCCTTAATAAGGGCGTATCGGCTAAGTAGCGGCGAACGCCGCTTTAAGGAAAGTCTTCCTCTGTGCGCTAGACGCACCGTGCGTATACGCACCGTCTACAATATGAGTTCAACAAGAAGCGATAGGACGCGAATATCACGGAGAGCACCACTCTGCGAAAGCTTGAGGAGGTACAGAATATGAGTGTTCAGTGAACCAATTTCAATTAAATCCCACGCAATCAACCACCAATGGGGAGTGGGGCCGATCCCGGTGTCGAGTGGTACGCTGTGCTGGCGAACAACTCCGATCGTGTACTGTCTATGCTAATTGATTCATGTATCAACGACATGACCACCTCGAGAACATTCTAGAACGTTCGTCGAATTGTGTAGACTGTTCGTCCACGATCTAGAACATTCGAACTGTGATACTGTAGGGAGCAACGTAGGATAAGAAATGATAACCAGCTAATCTCACTCTCTAATTTTGCTCGTGTCGAACATGTTATGAGCCCAAAGCTCGAACTCTGTAATCGATAGAAGACCTCGACCTCGACAAGAAGACCACGACCACGACCACGACGATGAAAACCCCGTAAGACCTCCTTGGTAGCGAAAACTTCTTTCATTGGAAGTTCAACATGCGAATGAATCTGGCCAAGAAGGGCCTGCTACTGTACGCGGAGGAGAACTGGATGGAGGAGCAGATGAAGGATGCTACTTGGAGAACCAACGACTTGCGTGCTTTTGCGATCATCGCGCAGGGCATCGAGTTGGATCATCAGTCTAAGATCCGACAAGCGAAGACGGTGAGGCAGGCATGGCTCACGCTTCACGACTACTACAATAGAAGCAACATCCAGAACCGCATCACGCTCACGCGACGAGTCCATGAGTTCAGGATGGAAGAAGGCGCCAGCATGGCGAGCCACCTCGACAGATTTGGCGCGTTGGTGGTGGCGATGGAGGCCGATGGTGAGAAGATGGACGTCGACCGTAGCTGGTGATTCTGCTGGGTAGTCTCCCAGCAGAATACGCCACGATTGTGACTGTGATCGAGAACACGGACCTGACCAAGATGTCACTGGATGAAGTCAAGGAGAAGTTACTAAAGCAGTACGAGAAGTTCCAACAACAGGAGTCTGGAGAAGGCGAGTTCAGGGATGGACAGCGCGGTGGACGGAACGGCCGTGGAAGGAACAACAACAGTGGCAAGAACCAGGGCGACGCGAATAATAGAAAGCACGGGAAACCAAGGAAGTTAATGGGGTCGTGCTATGGGTGTGGCAAGCGTGGCCACAAGAAGTCCCAGTGAAAGAACAAGGACGACGACGGCGAAGCCATGTTCATGAAGCATGCGACGTGTGGGCAACGCACGAAGGACGGTAGTTGGTTGATTAAAAGTGGTGCATCGTCGCACATTTCACCCTACCGTGAGGACTTTGACACCTACCAGGAGCTCAGCCGACCTATCCAAGTGAAGGTGGCCGACGGCAAGATCGTAAAGGCCATTGGACATGGCGACGTCCGGATGGTGTTGGAGAGTGGAAAGGTTACGGTGAGTAACGTGCTGCATATCCCAGGACTTTACTGACGTCTCTTGTCGGTACCGAAGCTGACTGCGAAAGGATGGGTGACTCAATTCACGTCGGAGCAATGCACGATCATGAAGGAACGGCGTGTAGAAGCACGTGATCTGCTTGTGGGCAACAGTTATGTGTTGCGTGTACATCAAGAGCGTGCTATGTTGGTCGAGTACAAGGATACAGGGAGTAAGTGGAAGTTGTACCATGAACGAAAAGGCCATTCTGGGATTACGCGTACGTGCGCACACAACTAGAGACCACGGGGCTTCCGGAGATCAATAAACCTAGCGGCCACTTGTGCGGTAGGTGTGCGAAGGGCAAGATAACCTTCGCACCGTTCCCTAGCGAGTACAAGACGAAAACAACTCAACCACTTGAGCTTGTGCACACGGATTTGATTGGGCCGATGGGTACCCGATCTGCTGGTGGGTCGATATACGTGGCGACATTTGTTGATGACTACTAGGGTTATGTGGACCTGTACTTCCTGAATAGAAAGTCAGAGGTGTACTCAGCGTTCATCGTCTACAAGAGAAAAATGGTGAACCAGTGTGGAACAAGGCTGCTTCGCTTGCGTTCAGAAAACGGCGGCGAATACACGAGTAAGCGATTCAAGGACCTGTGCCGACGCCTTAGGATCGTTCACCAGAAGACTGTACCATACAGCCTGCAGCAAAACGGTGTAGCAGAACGTATGAACTGGTGGTTGGTCGAGAAGGAAAGGTGCTTGCTGCACTACAAGTGTGTGTCGCGTAAGTGGTAGGCTAAGGCCATGGCGACAGCTGCGGGAACAGCAGTGTGCAACCGATCAGGACGTTTTGGGTGATGTTTCCCCAGAAGACGATCAAGTTTGTATACATGAGGGCGGGGATCAATACATTCAGGAGCTGGAGAGCCAGATGGCAGTCCTCCCTGAAATGTCTGCCGATCCGCCCGAAGCCACCTTGGACGATCTGCTAGTGGGTGATCGGGATGTCAACAGTCCCGACCAGATCGATCAGCTAAAGAAGATCATATGGAAGAAGAAACATCTGCTGATCGGGAAAGGCAACGCCTTACCCCCCCCGCTTCTCGCGGATCGATCTGTGACATCGACGTGTGTGATGCCAAGCCGATCGCCCAGCGATGCCGACGTGCGGCGACAAAGATCCGTGAAAAATTGTCTGATCTTATTAAAGGACTGTTGGATACCAAGATCATTAAACCGTCGACCTCGCCGTGGGCCTCGCCGATCGTGATTGTGATCAAGAAGAACGGCGTCGACATCAGGTTATGTATCGATTATCGGTTGGTAAATCGGTTGACCAAGCTTATGGTGTACCCGATGCCGCTGATCAGCGATCTGCTAGAAGATATTGACAATACCATATGGTATTGCTCACTGGATATGGCAAGGGTATTTTTGGGTGGTTTCGATGACCTACAGGGCTCGCGAGATCTCCGCATTTGTTACGCCGTTCGGTCTGTTCGAGTGGAACCGTATGCCGTTCGGTTTGAAGAACGCGCCCCAGATCTACCAGAGGCTGATCAACAATGCACTGTATGGACATTTCAAGATCCGTACCGATCGGGACCCCACCGAAAACCATGATGTATTTACAGAGGGTG
This sequence comes from Peronosclerospora sorghi, assembly GCA_026184515.1. NCBI lineage: Eukaryota > Oomycota > Peronosporomycetes > Peronosporales > Peronosporaceae > Peronosclerospora > Peronosclerospora sorghi. Next base: position 23,798,755 of record CM047582.1, on the reverse strand, counting down.
AACCCGATCGGAAAAGGAGACCGTCCGTTCTGGGGAGGCGATCTTACATCGACGAAATACTGATCCATGCTTCGTCATGGAGCGATCTGTGCGAGAAGGTTGAACGGTTGTTGGAGACGTGTGATCACTGGAACCTGTCGATCAGTGCTGTGAAGAGTTTTTGGGGCATGTCCAAGGTCGCCTATCTGGGTCATATGGTGTCAATCAGTGGCCTGGAGGCTAATCCTAAGGATCTGGAATCACTGAGCAACCTCCCGTTTTCCAGATCTCTGAAGGCAATGCAGTCCTTCCTAGGGAGCCTGAATTACTACAGCCGCTTCATTGAAGACTTCGCGATGTACGCGGCCGTGCTGTACGAGATCCGGGAAGTCGACTATCATATGTTGCGCGAAGGAGATCAGGCAACTCTACGAGAGGGCTGCGAGTCCGATCTGCCTGCAGATTTTTCGCCGGTGGAATCAGATGACCACATGAAGAGTGCACAGGTTGCTTTCGGTATGCTGAAGGCCAAGATGGCGACGGCACCGATTCTCAGGCACTTCGATCCGGAAAAAATGCCGATCGTCATTGTGTATGCTAGTAAGTGGGCCATTTCTGCCACTCTAGGGCAAGAACATGATGGAGTGTACCACCCGGTCACTTTTAGGAGCCGGACGTTGAAGCCGAACGAATTCAACTATGGGATCGTCGAAAAAGAAGTTCTGGCTATACTACGGATTTTGGATGTGTTCTATAACCTGCTGGTCGGCCGACCTGTGAAGGTCCTATCAAGAAAGTCAACATTGGCCTGGCTGTTATCAGCGAATGGGATGGACGGTCGGCTCGGCAGATGGTCAGTGATCCTGTCACAGTGGTCCCTCGAGGTCGTCAAGTGCACCAAGGGAGAGGAAGAGATATTGGGCACATTGGCTGCCAGTATCACCCCTCGGTCTGAAGTGGATGAAGCTCTGATGGCGATGCCCCAAGGAGCAACCTTGACAGTCAATCTTACGGCCGCCACCGATCGTCGATCGGGATGAGGAGCTCCTGGTCTTGAGTTTCGACGGATCGGCTAGCGTGAAGAAGAAGGTAGGCTCTTATAGTGCCATACTGTGGAAGTTACCACAGTGGTCTATAGTAGCAGCCGCCGCTGATTTCACGCCTGACATAACGGTCAACGAGGCGGAATATCGGGGGCTCCTTGTATGTATTGATCTGCTGTCATCACAAAAGAAAGGTAGGATAATCATATGTGGTGACTCCAACCTAGTGATAAGGTAGATCACCGGGGAGATCGACTGTAAGGCACCACGGCTGAAATTGCTGAATGATCGGGTGATAAAGACACTGAAAGAATATCCCAACCACGAGCTATTGGACGTGAAACGGAATTGGAACAGAAGCGCCGAACACCTCGCGACCCAAGCCATGCGGGACCAGATCGGGGCGAAGATCACCGAGGAGGCCGTTCTACTTGAACTTATGGACATAAACAGGCTCCCGGAGTTGATCAAGCCCAAGGACAGCCCCGATCAGGTACATGTGATGGAGGCGACTAGATCGCGAACTCAGAAGTCTCGCCGATCTTTGCCGAAGGAAAGGCTGAGTGAGCGCGTTGTGCAACAGCTAAGGTCGGAACGGATCCTCAAGGCGCAGGACGAAGAAGAGTGTATTGTCAACCTGAAAGCATATCTGCGCGGTGAACTGTCCAAGTTAACGAATGATCAAGCGAAAGAATGTACCAAGATCACGGACAGTTACGATGTGGACGACAATGGACTGCTATATTACTGCCGGGATGTTGACCAAGACAGTGCCGATCGAGATCGACTGGCGAAACTGGTGATCCCTGAGTTGCTACAGCCGGATGTCCTTCATCACTACCATGTGAGACTAGAAGGGGGACATCAGGGCGTATGCAGGACATATCACAAGACCAGGGCCCACTTTCGCTGGAGAGGATTTTTTTGGAGTGTGCAGAAATATGTGGGCTGTTGCACAGATTGCGAGACCGGAAAGGGCAGACCGATAATCAAGGATCGATCGACCGGAAATATCGAGGTTACTTACCCTTTCCAGGTGATAGCAATGGATCACATACCGTCGCTGCCCAGATCGACACGCGGTAACACTGAGCGCTGCTGATCTGGATCGACCTATTCACTGGTATGGTGATCGCAAAGGCTAGTGCATCCCGATCTGCGGAGCAGATCGTCCAGAGTTACGAGGAATGCGTGTTCAGAAGGTTCGATGCCAGCGAAGTTATTAGACACGATCTGGAACCCGGTTTTATGGCTGTGGTGTTCCGATCGTTTAATAAGATGCTAGGCCAGAAGAAGAGCGCGACGATGGCATATCGCCCGCAAGCGAGCGGATCGGCTGAACGCATGGTGCAGACAATAACAAGGGCGATTAAGATGTATGTAGCCGATCCGGAACAACGTGACTGGGACGAGCATGCAGAGAGACTGGTATTCGCACTCAACTCTTCAACCGATCGGGTCCGAGGAGAAACGCCTTTTTATCTGGCGTATTGATGGTACCCTCGATCGACACTTGAGGCGGCGATACCTATCGGCTGCACTCGGACCCGCGATTGCGATGGCCGTCGTTGGCGTACGCAGGTCCAGAAGCATTACCAGCATGCGAAAGAAGTCGTCAATGAAAAGTTGCGTCAGGCCACGCAAGATCAAGCATATCGGAATAACGATCAGGTACGCCCTCATGGTATTGAACCAGGGGCGAGGGTATGGTTATACCTCGATCGGGTAAAGGAAGGCTATGCAAAGAAGTTGGCTCATATGTGGCACGGTCCTTTCCGTGTAGCAGAGCTCATCGGTGAGCATGCTGCCCGTCTGATCACGATCGGCACGGATTATAAAGTTTTTCCGATCGTGCATGTGTCCAAGCTGAAGCTGGTCATAGAATTCCCCGATCGTGCATGTGTCCAAGCTGAAGCTGGTCATAGAATTCCCCGATCGGCCTAAAATTCTGTGGCGAAGCGTGCCCAAAATTTGGCATACTTCTGGTCAAGTTTCGTCAAGACATTTGGTCTAATTTCGGATTGGTTTAAACAGGGGGGGCTTTTCAGCCTATCAGACTCAAGAAGTGTCAAGAACGCAAGTTTTGGTGAGTCACCCGACTTTGGGTATTTTACATATTTTTGTGTGGGTACATTTAGGGACTATAGGGTAGTAGTATTTTAGTTGTGGTTTTTCCAAGTAAGAAGTCTTTTGGTTGCAGGATTTTTCTAAGTAGAAGTCCTTTGGTCTTGGTTCACACCACAGCTAGGGGTCGCCGTTATTCCCTTTTCGTACGCTAGTCTCCTCCGCCCTCCGCGGAGTGTTTGGGGACAGAGGGTCAAATCATCCCCTCTCGCCCATTATACCCGGTCTGGAAGCGCCGCACGCGCATTTTGGCCCACCGGAAGTCGACGGGAGTACGATTTGGCGATCTCAACACCTCAACTCAAGTACGTTTGGAACGTGCTATTCACTGGATTGTTCCTGGCGTGGAGATATCGCTTGTGGAGTTTCACGAGCATATTGGGTCTTTACGCGGACGTATTGGCTTGTTTTAATATTTGTTGGGATCTAGATCGGTTTTGGTCTTTTTTCGTATTGGTCAGGGGCTAGACCGGAACGGTCGGTCTACCCTCTATTATTTCGTATTGGTCATGTCTTGATCGTTTGGACAATCGACCTATTGGAAGTTATCTCTTGGAAGTGTTTTTGGTCTGTTTGTGTCTGGGGTGAAGAGTTCCGCCCCAGAGATACCTACCCAGATCGGTCTTCTATATTCAAGACCGCTTCGATCCAATCTGCGATCCCGATACACCGAGTGTGTAACTAGCCCATTCCATCGGGTACACAAGGTGAGATGGACACTAAACAATCAGACCAAGTGGGTTCTGATGACGACCGGTCGTCTGCGTGCAGCGGACGATCGGACCAGATCTCGAGTGGTGGTCCACGGAGTACCTCCTCCGAAAGTTGGAAGGCTGGGCGCGATGGTGGTAGTCAGGTTATCGATGCTAATGTTTTCGATTTCGAACTTGACTCCACCACAATGGTGCGCGTGCCCGGATAGCTTGATGATCGTGGATATCACCGTGCTGATATTCCATCAAAAATCGGATTCGAAGATTTGAATGATTTGAATATGGAGTCGTTCTGGAGAGGACGTAAGGAAAGGCTATCGCCTTACGTTCTCGTTGTTGATAAAGATGGCGATGTCCGATCTGGCCTGGTGGAGGACCAGATCGGTATTAATAAGTTTTTTCCTCCCCAAAAGGCTCCCACCTGAGCCGATCGGGACTATAGCAGGTCTTGCTATAGTTCCAGAAAGGATCAGGACCTTGGTCCTGATCCTATGTGTACGAATGAAAAAATTGATGGAAAACTAAAAGATGAAAAATACTTGGAGGCTGACTGGAACGATCCTGTCTACCTCCCTAAAGTCCCCAAGGTACCCAAGGTGCCCAGAAAAGGGCTGGGAATGCCACCCGACGAAGACGACTTCGAAGAAAAGTCGAAGGTCGGGGATGAGGCTATCACCGAACAAGACCTGGACAAGATGTATTATGTTTTTGAATTGAAGCGATTTGTTCGCCAAAACCAGGTCTTTCGGGTGTTGGACCTCCCTATCCCCGACCGTCTTCTCGGTTCCACTACCGAGCCGATCCAGAGTGATCGACCATTACTGCTCGTCAAGAATTTGGTGGCGATGTTGGCGGAGGTTGGTATTAAAATGCAGAGCCCCGCCGGTGTCAATAAATTGTTTGAATTTGATGCTTGGAGACTGGAGGCGTCGATGTCGGACCTCCACGACCGTTTGGTGCCACTGGTGGGGGCGGTTCGCCGCCCAACTCCCACCACGGCAATGAAGGTCGCCGAAGCCTCCACAGAGCTTGTTGACATTGGTTCCGATGATGAATCGATCTACCAGTCTCCACCGTCTTCTAACAGCTCATCAGAGTTGGAGACCGGTGTCGAGCGGATGACCATGGGGGTGGACAATGCCCGGTCTGAACAAAAAAGGGACATGCGGCAGCAAAGGGCTGCTTGCCAGTCGGGCCCTAGCGAGCCCCACAGGCCTCAGTTCCGCAAAAGGAGGGTATCAACACGTTGACCATGACGCCGGCCAACGTCCAAGCCATGTTTGAGACGATGATGCAACGTTTCATGGAAGAACGGGTTAGACCACCTATGCGCCCACATGTCCAAGACCGGTCTACCTGTCAAGGTGTCAATGTTTGCAAAGATGTGGATATGGAATCGGTAACATCTATGGATAAGCCTATTAGAAGTGATAAACCAACCGGCAAGGGAAGGCGCAAGCCGCAACCGGCAAGACCGCGTAGACCAAGCAAAACAAGTGACTGTGATATGGAGTCGGTCGGCGGTCTTGACGACCATGGTGGGTCAGATGGTACAGGCGCAGGAAAGGTGCGCAAGGCTAACCTAGCCTCCACTACTGCCTACGACTTTGGATCTGCTGCGATTTCGCGCATCCGCAAGGACTTCACCGGCAAGGATGCTGATGAAGACCAGGCCCGGTCTTGGTTCAGTCGGGTCAAGTCTGCGTTCCTGCGAGACCAGACCCCAAAAGGCGAACGTTGTTTAATCTTCCGGGATTTGTTAAAAGTACCGGCTGCGAACTGGATTCAACAGTTGGGTCGGGGCGTCCGGTCTGACTGGGACCTGTTATGTGCGGAGTTTGAAGGTCAATATTGTAACTCCGGCTTTTCAAGCGCCCGTAAGTACCACCATATGCAGAAGCGGGCCGACGAAACACCGATCGAGTATTGCATCGGTTGAACGTGGCTGCACTTCGCGCCGGCATAACAATTAAAGAGAATAACCCGCCGAACGGTGCCGCCTTAGAACATGTGGGTCACTATATTAGTACCCTTGACGATCAAGAACTGGCGGACCATCTTACTCTACTGCGTCTTAAGGATGCGGGCGAAGTCGAACAGACCCTGCGGACGTTACAACAGTCGCGTAGTATGAGAGCGAAGACCGCTGGTGGATCAGGTCTCTATCGTTCCAAGACCCAGACCGATCCGGTCAATAGACCTTGGACCAGACCGACCCGAGCGGTCAAGGCAATTGTAGCTGATGACAGCACGGGGTCAGAAGGGGAAAGTGGAAGTCCATCCAGCCAGGAGTCATCGGATGAAGACCAGTATCGTTACGTCTATGTTGCGGCACCTGCCCCGAAGACCAAGTCGAAGTCCGACCAGGTGGACCGGAAGGGAAGGAACGGAAGCAAGTCCGATCCAGACCGACCTCGTCAGAAGTGCTCCCACTGTGGGTCGAGCAAACATGACGGTCCAAACTGCTGGAAGAAGATGGTGTGCAAGAAGTGCGAGAGACGAGGCAACCCGACGGACCACTGCCTCTTCGTATGCAAGTCATGTGGAGAGATCCACGAGGCCGGCCACTGCAAGATTGAAGAATTTTTTAACATGATGTGCAAGTGGTACGTGCCGGACAAGCACGAGGGAATGCTGCCGCCGGACGCATAAAAGATGTTAACCTAGAACGCTCGCCAGGTTGGAATCTGGATCGAGCCGAGCGTTCTACGGTTCACATCTATGCATATGTCGGAAAGGAGGATAAGACCGACAATACACTTTCTATTCCAAATTGCATCGACCGACACCATCCGGTCTACAGTCTGAAGACCGATGAGTACTCCGGACTATGGTGGTTAAGCAGTTGGACTTGCTGCCTGGAGAATCCCGCGGATACTGGAAGTATCACGCGCCTGATAAATGGTTCAAGCAGGCGAAAGCCTGTGGCAAGATTAATAACCAGAAGGCGACGATGTTGTTCGACTCTGAAGCTGAAGTCTCGATAATCGACTCCGCCTTTGCTCGTAAGGTCGGATGTCGTATAGACGATACCCAGAGACAAGAATGCGTCGGGATCGGCGAAAACTCTTATATGACCGAAGGAAGAACGCGTGTGAAAATTACTTTGTCGGGATCGCTGGGGCGATCGGTGGGTCTCAACCTTCGTAAAGAGTTCTGGTCGACGTGATTTTGTCCGTGTTACCAATATCGGTGACAAACCGCTGACACTGGACAATAACACTATTGTTGGTATGTGGTTAGCAGAAGGAAAGGTATCAAGTAAGATGGGGTTCGTCTCGATTGGGTCGAGGCGGTATGTCGAGTGGCAAAACCTGGCGTACCAATCGACCACCGATCTTATCAGCGATGATGGGTCGGTGGAAGAGAATACCTCACCTTTAGTGGAAAGACCAAGTTATGTCACCCCAAAAAAGATGTTGGTCCGAAGAAAGGCGCCGCAGTCACCAGGAACGGTGGACCATCAACTAGACGAGCCGAGGCTAGTCAACGTGATGTCAGCACAAGACCAGGCGACAGAGGGGCAAGAAACGGAAGAAGGGGAACATGAAGTTGCTAGGTCGGACCATGACGGTATTCCTAATCAGACCGATATCAGTGAAGGACAGCCCGTCGATCAAGACCAGGGGCGTTCAGCCGGTCCAGATGGTCTAGGTGATATCACACCAGAAGATAAACAAGTCTGTATACATGAAGGCGGGGAACAGTACATTCAGGAGCTGGAAAGCCAAATGGCAGTCCTCCTTGAAGTGTCTGCCGACTCTCCCGAAGTTACAATGGATGATTTACAAGTGGGTGATCAAGACCTTAACAGTCCAGACCAGATCGAGCAGTTGAAGAATATCATATGGAAGAAAAGACATCTGCTGATCGGAAAAGGCAATGCCTTACCACCTGCAGCCCGTGGTGCGATTTGCGCTATTGACGTTGGAGATGCCAAGCCGATTGCTCAGCGATGTCGACGCGTGGCGCCACAGTACCGGGAAAAGCTTTCTGATCTTATCAAAGGACTGTTAGATACCAAGATTATTAGACCGTCGACCTCGCCATGGGCCTCGCCGTTCGTAATTGTTATCAAGAAGAACGGCGTCGACATTAGGTTGTGCATCGACTATCGGCTGGTAAATCGGTTAACTAAACTTATGGTGTACCCGATGCCGCTGATTAATGATTTGTAGGAAGACCTGGACAAGACCTTGTGGTATCGTTCACTGGATATGGCGAGTGGATTTTGGGTGGTCTCGATGAATGATCGAGCCCGTGAGATTTCCGCATTTGTGACACCGTTTGGTCTTTTCGAGTGGAACCGTATGCCGTTCGGTCTGAAGAACGCACCCCAGATATATCAAAGGTTGATAGACAACGCACTGTACGGACACTTCAAAATCAAGACCGATCGGGACCCTGCCGAAAGTTATGATGTGTTTACAGAGGGTGAACCCGATCGGGAAAGAAGACCGTCCGTTCTAGGGAGGCGGTCGTACATCGACGACATTCTAATACCTGCCTCGTCATGGAACGATCTGTGGGAGAAGGTTGAACGAGGGTTGAGACATGCGACCGCTGGAACCTATCTATCAGCGCCATAATTTTTTTTGGGGTATGTCTAAGGTCGCCTATTTAGGTCATATGGTTTCGAACAATGGTCTAGAGGCTAATCCTAAGGACCTGGATTCGTTAAGCAACCTCCCGTTTCCCAAGTCTCTGAAGGCAATGCAGTCCTTCCTAGGAAGTTTAAACTACTACAGCCGCTTCATCGGAGATTTTGCTATCTACGCGGCTGTGTTGTATGAGCTCCGGGAAGTGTACTACCATATGTTGCGCGAAGAAGACCGGGAAACTTTACATGGGGGCGCCGACTCTGGTCTTGCTGCAGATTGTCCACAAGTGGAGGCCGAGAACCATATGAAGCGTGCAAAGTTTGCTTTTGGTATGTTGAAGGTTAAGATGGCGACGGCACCGATTTTGAAGCATTTCGATCCCGAAAAGGTCCCGACCATTATTGTATATGCTAGTCAGTGGGCCATTTCGGCCACTCTAGTACAAGATCACGATGGTGTGTACCATCCAGTCACGTTCACGAGCATAACGCTGAAGCCAAATGAAGTGAACTATCGAATTGTCGAGAAAGAAGTTCTGGCGTTGCTGCGAATTCTGGATGTGTGTTACAACCTACTGGTCGGTCGACCTATAAAGGTCCTGTCAAGGCGGTCTACTATGGCCTGGCTATTATCAGCCAATGGGATGGACGGGCGTCTAGGCAGATGGTCGGGGGTCTTGTCGCAGTGGACCCTCGAGGTCGTTAAGTGCACCAGGGGCGAGGAAGAGATATTGGGCACATTAGCTGCCAGTATCACCCCTCGGTCTGAAGTGGACGAGGCATTGATAGCGATTGCCCCGAGGAAGCAACCTCGGCAGTCAGTTTCGAGACCTCCACCGACCGTCGACTATGATGAAGAGCTCTTGGTATTAAGTTTTGACGGATCGGCAAGCGTGAAGAAGAAGGTCGGCGCCTATAGTGCCTTAGTGTGGAAGTTGCCACAATGGTCTATAGTTGCAGCCGCTGCTGATTTCACGCCGGAGATTACGGTTAAAGAGGCGGAGTACCGAGGTCTACTTCTATGTCTGGACCTGCTGTCGTCGCAAGAGAAGGGGCGAGTCATCATATGTGGTGACTCCAACCTAGTGATCAGGCAGGTCACCGGAGAGATCGACTGCAATGCCCCACGACTAAGGACGCTAAATGATCGGGTAATGAAGGCATTGAAAGACCATCCCAACCACGAGCTGTTGCACGTGAAACGGGACTGGAATAGAAGTGCCGACTACCTCGCGACCAAGGCCATGCAAGACCAGACCGGGGCTACGATTACCGAGAAGGCCGTTCTTGATGAATTGATGAATATAAACAGGCTCCTCGAGGTGATCGGACCCAAGAACGCTCCGGACCAGGTGCATGTGATGGTCGCGACTAGACCGAAAGCTCGGAAGTCCCACCAACCGTTCCCAAAGGAACGGTTGAGTGAATCGGTTGTGCAACGACTAAGGGCAGAACGGATCCTCAAGGCGCAGGACGAAGAAGAATGGATTGTGAATTTGAAGACCTACCTGCGCGGTGAATTGTCTAAGTTGACGAATGGTCAAGCGAAAGAATGTGCCAAGATCGCAGACAGTTACGAAGTGGATGAGGATGGTTTACTATATTACTGCCGCGATGCCGACCAAGACAGTGCAGACCGGGACCGATTGGCGAAATTGGTGATACCTGAGTTGCTGCAGCCGGATGTCCTCCATCACTACCATGTGATTCTAGAAGGGGGACATAAGGGAATAGGCAGAACGTATCACAAGAGCAGGTCTCACTTTCACTGAAGAGGTCTTTTCCGAAGTGTACAGAAATATGTGGGTTGTTGTACGGATTGCGAGACCGGAAAGGGTAGACCGGTAATCAAGGGGCGATCGACCGGAAATATCGAAGCTACCTACCCTTTCCAGGTCATAGCAATGGACCATATACCGTCGATGCCTAAATCGACATATGGCAATACTGAGTTTTTGATCTGGGTATACCTGTTCACCGGTCTAGTTATTGCGAAGGCAAGTGCGTCCCGGTCCGCCGAACAGATCGCCAAAAGTTACGAAGAATGCGTGTTCCGAAGGTTCGGCGCCAGCGAGGTCATCAGACACGACCGAGAACCCGGTTTCATGGCCGAGGTGTTCCGATCGTTTAACAATATGCTGGGCCAGAAACAGAGCGCGACGATGGCATATCGTCCGCAAGCGAATGGATCGGCAGAACGTATGGTACAAACTATTACAAGAGCAATCAAGATGTACGTTGCCGATCCAGACCAGCGCGATTGGGACGAATACGCAGAAAGGCTGGTGTTTGCACTCAACTCGTCGACCGATCGGGTCCGAGGAGAAACGCCTTTTTAGCTTGCGTATGGATGGGACCCCCGGTCCACTCTTGAAGCCGCGATACCTATTGGCTGCACTCGGACCCGCTATCGTGATGCTCGACGTTGACGCATACAGGTCCAGAAACATTACCAGCATGCAAGAGAAATTGTCAACGAAAAGTTACGTCAAGCTACACAATACCGGGCAGACCGGAACAACGACCAGGTCCAACCCCATGGTATAGAACCAGGGGCGAGGGTATGGTTGTACCTAGACCGAGTGAAGGAGGGCTATGCGAAGAAGCTGGCTCACATGTGGCACGGTCCTTTCCGTGTTGCCGAGCTGATTGGTGAACACGCTGCCCGTCTAGTAACAACCAGCGGGGACTACAAGGTCTTCCCGATCGTACATGTGTCCAAGTTAAAACTGGTACGAGAATTTCCCGATCGTCCCAAAATGCCCTGTCTAGTAGAAGAGGTAGAACGGTTTGATTTCGATGAAGCATTACTGCCGGAGGACAGTTGGGAACGACCGCTGGAGAAGGACGAATTTGAAGTGGAAAAGGTCTTAGATGTCCGATCGGTCAAAAAGACCAGGTTCGGCCGGACCCACCGAGAATATCTGGTCCGATGGAAGGACCATGATGAAACAACTTGGATTGATGAGTCCGACCTGAACTGTGGAGCACTACTACGAGAATTCGAACGGGACCGAGTCAGTCGGAACCGTTTCGCAGTGATGCGGACCCATGAATACCAAGACCAAGACATGCAGTAGCATCGGTCTTCCCGACCGACGTGAAGAGGTGGAAGGTCTTGTGTCTTGTGTCTTGTGTCTTGTGAATATGTGACGAATTGGAATAGTGTAGTGACGAACGTGGATTGTTTTTTAGCGATGTAAGTGGAACGGTTGGTGATAACGTGTCTAGTGCAACTCTGGAGAAAGTGGTGGAATTAGCTCAAGTGATTTGATGACCGAACATGTGAAAAAGAACGATGATATATATTAAGTGTTATCTGGTCGACTACTTACGACCTCACTCGTCATCACCCCACAGACGGCCGACGGTCAACGACGGATGCTTTTCAACTTGGTCCTGGTACTGGTTACGCCAAGGTTCTTGTTGGTCTAGTTGGACCAAAACATCCTTGAGGTCCAAGACCGGTGTAGTTCACCCAAGACCGGGGTACCATGTGCCACCGTCAGCCAGAAGCCGGGTAGACGCGACGCCGCGGCATATGAAGTACAACTGGATATAAGAACACATCGACTTCGCACTCGTGGGCCAGCATCCCGTCCAAAACATATTGGCACAGGGACTGCCAGGCCTCAACCGCTCTGATCCGACGCCGCTTGCGCTTGTTCTGGATGGTCGCCAAGCCAGGGTCTTGCCGAACTCGTTCCGGGGGAAGCACCAGATAGTGGGATGCTTCCCGGATGGCTTGAGCGTGAGTCTTGTTCAAATATTTCACCCGACTCATGAAAGCACTGGCCCACGGAGTCGAGTGGAAGATGAACCCCAGCTTGGGATGCTCGAAAATCTTCCACGGCTCGTCAGCGTACAATCTGGAGATCTGTGCCGACGTGATCAAGTCCGGCCGCCATTCCGACGCGGCAGGAACTTTCTTCGCCGGCGGGAAAAGCCAATGGTCTGGACGAGAGAAAGACCGGGCCAGGAGCTGCTTGGTCAGGGTGGACCGGCGTAAACAACCGATCTGCCCTGGCGACCACGGCAAAGTATCCTCACGCGTTCGTGGCGGAAGGGAAGAACTGTCGATTGCCACGTTGGCCAACAAAGCATCTTTGTGGAGCTTGGACGTCCCAGGCAAGACCGTAGGTGTTGGCTTTGTCGACGCATGAGGTGGTGGAACACCACCATGCGAGCCGGTCTTCTTGGTCTGCTCCGAAGTCGATGCAACTTGAACAAAACTTTCATGTGGACTTGTTCGCGACTTGTTCGGGATGGGGACAGAAAACTCCGAATCACCGGAGTCTTCGCCGGAGTCATCCCAGGACGAGACCTCTGAATACTTGGCATGGTCAGCACCGGCGGTCGAGGGCGCTTGATTTTTGGAGATGTTACTGTCGTCATCCTCGTCCAAGCTTGGGCCCACGAGAAGCTCCTGCGTCTTGGCTCGCTTATGGGGCACCGCAAGCTTCCCTTCGAGTTCAGGGTCGCACGCTATTCCCCGCGCCCTCGAGCTACCCGGCTCGTCCGCGCGCTTCTTTGATTTGTGTGCAATTTCGGGCTGGAGAATTTCGGCCAATGAACGGCCTTGGTCTTGGTCCCGGTGTAGGTCCACCAAGGCGGCCGACGCAGACCGGTCTACGCTGGAGGCAGCAACCGGATGCCGACGAGGACGCAACAGGTCAACCAAGCGCTGATGACATTCTTTTAATACCGCCCGACAACCGTTCGCTGCCTGGGTCCAATCGTTCGACTTGCGTTCACAAGACCGGACCTCCTCGGTCTGGTCTTGAATCGAAATTCGGAGCTCAATGAGACGCCTCTCGAGGTCGTCGCTTTGAATGCTCAACGTGGTCTGGTCAATCAGGTCTTCTGCTTGCTGCTGTTGGACCAGCACAAGCTGATCCCGAAGATGAAGCTGATGAGCCTCCAAGCGGGTTAACCTATTGCGCGCGTTTATTAGTCCGGTCAAAATCTGACGCAGCTGGAGGTCATGCGTGTTCGACTGCCGATCGGCGACAAGCAGGGCATTGATCGCCTTGCTGATGCCAGGAGGTATAAGGGCTGGAGGTATACGGGCTGAAGACAAACGAAGGTTAGAACAGGTCCAAGCTGAAGACCGGACATGCATGCTTACGTTGTGTCGCCTGTTGAGCAATCTGCTCCTGGAGACGTGCGATATCTTCAAGTGCGTCTTGCAACTGCGCGTCGGTCCCGGTCTGATGCCCTGCCGATGTCTGAGGTGCAGTAGAACGATGGGAGCTACCAGACCGGACCGACCGGACGGGCGAAGTGACATGCGATGAAGTGATATGCGAGGTGCCTACAAGAACGGTCGTTAAGTAAATACAAGAAGGTCAAGTCCAGCAGTGCAAGTACCTGGAACGGATGAAGAAGATGGTTGCTCCATGTCGTAAAAGTCTGAATGACCAAGTTTCAACAGAATTTGATGGACAAGGTCAGACCGTTGTCGTTGTGCGATACGGTCTGACCCAGGGGCAGCTGTGGAGAAGCATGCCCAAAATTTGGCATACTTCTGGTCAAGTTTCGTCAAGGCATTTGGTCTAATTTCGGATTGGTTTAAACAAGGGGGGATTTTCAGCCTATCAGACTCAAGAAGTGTCAAGAACGCAAGTTTTGGTGAGTCACCCGACTTTGGGTATTTTACATATTTTTGTGTGGGTACATTTAGGGACTATAGGGTAGTAGTATTTTAGTTGTGGTTTTTCCAAGTAATAAGTCTTGGTTGCAGGATTTTTCTAAGTAGAAGTCCTTTGGTCTTGGTTCACACCACAGCTAGGGGTCGCCGTTCTTCCCTTTTCGTACACTAGTCTCCTCCTCCCTCCGCGGAGTGTTTGGTGGCAGAGGGTCGAATCATCCCCTCTCGCCCATTATACCCGGTCTGGACGCGTCGCACGCGCACTTTGGCCCACCGAAAGTCCCTCGACGGGAGTACGATTTTGCGATCTCAACACCTCAACTCAAGTACGTTTGGAACGTGCTATTCACTGGATTCTTCCTGGCGTGGAGATATCGTTTGTGGAGTTTCACGAGCATATTGGGTCTTTACGCGGACGTATTGGCTTGTTTTAATATTGGTTGGGATCTAGACCGGTTTTGGTCTTATTTTGTATTGGTCAGGGGCTAGACCGGAACGGTCGGTCTACCCTCTATTATTTCGTATTGGTCAGGTCTTGATCGTTTGGTCGATCGACCTATTGGAAGTTATCTCTTGGAAGTGTTTTTGGTCTGTTTGTGTCTGGGGGAAGAGTTCCGCCCCAGAGATACCTACCCATATCGGTCTTCTATATTCAAGACCGCTTCGATCCAATCTGCGATCCCGATACACCGAGTGTGTAACTAGCCCATTCCATCGGGTACACAAGGTAAGATGGACACTAAACAATCGGACCAAGTGGGTTCTGATGACGACCGGTCGTCTGCTTGCAGCGGACGATCGGACCAGATCTCGAGTGGTGGTCCACGGAGTACCCCCTCCGAAAGTTGGAAGGCTGGGCGCGATGGTGGTAGTCAGGTTATCGATGCTAATGTTTTCGATTTCGAACTTGACTCCACCACAATTCCCTGTCTGGTGGACGAAGCGGTGAGATTCGATTTCGATGCGGCTCTGCTGCCGGAGGACAGTTGGGAAAGGTCATTGGAAGAGGACGAATTCGAGGTGGAAAAGGTGCTAGATGTCCGTTTGGTCAAGAAGACCCGTTTCGGTCGCACCCACCGAGAATATCTGGTCCGCTGGAAGGATCATGACGAAGAAGCTTGGATCGACGAACTCGATCTAATTGTGGAGCACTGCTACGAGAGTTCGAGCGAGAACGAGTCAGTCGGAGTCGCTTCGCAGTGATGCAGACCCACGAAGGCCAAGACACACAGTAGCGCCGATCAGTATATCGATCGGTGTGAATATGTGTAAGGTCTGAATTATTGTGAGTTAGTATGATGAACTGTGATGAACTGGAGTAATGTAGTGACGAACGTGGTGATATTTTCGAGATGTCGATAAAAGTGTGTGTGTGATAACGTGTTGGTACAAGTCTGGAGAAAGTGAAGAGATTTGGTTAAGTAATCAGGTGATCAATAATTTTGGGAAATGATTACATGTATTATGAATTATCTGGTCAGCTATCTGAAACATCAAGAGTCTCAATCACCCCACAAACGACCGATAGTAAATGCCGGATGGTCTTCGATCTGGTCCCGATGCAGATTACGCCATGTCTCCTTCTGATCGATCTGGATCAAGGCGTCCTTCCGTTCTACGACCGGCCCGTCACAATGAAGACCGGGATACCAGATGCCCCATATTTTCTCCAAGTCCACCTGGCAGAAACACATCATTGAATATTTTTGCCATTTATAACGACCAAAATAACCTCTGGTGCATATCTTCCGTCAACGCTCCGGGGCTTTCAACGCGACGCTTGGTCATATGAAGAAACACCGGATACAGGAAAATGTCGATGTCGAACTCGCTGGACAGTATCCCTTCCAGGATAAACTGGCATAGGGCCAGCCAAGCTTCGCCCTCCAGAATCCGGCGCTGTCTCCGGCGCTTCTGATACAGGATCAGGTCTTGGTCAAGTAACTTCTGACCCGCGGGAAGGAAGAGATAATGGGTGGACTCCAAGATCTCCTGGAAGTGGGCTGTATTAAAAGTCCGGAGTCGACCCAGAAGCGAATCGATCCAAGGAGTCGACGCGAATATGGAGTCCAACTTGGCGCTGAGCAGCACTTCCCATGGTCGATCTGCATACAGACGGGCGATTTGCGGTCCAGTGACCAGATCCGCCCGCCACGAAGACGGGTCAGGGTTTTCAAAGCTGGAGGGAAGAGCCAGAAGTCAGGTCGGGACATCGACCGGGCCAGATCTTGTTTGGTCAGGGCTTATAAGTGCAAGCTACCGATCTGCCCCGGTGACCATGGCAAAATGGCATCCGAAGTCAGCGACTGAAGAGGTCGATCTCCGATCGACAACCCTTTCAATCGGGCGTGATTGCGCAGCCCAGATGTGACGGGCTGGACGAAGGCACCGATCCGGTTGACTTGCGCGTTCGTGCAGCACCATCACCCTGGGAGATGATCACCTTATTAGCCCCCGATGGAGGCTTCGTAGGAACGGGACCTCGGCGTTGATCGTATTGGGACTTGGATAAAGCAGTGATCAAGAATTCAGAATCTCCCGATCCGTCCCCCGAGTCCTTTCCGGAGGAGATCTCTATACGCTTGGTGTGAGCAGCGCGGGGGCGCAAGGGCTCATGTGATTTGGTGATGATAGACGTGTCGGCTGCGTCCGATCTTGGGGTTGGGGGATGCGTCAGCGTCTTGGCTTTCTTCTGAGGCACCGCTAACTTCTCCTCGGATTCGGAGTCGCGCGCTATTCCCCGCGCCCTTGAGCCCTTCGACGCGTTCTTACGTTTCTTGGAAGTTTTTGGAATTTGGGGGTTCTTACTTTTATCCAATGAGTGGCGTCGGGTCCGATGTTGATGCAGATCGATCAGAGCGGCCGATGCAGATCGGTCAACGCTAGAACCTGCAGCCGGACGACGGTGCAACAAGTCAGTCAACTGTTGGTAGCACCAAATTACTGCCGCCCAGCGACGGTCTGACTCCTGGTCCAGGCGTCCGATCGGCTCTGGAAGGACTCGAACTTCCCGATCTGGTCCCTGAGAACGACCTGCAACTCGCCGATCTGCCTCTCCAGGTCACCATGTTGGGTGTGGAGTAAAGTCCGATCGGACTGATCATCCAACCTCTTCCGGTTGACCACCGCGAGCTGTTCCAGGAGGTGTGACCTGTAGGCCTCCAAGTGAGACAGATCATGCCGTGCGCCGATCTGCCTCTCCAGGTCACCATGTTGGGTGCGGAATAAAGTCCGATAGGACTGATCATCAAACCTCTTCCGGTTGACCACCGCGAGCTGTTCCAGGAGGTGTGACCTGTAGGACTCCAAGTGAGACAGATCATGCCGTGCGCCGATCAGCCCGTCCAAGATCGGTCGGAGCTGATCGCAGTGGTCATGCGACTGCTGTTCAGCCGCGAATAAAGTGTCGAACGTTTTGGCGGTGTCGGTGGACAGCTGATCTGCACGCAAAGGAAGAGTAGACCAGACCCAAGACAGAAAGCAGACCGATCAGCTTACCTCGCGTTGTTTGTTGGGCGATCTGGGCCCGGAGATGTGCGTTTTCGGTGATCACCTCCTGCAACTTCGTGGATATAGGAATCAAAGTGTCTACCTCCTTCTGAAGTTGCAGGAGCGATGAATCCTTGATGGCCAACTGTGACTGAAGCTCCATGACTGTTTTCTGAGCTGATCGACCTCGATCTGATGCCCGTCCGGTGTGTCGGACTCTGGAGTGTTGTGAGGGCTGTCAGATCGGGCCGATCTGGTAGGTGAATCGATATGGGGCGATGAGGAACGCAGGGAACCTGTAGCAACGAACGTCAAGAGTGGTCACAAGATGATCAGGTGTACAAGGCAAGTACCTGGCGAAGGTGGACTCGAAAATATGTCCATTGGTGAAGTCCGCTTCTACGAAGAGCTAGGATGTGGTGAGATCGGGTCGCTACCGTTGCGCGGCTACGACCAGACTCAGGGGCGGTTGTGGCGAAGCGGACTCAAGAATTTTGGTTGCTTTGTGCCAGCAGCACACCGATCGGCTTATCGGCGATCGGATTGGTGGAAACCAAGGAGTATTTTAAGCCTATAGTGTGCGAGATGTGTCAAGAACACGTATTTTAGTAAGTCACATCATATTGCATGTACCTACATATTTTTATGTTTGTACATATTGGGGACCATATGGGGATATTTTTGGTTAGTCGTTAATTTGTAGCCATTAACACTCAACAAGAAGTCGTTTCTTCGCATTGTACATCAGTCTCCTCTGCACTCCGCAGAGTGTTTGGAAGCAGAGGGTCGAGTAGTCCCCTCCAGCTTGTTATACCCGGACGGGACGCGTTACAGGCGCACTTGGCCCGCCGGAAGTCCCTCGACGGGAGTACACATTGGTCGGCTTCTCAAGCGTAATTTACACACGTCTGGAACGTGTAATCAAGTTATTGGATTGTTTTGTGGAGATATTGTTCGCGGAGTTTATCACGTTCTCATTGGATCTCTATATTGGAGTATTGGACTTTTATTCTCGTATTGGTTTGGCTCTACGATCGATTGAGCGATCTGCCCTTTTAAGTATATTTACTTGGAGTATAACTGGTCTACCCGTAACCAGGGTGAAGAGTTCCAGCCCGGGATACACTACCCAGCACGGTCTCACGTTTTTAGACCTCAAGTCGATTCCCAGCTCCGATCCACCGAGTGTGTTACCAGCCCATTCCATCGGGTACACAAAGTGAGATGACGAATCAGACCAGACGTCCTATGCTGATGATCGGTCGTCTGCTATCAGCGGAAGATCAGATCGGATCGTAGGCGAAGGTTCGCGGGGTACCCCCCCCCCCGTAAGTTGGACGGCCGGGCATGATGGTGGTCAGGTTCTCGACACTACGGTGCTCGATTTTGAACTTGACTCCACCACACATATCCAATAAATGAATATACCATTAAGCGAAACTAATCCACCAGTCACTGATATTCTATCTTGTTTGATTCCCGCGTAGTCTGAATCACTGTATCCCTCCAAAACAAAAACGTTTTACATGTCGTAATATTTTGGAAACTCCATCTTCATCCTTAACGTAATCGTTTCTTTTAGATATCGTAGCGTCCTTTTCGCCAAATTCCGATCCCTAGATGAACTCTTAGTATATTGATAAAGTTTTAACCCTTCAGATCATTTCAAATTATTATTTAAAAATTCCGTGAAAAATGATAATATCTAAAAAATATATTTTTAAATATTTATACTTACTATATATGCTACATATTTATATAATATATATATATATTTTATAATTGAAAATAAAAAAAGAAAAATGTCATTAAAAAATTAAAAAAAAAATCGCTTAAGTTGATGAATTTTCTTAAGAAAATTCCATTTTTTGGGATTTTAAGGTACATCATGTGCATTTTTGATAATATTTTTATATCGTCGGTGCATGCGACTGTCTCGTCTCCCTATGCACTGCAAACACGATGTCTGGCCTAGTGCACCTCGCTATCCACAGGAGGGATCCAACAAGTGATTGGAAATCCCTCACTGCAGGCGTTCCGTCACTAGGTCGTATCAGTAGGTCAACCTGTTCATCCATCGTAAGTGCTTCATAATCAGTCCCAATAGGTGTCTTCGCACTATTAGTGTGGGAAAGCGTGTCTTAAAATTGGCACCAATTGGGCCATTATTAGGGGGCGCTATACTGGACCATTATTAGGGGCGTTAGTACGGGTACTATAGGGTGTATGATTGCGTGTACTGTAGTGTGTACTACTGTGTACCACTGTGTACAGTGGTATGTACAACAGTGGTGTACATGGACAGGACATAGACAGGACATCGGGAGATGGGACTGTTACGCAACGAACAGCGGCGAGCGACGGACTAATCAGCTCGACTGGTCGACGGACGACGTGGGAACGGGTGTATTTGATTGGTGCATATCTAGGTAATTGGTAGTTCTTAGGATATAAGGGATTTAGAAAAATAAAAAGTTCTTCCTTTTGCGTACGACTGCGTAGGTCGTTTATAGGGTGGGAAACTAGGGCCCCCCTGTTCGCAATTACCTCTACGTCCCGGGCGGGAGCACGAAGTGCATTTTTTGGCCCACCGGAGCCGTAGAGTGTTAGAACGCGCCGTTCAACTCCGCCCGCTGTGTCAGCGGTTATCTTCTAAGGGTTTTTGGGTCTTGGGAACGTGATTGAGCGGCGCTCTCACCTCTTCCCCATTTGGTTCACGTTTGTCCCCTAGAGTTCGGCTGCTATAAGCGCCCTACGGGAACTCTAGGCGGATTTAGTGAAGTAACCCTCGTAAGTCTAGGCGTAAGAATACATTTGATTTGGGTATTCTTTCAGCCGTTAAGGACTAGAGGCTACGTAATCAGGCAGTGAAGACTTCCGCTGCCCGATCGAGTACCCTCCCCCCTAATCTTCACCGGAATCAACGATCAGCAACTACGCCTTGCGATAAGCATCCCGCAGATCGCGTCAGAGAGTAGATCGACTACGTTTTAGTGCCTGATCGCACTTGATCAAGCCTGATCGACATCGTTTTAGTGCCTGATCGCACCTGATCAAGCCTGATCGACACCGTTTTAGTACCTGATCGCACCTGATCAAGCCTGA
>CM047582.1:23754469-23778042 GCA_026184515.1 Peronosclerospora sorghi | reverse complement strand
CCTGATCGACACCGTTTTAGTACCTGATCGCACCTGATCAAGCCTGATCGATTACGTTTTAGTGCCTGATCGCACCTGATCAAGCCTGATCAACGACTTCTAGTGCCTGATCACGCCTTATCAGCACTCGGAACACTGAGTTACAAGCTATTCCCATCTTGCAGCAAGGAATTGACGTGATCGCATCCCCTCCACCTGAAGAGCGACCCATGCCTAAGCCGTCGGGTACACAAGGTGAGCAGAAACACAGGCAGTCAAGGACAATCGGAGGACCCCCTTCGTCAGTCGGCAGTCCGGGCGCCGTGGTACCGCCTGATCAAGCCTCAAAAACTTTGATCAGCCGCTCCACCACAATGGTGCGCGTGCCCGGATCTTTGGGCGACGCGGGATATCACCGCGATTCTACGCAAGATGACACTGATGCGGATATGAAAGCAGAAGCAAAAGCTGAATTGAAGATAAAAGTGGAAATGGAGGAGGTGGTTGTGACGACGGAGGGCAATTCGCCGTCGTCATGTCTGAAGAAGAAAGGAAGTGATGATCATCAGGGCCTGGGGAGGTACCCTGATGAAATAAAGGAGGAGAAGCCTCAACCACCTCCCAAGGCTCCTTCGGGAGCCCCTGAGGATCATAACGCAAGTTATGATCCGCCATGTGTGTATGAAGATCCGGATTGGGACCAGATGGTAAAGTAGTACAAGACCGACCAACCGAAGATGTTGTTAAAAGCTCCTGGGTCGGAGAGTGACGAAAGTCAATCAAGTACGCCGCCAACGGAACTCGATCTGGTGAAGATGTATTACCGAAAGGTGTACAAAGGAGAACTGGAAGATTTCTTATTGAAGAACGCGATCATGAACCTCCTCGGGGTTACGATCAGCCAAGAGCTGAAAGGACCAGTCGATCGTCCGATCACGAGAGGAAAAGACAATCTGCGACTAGTGCTAGGGCTAATACGCCTGATCAAGCAAGTTGGTCTGTCGACGGGTGCCTATGATGCTGAAGAGATGTTCAATCAAGATCTGGGAGACATCAAGATCGCTGTGCATCGACTCTATGAGTTGGTGGTACCTATTGTGGGTCGATCTACTGTGGAAGAGCCCCCCAGTTCTCCGCTAAAATTGAGGCAAGTCCGGCGATTAACGCGGCCGATCACACTGGATCGTCCTGTTATGAATCTGCACCGTCTGAAGATGATGAGCCCGAAGTGGAATCGAGAAGTGCAGGAAGCATGGAGCCCAAGGTCACCAGGATGACAGTTTACCGTGAAGATGAATCCAAGTGCCAGTTGATCAAGAAAGAACCACAATCGGTTAAGATGGAAGACGATCAAGCATATCAAGGTCCGCAGTTGCAGACATTTTTCAATAAGACTGTGGAGAAGTTTCTGGCTGAAGAAAGAAGCAAGATGGTACATGGAGTCACTGGGATGAAGAGCCATCAACCAAAGCCAGGAAGAGCTGCGTCGATCAAGGATGTTGATATGGAATCCGTGCACTCGCTTCGCGATCAGCAGTCAAAACCAAAAGGATCGGCGATGATCAGGGATGTTGACATGGAATAGGTATATTCTCTCCATGATCAACGATCCCACGGTGATTACATTGACCCAGACGATCCTATCACACTGCCGCGACGAGCCACAGTTGCGTCCGCGTATACTGGGATGCCTGATCAACAGCCAATTCCCAGGATCCGGATGTCCGCGATAAACGATCTGAAGGAATTTTCGGGTAAAGAAGGAGATGAAGATCAAGCGAACTGGATAAGTCGTCTCAAGTCAGCATTTATGCGCGATAAGACTCCTGATCACGAAAAGTGTTTAATCCTGGGCGATTTATTGAAGGGACCAGCACGTAATTGACATCACCAGCTGAGCAGATCTGACCGATCAAGTTGGAAGACTCTCGTGGGTGAATTCGAAACCCAATATTGTGGAAGTGGACAATCAGCATCCCGCCAGTACTACTACACCAAGCAGCGATCGGATGAAACTCCGATTGAATATCTGCATTGGCTGAATGTGGCGGGATTGCGAGCTAGGTTGCCGATCAGGGATGGATCATCTACGATTTTTCGCGAACACGTGCAACACTATTTGGATACGCTGACTAATCGTGAGCTCACTGATCAACTGGCACTTCTGCGTTTGGATAACGCTATGGAGTTGGAAGAAACGCTGCGTGCTTATGCACGCAACAAGTCAACCAGCGGCAGCAGTGGGTGCAAGTCGATTCCAACAGCGATTTGATGATGATTGACCACCTGCCTCGGCACGTAAGCCCAAATCTGTACGTGCGATCAAGGTGACATCAGGAAGTGAAGAGTCAAGTGCTGAGGATAGTGGAAGCGATGGTGATCAGCGTCGGTACATGATCGCAGCTATGCGCGATCAACCGGCGACGCCTGATCAGCCTAAAGAGCCTCGATCAGGCAGACGGAATGACGTGACTGCAGTTGATCAAGGAGCAATGAAGAAATGCAGTCACTGTGGATCAACCAAACATGACAATTTACGTTGTTGGAAACGTTTGACCTGTCTGAAGTGCGGCAGATAGGACCATCCAACGGATCAATGTTTTTACGTCTGCCGAGCATGCGGTGAAGTTCACGATGCGGGCAAGTGCCCTATGGAGGAATTCTATAGTCGCATCCGCCAATGGTATAATCCCACCAAGCATGCTGGACTGTTACCCAAGGAAGCTGAAGATTTGTTAAACTAGGACGCTCGCCAGGTTGGAATCTGGTACGAGACGAGCGTTCTGGTTTGTGTATTTTTGCATATGTGGATAAGAAGAAGGCTGATCGAGCAGTAAACAGTGATAACGGAAAATGTGATCAGCCTGATTTACCACGTGCGGACAATTTACATATTGATGAGTTTTACCGATCCCCGGTGATCATGGAAGTTAATTTACTTCCCGGTGAGTCACGTGGATATTGGAAGTACCACTCGCCGCAAAAATGCTTCAAACAGGCCAAGGCGAGTGGTAAAATGAATAACGAACGAGCCACGTTGCTATTTGATTCTGGTGCTGAAGTGTCGATCATCTACTCAACCTTTGCTCGTAAGGTGGGTTGTCAGATCGACACGAGTCAGAAGCAAGAATGTGTCGGCATTGGAGAAAGTGCGTACCTCACTGAGGGGAGCACTAGAATCAAGATTACGTTAGCAGGATCGTTGGTCTACTATTTCCATGTGTGGGTGGGTAAACTTGTCGGTCAAGAGGCTATATTGAGGATGGACTTTATGATACTAGCTGGTGTTCGATTAGACGTCGCACATGGTGCATTTAGTCTGCCGGGTGAGGTGATCATCCCAATAGAAGGACGTCGACAGTTGTATGGGTCGAGCGGAAATTATATGAAGCTTGATCGGTACGAACAGATCCCAGTGGGTCGATTTGCTGAGATTCGAATTCGCGATCAGCCATCTCGAAAGTTATGGATTACTCGTGCAAAATATTGGGTCCCCACTATCACTAGGGGCGTGGGTAGTTTACTCTATCTGCGTATTACGAATGTTGCTGATCATCCGATCATCGTACAAGATGATACTATTTTAGGTATCTGGATGAACAAAGACGATGTACCCTGACGCCCTGGATTTATTTCGGTGGGATCCAATCGCTATAAGGAGTGGCAAAATCTCGCGTATCAAGCTTGTACAGATTCAATGCATGACGATCAAGAGAGTGTTGATCAAGGGCCACTAGTCGAGAAGAAAGAGTATCCTACTCCGCGAAGCATTTTGGTACGAACTACGGACCCGATCGCAGCATCGGTAGCATTAGTAACCGGCCGATCACAGAAGGCACAAGAAGTACAAGAGACATGCGATCAGGAGCCGAATGTGAAAGGTCCGACCCTCGGTCACGAAGTTGGACGACCTGTTGAAGGAGATGAGCATAAGAAAGATACATGCGATCACCCCGTCTCAGCCGATCATGGCGATCTGGGTGTGATTCCGATCGACGATCAGGTTTGCTATCACGAAGGTGGAGATCTGTACGTGAAAGAATTGGAGAAGCAGCTTTCTACGTTGCCGGAAATGTCCGCAAACACCGAGGAAGTGACCAAGGATGATTTACAAGTGGGTGATCCCCTGATCAACACGGCGGAAGAAATCGACCAGCTTCGTGACATAATTTGGGCGAAGAAGCATCTGTTGATCGGGAAGGGGAACGCTCTACCGCCAGCTGCACGTGGAGTTGTGTGCGATATTGATGTAGGCAATGGGCTCCCGATCGCCCAAAAGTGCCGAAAGGTGGCGCCTCAATTTTGTGAAAAGTTATCGGCCTTGATCAAGGGGCTGTTGGCCACCAAGATCATCCAGCCATCCACGTCGCCATGGGAATCACCTATAGTGATCATTGTGAAGAAGAATGTAGTCGATATACGTCTATGCATCGACTATCGCGCGGTGAATCAACTCACGCGCTTGATGGTATACCCGATGCCCCTGATCTCCGATCTACTCGAGGATTTGGACAAGGCGTTGTGGTTTTGCTCTTTGGATATGGCGAGTGGTTTTTGGGTCGTGTCTATGACCGACAGAGCACGTCATATTTCGGCGTTTGTTACTCCGTTTGGATTGTTTGAGTGGAATCGGATGCCCTTTGGATTGAAGAATGCTCCGCAAATTTATCAGCGGTTGATCGACAATGCATTGTATGGGTATATCAAGGTTAAAGACAGTGTCGATGAATCGGCTGATGTGTTCACTATGGGAGAGCCTGATCAGGCGCCGGGCCCGTTTGTGCTGCAGCGATGGTCATATATCGATGATATTTTGATCCCTGCGCCTACGTGGACCGCTCTGTGCGATAAAGTGCGGAATTTTCTGGAGAAGTGCGATCAGTGGAATTTGTCGATCAGCGTAGCCAAATCATACTGGGGGTGAAGTGAAGTCCCTTACTTAGGACATCACGTCTCTAGCCGCGGTTTGAAACAAATCCCAAGAATTTGGACGATTTGATCGATTTTCCTTTTCCTGGCACCTTACGTGCTATGCAATCGTTTTTGGGAAGCCTGAATTATTATCGTCCGTTTATCGAAGACTTCGCGGTCTGCGCTGCTGTGCTCTACGAATTAAGAGAGACTGATTATCAAGAGCTGAAGAGCAGATCAATAATAGGAGAAAATTCGGATGATCAAGACGATCAGCTGATCAGGGCAAAAGTGGCATTCAGCATGCTGAAGGCGAAGATTGCGTCAGCTCCAACTCTACGTCAATTCGATCAAGACAAAACGCCAGTGATCGTTGTTTACGCCAGAAGGTGAGCGGTATCAGCAGCGTTGGTACAAGAACACGATCAAGTGTATTGTCCCGTTGCATTCGCTAGTCGAACGTTGAAGAGCAGCGAGCTGAATTACAGCCCTGTCGAAAAAGAGGTGCTGGCCCTTCTGCGGATGTTGGATGTTTGCTTTACGATGTTAGTCGGAAGAAATATCACTATTTTGTCTCGTCGATCCACGTTGAAGTGATTTCTAACAGCCAACGGGCTGGATGGACGATTGAGCAGATGGGCTGCGATCTTGTCACAGTGGGATCTCGAGATCAAGAAATGTGTTCACGGCGAAGAAGAGGTGCTAGGGGCGTTAGCTGCAAGCATCACCCCTCGCACCGAGGTTGACGAAGCCTTGATCGCTATTGCACCGAGAAAGGAGCCACGACAAACGATCGAAGTACCACCTCCCACGGTGGCGAAAGACGAGGAGCTTTACGTGATCAGCTTTGATGGATCGGCAAGTGTCAAGCGACGTATGGGTGCATTTGGCGCTATCATATGGAAGTTACCGGAGTGGAGAGTTGTGATCGCGATTGCTGACCATGTACCCGACATCACAGTGAACGAAGCCGAATACCATGGATTGCTATTAATTCTGGACCTACTGTCACGATACCCTAAAGGAAGGGTGATCGTGTGTGGAGATTCAAATTTAGTGATCAGGCAAATGCGCGGCGAGATAGAGTGCAAGGATCCGCGATTGCAAGTGTTGCAACAGCGTGCGCTTAAACTTCTTCGTGAATGGACCGATCACGATCTGCTACATGTCAAGAGAGAATGGAACAAGAGCGTAGATCGGATCACCACTATGGCCATGCAGGGTGGAACAAGACGCGAGATCGATGGTGAAGAACAGTTGGCAGAATTGGCCGATCTCAAAAGATTGCCAGAAGTGATCACGTGGAATGAAGATCCCACGGTCCCACAAGTGCTGATAACTACACGATCACGCAACCACCGGCAACCGCGAACGTCAACGTGGCCCGATATATCCATAGAAAAGATGAGGGCGGAACGTGTGAAAAAGGCGCAAGACGAGGAGAAGTGGATCCATGATCTGCGAAGTTATTTGCATGGAGACGTTTCACAATTGAGCGCTGACGAGGTTAAAGATTGCGCAAAGATTGCCGACAACTACGATGTCGATGATCAAGGATTGTTGATTTATTGTGGGAATACGGCCAAGGGAAATGTCAGCACGATCAAGATGATCAAGACGATCGACTTTCTTCGATCAAGCTGGTTTTACCTGAGACATTACACGCGGATGTCCTCCACCACTATCATGTGAGTTTGGAAGGAGGACACCAGGGTATAGGCCGCACCTATCAACGGATCAGACGGTACTTCCATTGGCGGGTTCTATTCCGCAGCGTGCAAAGATTTGTTGGAAAATGTGTGGATTGCGAAACGGGGAAGGGACAGCCTACGATCAAGGGCATGTCGCCGGGGAATATCGAGGCCACGTACCCGTTCCAAGTGATTGCCATGGATCACATACCGTCACTGCCTCGATCAACTGATGGGCATACGGAACTTCTGATTTGGGTTGATCTGTTCACGGGGATGGTGATCGCGAAAGCTGTATCATCTCGCACAGCGCAGAAAGTCGCGGAAAATTACGAAGAGTGCGTGTTCCGACGATTTGGTGCAAGTGAGGTGATCAGGCACGACCGAGAGCCTGGATTTATGTCGAAAGTATTTCGTGCGTTTAACAAGATCGTGGGACAACGGCAGAGTGCCACTATGGCGTATCGTCCGCAGGCAAATGGCAAGGCAGAAAGAACGGTGCAGACGATTACGAGGGCCATCAAGATGTATGTGTCAGATGTCGGCCAGAAGGATTGGAGTGCATACGCAGAGCGACTGGTTTTTGCGTTGAATTCAACCCCTGATCGCATTCGTGGAGAAACGCCCTTTTACTTGGCGTATGGGTGAGATCCACGATCATCGCTGGAATCGACATTGCAATTAGGTGGAATTCGACGCAAGGACCGTGATGCTCGCCGATGGAGGTACAAGTTGCAGAAAGACTATCGCCTCGCTCGTGATCAGGTAAACGTTTGATTACACCAAGCGATGGCTGATCGAGCTGAAAAGCACAACGATCAGGTGACGCCACACAAGATCGAGGCTGGATCAAGGGTCTGGCTATACCTTGATCGCGTTAAAAAAGGGTATGCAAAGAAACTGGCGCACATGTGGCATGTACCCTTCAGGGTCGATGAGGTGATCGGTGATCATGCAGCAAGATTGGTTACAGCTGGCACGGACTATCGCATGTTCCCCGTGGTGCACCTATCCAAGTTAAAATTGGTTAAGGAGTTTCCAGATCGCCCTACCGCAGTGTTAACAGCTGGGATTGAAGAGCGGTTCGACTTTGACGAAGCTTTGCTACCCGAGGATAGCTGGGAAAGGACGCTAGATCCAGACGAATTTGAAGTTGATCGCGTCACTGATGTTCGATCTGGTCGAAAGACTATATATGGAAGGACGTTGCGTGAGTATCAAGTCTACTGGAAGGGTCATACCGAGCCGTCATGGGTAGACGAGGCGGACTTGAACTGTGATGCCCTGATCAAGGACTTTGAGGGAAGGTTGATCAACCGACATCGGTTTGATGTAATGCAAGTGGATGAAGAGTACCACTAATGTGTGATCAGCTGATTGATCAGGGAAATCGTGATCGACGAATCTCCCAATCGATGCCGAAGTGATGATTGACTGGAAATGGTGTTATAGCGATGGATATTGTGAATTAAGGTGATGGAGTAACCGCAGATGAACCGACAGAAGACCGATTTATATGCAGCATGAAAAAGTGGCGAGGCAACAGCTGGAAGTGATATGATCAAGAGTGTTTATTGATTGAAGAGAAATGATCAGCCGACTACGTGGACGCTTGGGTGGAGATGAAGATCTTGAATGTTGCTGCGGCGTTTAGGCGAAGAAGCCACGCGGCTGATCGTGCCGTCTGGGGAATCATCTTGGCCGGCAGACGATGTAGCCTTATCGGCACTTGTAAACGCAATGTCGGCAGCTGGGACGCTCTGCATCTGAAGTGACAGGCCCGCCAAATGAGTTTAAGGGCCAGTGGTATTTTCGCAATCGGTCAATCTCAACTTGTGCCTTCTGGAGCTGATCACGTAATGTATCGCGATCAGCAGAGACTTGATCGAGTTGACACTGAGTGACGGCAAGTTCACCCCCCAGCTTGGCATTGAGCTGCGATACCCCCTCGACACGATCAGCTATCTCTTGTGCCTGGGCCGCAACGGCAGCAAGGTCGTCCAACTGCAAGCGGTATGACTTGTTCTCCTTCCGGAGGCGATCACGTTTTTCTTGGTATCTCTCGGCTTTCGCGTTAAGTTTCAACGCTTTCGAGACCAAGTGGCTGTTCCTGGAGACGGCCTGATCATGATCGGCTTGAAGCTCGTCCAAGCGCTGTCGAAGCTGGGACAGTTCAGCTGCTTGATCAGCGACTGTATCTTCCAATACTGCTCGCGAGTAGCGCTCCTTGTCAAGGATGTTCTCCAGATCACGGATCTTGATGCGCTGATTCTCCAAGGAGTTTTCTTAACCAGCGATGGTAGCTTGGGCAGCAGTTAATCGGGACTTGGAATCACTTAGCGCGGAGTTGACGACGTCACGTAGTGGCCCAAGTTGGCGAAGGGCGACCTTCTCCATCTCGATATTATAGTCCGTGGGGATACGGCTGGCGCTGGCGAGCTGCTGTCAAAGCATCGCGACGGTGTCTTCACTCATAGCGAGCGAGTTGGATAGCTTGGCGACTTCATCATCACGTGCACGAAGTTACTCCCGCAGGATATGCGATTGGTCGATCGCGGCGATCACCTGATCAGCCGCAGCACGATCAGGGGCAGAAGTGTCAGCAGCATTTGCTGGGGCGCCGTCCGTTGTCGCTCGCATGAAGGAAATGTGGAGATGCTTGATCAAGGAGGCCTGATCGCCGATGTCACGGTTGGAGGAGAATAGTGCCCGATCGCGGTGTGTACCACCCAACGGTAACGACCTGATCGATTGTGACCAAGCGATGGGAGAAAGGACAAGGTGATGGGTGTTGATCGCCTGATCAAGGATGCCATCATGTAATGGTTGAAGGCAATACGGCTAACGGTGGCATGATCGACCCTCGCCCCAACCACTGTACGGCTGGGGCGAGGCTCAGGGGCGGCTGTGGGAAAGCGTGTCTTAAAATTGGCACCAATTGGGCCATTATTAGGGGGCGCTATACTGGACCATTATTAGGGGCGTTAGTACGGGTACTATAGGGTGTATGATTGCGTGTACTGTAGTGTGTACTACTGTGTACCACTGTGTACAGTGGTATGTACAACAGTGGTGTACATGGACAGGACATAGACAGGACATCGGGAGATGGGACTGTTACGCAACGAACAGCGGCGAGCGACGGACTAATCAGCTCGACTGGTCGACGGACGACGTGGGAACGGGTGTATTTGATTGGTGCATATCTAGGTAATTGGTAGTTCTTAGGATATAAGGGATTTAGAAAAATAAAAAGTTCTTCCTTTTGCGTACGACTGCGTAGGTCGTTTATAGGGTGGGAAACTAGGGCCCCCCTGTTCGCAATTACCTCTACGTCCCGGGCGGGAGCACGAAGTGCATTTTTTGGCCCACCGGAGCCGTAGAGTGTTAGAACTCGCCGTTCAACTCCGCCCGCTGTGTCAGCGGTTATCTTCTAAGGGTTTTTGGGTCTTGGGAACGTGATTGAGCGGCGCTCTCACCTCTTCCCCATTTGGTTCACGTTTGTCCCCTAGAGTTCGGCTGCTATAAGCGCCCTACGGGAACTCTAGGCGGATTTAGTGAAGTAACCCTCGTAAGTCTAGGCGTAAGAATACATTTGATTTGGGTATTCTTTCAGCCGTTAAGGACTAGAGGCTACGTAACCAGGCAGTGAAGACTTCCGCTGCTCGATCGAGTACCCTTCCCCCTAATCTTCACCGGAATCAACGATCAGCAACTGCTCCTTGCGATAAGCATCCCGCAGATTGCGTCAGCGAGTAGATAGACTACGTTTTAGTGCCTGATCGCACTTGATCAAGCCTGATCGACATCGTTTTAGTGCCTGATCGCACCTGATCAAGCCTGATGGACTACGTTTTAGTGCCTGATCGCACCTGATCAAGCCTGATCAACGACTTCTGTGCCTGATCACGCCTGATCAGCACTCGGAACACTGAGTTACAAGCTATTCCCATCTTGCAGCAAGGAATTGCCGTGATTGCATCCCCGCCACCTGAAGAGCGACCCACGCCTAAGCCGTCGGGTACACAAGGTGAGCAGAAACACAGGCAGTCAAGGACAATCGGAGGAACCCCTTCGTCAGTCAGCAGTCCGGGCGCCGTGGTACCGCCTGATCAAGCCTCAAAAACTTTGATCAGCCGCTCCACCACATTAGCTTCCATCAATTCATAATCGTCCAAAAAAATTTGTATCATCAATTCCTGATCCAGATAATAACCACCTTCATCATCATATGTCACTCGCATGCCTAAAAAATTAGATACTTTTGTGGTGGAGTCGAGTTCGAAATCAAACACCGAAGTGTCCTGAACCCGACCACTATCGTGCCCAGCCGACCAACTTACGAGGGGGGTACCCCGCGAACCTTCGCCTGCATCCCGATTGGATGATCGATCTGCATTGCAGGACGCCTGGTCTAATTTATCTTGATACTTCTCACCTTGTGTGCCCATTGGTTTGGGTGGCAACACACTCGGTGGACCGTCGCTCAATATGAATTTCGGTGGAGATCAATATGGAATGTACCACTTCTGGGAAAACTTGTGACAAAGGCAGAAAGTCACCCTCGACGCGTCAATGTCCAACGATATAGATAGTCCTATGTAATCCGGGGTGTAGATGGAGTGGAAATCGTCACTACAAATACGTCAATAATTTGGGGCAGACGGCGTGAAGCGATGTGTAGATATGCTGGAGTTAAGTTCAAAATCGAACACCGAAGTGTCCGGTATCTACCAACATCGTGCCAGCCGACAAACTTACGGGGGGGGTACCCCGCGATCGCCTGTATGCCGATCGGGTGCACTGAAGGACGCCGAATCCGATTTAGCATCTGAGTTCTCACCTTGTGTACCCATTGGTATGGGTGGTAACACACTCGGTGGACCGTCGCACAGTATGCGTCTTGATGGGTACCCATATGGATGGTACCACTTCTGAGGTACTTTAACAAAAAAACCAACGAAAGATAATCCAAATGAGCCGATCTGCAAATGGAGCGGAAATCTTCACTCAAATGCTAAGAAAACTTGGGGCAGACCGCGTAGCGGTGTGGAGACCCAACCAATATAAATATGTGGCAGACTGCGCACAGCAGAGTGGAGACTCAGCCAATAGAAATTTGGGGCGGACCGGAACGGCGCGGAGACCCAACCAATAATCTGGGGCAGATCGCTAGACGCGATGTGGGGACCCAGCCAATACAAAAGAAAATTACACGTTCCAAACGTGTGGGGCTTGAGGGGTGAGTGAGCGAAGTGGATAGCTTCCCGTCGTGAGACATCCGGTGGACCTAACGTGTACCGGCCGGGTAAAATGAGATAGAGGGGACCTTGTTAGCCCTCTGCTTCCAAAGACTACGTGGTAGGATGGTGTGACTTTTACGTAAACCAAGAAAAACGAACACTATATTTAATATCCAATTAAAAACCTAATATGTAAACTACATGCAAAACCGTGTGACTCACCTAAAACTTCGTACTTAACACTCCTGGCACACGATTGGACCAAAATAATCTCCCCTTTCAACCAATCCCATCGCTCCAACTGATCAACGGTATACCGGTACACACTGCTAGTAAAATTTCATCTTCACTTCACGACATTTACATCTTTAGCAAGTGCGTTAGTAACAAAGCCACAGCAGATGTGGTGAAGTGATACTGAAAATTATTGACCAATTGGTACCAGTGTACCAGTTGTCAAGGTAGATCGATCGATTTGGCTGAAAGGACGGAGTGTTTCGGGCTAATCGTGTGCTCGGAGTGTTTTGTACGCAGATTTGAGGTAAGGCAGACGGTTTTCATATAGTTTACATATTGGATTTTAATTGGCTATATAATATAGTGTTCGTATTACATTGGGTTGCGTAAGTCGCCAATGGCTCCGTAGGAGTCATTGGGAGCAGAGGGCTAGCACGTCCCCCTCATTATCCCCGGCCAGGACTGACCTCCACCGGAAGTCCCACGACAGGAAGCTCCCATTACGTTCAATCACTCCCTCAAGTTTGGCCACGTTTGGAACGTGTTTTACTGGCTGGGTTACTCATCGAGATCTGCGGTCAAGTCCCAGGAATTGGCTGGATTACTCACTGCTACGTGCAGTCAAGTGCCAGATTTTACCGTATTCGAAGTGACGATTTCCGCTCCGTTTGCAGATCGACTACATTGGATTATCTTTTTGTTGGAATTTTGGATCAAGTACCCCATAAGTGTACACCCATATTAGTACCTGCCAAGATCTTCACTTAGCAACGGTCCACCGAGTGTGTATCCACCCACACCGATGGGTACACAAGGTGAGACGCGAGATGAATCGGACTCGGAGTCCTGTAATGCCGATCGGTCGCTCGATCGGCACCCAGGCGAAGGTTCTCGGGGTACCCCCTCCGTAAGTTGGTCGGCTGGGCGCGATGGTGTTTCAGTTCCGGACACTTCGGTGTTCGATTCTAAACTGGCTTCCACCACAATGGTGTGTATGCCCGGATCATTATGTGACCGTGGATATCACCGCGATATCGAGCAAAGTTTGGATTTTACAAGTTTTGATATGGATACTCTCTAGAAAGGACTCAAGTAACATATATCGCCTTGCGTACTACTATTTGGAAAGGATGGCGATGTTCGCTCTGGTAAGGGGAGGATCTGATTAAAATTTATGAATTTACGACTCCCCATACCGCTCTTGGCGGAGTCGATCGGCACGAGGAACGCTTATCGACTCGTGTCGTGGTCGTGGAAAAAGGATGGCAATGATCGATCTGGCCAGGTGGAGGACCAGATAGAGATTAACAAGTTTATTCCTCCCCAGAGGGCTCCGATAGGAGACGATCTGGACTATAGCAAGTCTTGCTATAGTCCCAGTAGGAAACAGGACCTGTTCCTGATCCCATTTATTTCGACGTAAAAAATGCATGATGTGAAGAATACTATGGGGGCGGATAACCCCGATCCGCCCGAATTACCAATGAGGAAACCGAATCAGAGGATCGCAATGTTTCAGACGATGACGACTTGGAGAAATAGTCGTCGCGGTGATGGGGATGTTGATGACAGGGAATTGACCAGGATGTACTACATCTACGAGCTGAAAAAATTCGTTCGCGAAAACGAGGTCATCTGAATTGTCAAGCCCCAAATTCCGGATGGTCTACACGGGCCTACAAGCGAACCAATCGACTCCGATCGGCCGCTGCATCTGGATAAAAATCTTCTGGCGATGATAGCCTAGGTTGGGATCAAGGTCACATCGGTGTGGGATCCGTATAGGGGACGCCGACCAGGTAACTGGATCTGGACCTCATCCGGGAGTGTAAGCACTCCATGAGACAGATCAAGGCGAATACCCGCCGGCACCATGAAATCCATGCCTAACAGGGCATCCTGACCGGCCATCTTGCCAACCCAAGCGCTGAAGAAGTAGACCAACGAACCCGATAGGGTGATCTTCACGCGCGTCCTTCCTTCGGTCATGTAAGAACTTTCACCGATTCCGACGCATTCTTGTCTCTGGGTGTCGTCTATACGACATCCGACCTTACAATCAAAGGCGGAGTCGATAATTGAGACTTTGGCCTAGAGTAGAACAACATCGTTGCCTTCTGGTTGTTTACCTTACCGCAGGCTTTCGCCTGCTTGAACCATTTGTCGGGCGCATGATACTTCCAGTATCCGCGAGACTCCCCCGGCAGCAGATCCAGCTGCATGACCACCTTCGATCGGGAATATTCATCGGTTGTGAGATTGTAGACCGGATGATCCCGATCGACGCAATTGAGAATAGAACCTGTATTGTCGGTTTTATTCTTCTTGCCGACATATGCATAGATGCCAAACGTAGATCGCTCGGCTCGATCCAGATACCAACCTGGCGAGCGTTCTAGTTTAACATCTTCTCAACGTCAGGTGGAAGCATCCCCGCGTGCTTACCCGGCACATACCATTTGCGCATCAGATTGAAGAACTCTTCGGTCTTGCACTGGCCGGCCTCGTGTATCTCTCCACATGACTTGCACACGAAGAGGCAGTGATCCTTGGGGTCGACGCGTCTTTCGCACTTCTTGCATATCAGCTTCTTCCAGCAGTCCCCACCATCGTGCTTGCTTGACCAGCAGTGACAACACTTCTTTCGAGGTCGTTACGGATCATACTTGTTTCCACTCCTGACTTCCGATCTGCCTGGTTAGGCGTCGATCTGGTTCTTGGGGCAGGTTACGTGACGATGATGTGGCGATATTGGTCCTCGTCTGACTCCCACTGGACTGGCCGCTACTTTCTTCTTCCTATTCAGTGCTGTCTTCAGTCGCGATCGCCTTAACAGCACGGGGTGATCTGGTCAGGGGCATCTTCACCGGATTGGTCTGGGACTTAGATCTGTAGCGACCCGATCCAACGGCGACCTTCGCACTCATGCTGCGTGAGTGTGCAACGCCCGCAACGTCTGCTACACTTCCCCCACATCTTTGAGGCGCAGCAGATTGAGATGATCTATCAGCTCTTGGTCATCCAGGGTACTAATATAGTGACCCACGTGCTCCATAGCGGCACCGGTCGGCGGGTTGCCTTCCTTGATCACTATCCCGGCGCGGATTACAGCCACGTTCAAGCGGTGCAAGTACTCGATCGGTGTCTCGTCGCCCCGCTTCTGCATATGATGGTATTTGCGGGCGGTAGAGAATCCGGAGTTGCAGTTCTGCCCCTCAAATTCTGAACATAGCATATCCCATTCAGATCGGACATCCCGAATCAACTGTTGGATCCAGTTCGCAGCCGGTCCTTTCAGCAGATCTCTGAAAATCAAACACCGTTCCTTTTTTGGTGTCTGATTCCGCAAGAAAGAATACTTGACCCGACCAAACCACGATCTGGCTTGCTCCTCGTCGGAGCCCTTGCCTGTGAAATCCTTGAGATCAATGGTCGCAGACATGCGAATGCGTGGGATCGCAGTAGCTCCAAAGGCGGTCGTAGAGCCTAGGTTAGCCCTGCGCGTTCTGCCCGCCCCTGCACCGTCTGTCCCATAGTGGTCATCCGGATCGCCGATCGACTCCATGTCGAAATCGCTGTTTTTGCTTGATCGGCGCGGTCGGGCTGTCTGCAGCTTGCGTCTTCCTCGGCCAACTGGTCTGACACTCGGGTAGCCTTATCCGTTGATTTCACTGACTCCATATCAACATCCCGGCAAGTATTGACATTTTGCCGGGCAGATCGGTCCTCGGCATGCGGGCGCGGAGGCGATCGGCATCGTTCTCCCATGTAACGCTCCATCATTGCCTCAAACATGGCTTGGACGTTAGCTTTGGTCATTGGCAGCGTGTTGGCATCCGCCTTTGGAGGTACTGAAACCTGTGGGGGCTCCTGGGGCCCCGACCAGCATGCATCCCCATGCTGCCGCACGTCCTTTTTTATGCTCCCATGGGGTATGATCCACCCCCATGGTCATCCGCTCAACACCGACCTCCAACTCCGATGAGCTATTAGAGGAAGGTGGAGACTGATACAGCGATTTATCATCGGAACACACATCATCTTGTGCTGCCGTGGCCTGAGCGACCTTCGATGCCACGGTGGGAGTTGTGCAGCGAACCGCCCCCAACAACGGCACCAAATGATCATGGAGGGTCGACATTGACATCTCCAGCTTCCAAGTGTCCAGATCAAACAGCTTATGCACGTTGGCGAGGTTTTGCACTTTTATGACGACCTCAGACAACATCACCAGCAGGTTCTTCACCAATAGAAACGGCCGATCGCTTTGTATCGTCTCAGTGGTGGGTCCGAGAAGGCGATCGGGTATCTGGTGGTTTAAGATCTTCATGACCTGGTCTTTACGAATAAATAGCTTTAACTCGTGGATGTAATACATCCTGGTCAGGTATTTTCTTTGATAACCCCATCCCCAACCTGCGACTTTTCTTCCAAGTCATCTTCATCGGGTGGCATTCCCAGACTTTGCTTAGGAACCTTGGGAAGGTGGACTGGATCGTCCCGATCATCCTCCAAGTCGTTTTCGCTTTTTATTTTCTTTTCGTCAAAATATTCATTCAAATGCATAGGATCAGGAAAAAAGTCATGATCCTTTCCGGAACTATATCAAGACTTGCTATAGTCCCGATAGGCTCCAGTGGGAGCCTTATGGAGAGGAAAAAACTTATTAATCCCGATATGGTCCTCCACCCGGCCAGATCGGACATCGCCATCCTTTTCGACAACGATAACATAAGGCGATAGCCGTTCCTTATGTCCTCTCCAGAACGATTCCACATTTAATTCATTATAATCCATTCTTGACGAGATATCATCTCGGTGATATCCGCGATCACCAAGTGATCCGGGCACACGCACCATTGTGGTGGAGTCAAGTTCAAAATCGAACACCGTAGTGTCGAGAACCTGACCACCATCGTGCCCAGCCTTCCAACTGACGGGGAGGGGTACCCCGCGAACCTTCGTTTACGATCCGATCTGATCGTCCGCTGCTAGCAGACGACCGATCATCAGCATAGGACGTCTGGTCCGATTTCTGCGTCTCCATTTCACCTTGTGTACCCGATGGAATGGGCTGGTTACACACTTGGTGGATCGGAGCTGGGAATTGATGTGAGGTCTTAAATGCGAGACCGTGCTGGTAGTGTACCCTGGGCGGAACTCTTCACCCTGGGTACGGGCAGACCAAATATACTCAGAGTAAGTATACTCCAAAATGGCAGATCGCTTAACCGATCGTAGAGCCCAACCAATGCGAGAATAAAAGACCAATGTTCCAACATGGAGATCCAACGAGAACGTAACAAACTCCACGAACGATATCTCCACATAACAATCCAAAAACTTGCTTACACGTTCCAAACGTTTGGGCTTGGGCTTGTGAAGCCGACCAATGCGTACTCCCGTCAAGGGACTTCCGGCGGGCCAAGTGCGTCTGTAACGCGTCCCGGCCGGGTATAATGAGCTAGAGGGGATTACTCGAGCCTCTGCTCCCAAACACTCCGCGGCGTGCAGAGGCGACTGATGTACTGTCAAAGATGCTAACGACTTCCTTGTTGTGAGTTAAAGGGCAAGAAATAACTAACCAATCCTATCTCCCTACGGTCCCCAATATGTACAAACATGAAATATGTAAGTACACGCAATATATCATGTGACTTACCAAAATCTGTGTTCTTGACTTTTCTTGCACACGATAGGCTTAAAATTGAATCCACTTCGCCACATATGCATATATATAAGTTGGTGTACGTAACAGGGTCAGTCGATTTTAGCCAATCAAAATGAGATCTACGCACACCAAAAGACGGATAAAATTTTATTATATATAATGAAATTAAAAGATTTTAAGCCTATAATATTCACGTCACCCTTAAAGAAGCAAAGAGCGCGCGCGTCTCCCAGCCGAAACAGCAACCCGGCGTCCTCATGCTCTCGATGTAAGCTCGTTGAGGAATCGTTGAAACAAGGCCGTGAGGTGCGTGGCACGGAGGCGATGCGTCGGGTTAGGAGCGAGAAACTCGTGCAGGATGAGTGTCACTTTGTCCAGCATCATCGTCGTATCTCAACACGGCGATATCGATGGACACATATGGGCGCGTATTACAGCACGAACAGAGTATTCGCAATCTTGAATATGCAACAGGAAGGGTTCGTTTAACTGAATACGTAACATAAAACAACAGCTTCACCAGCAGATCCAAACGTGATCTAGTCATTACACAGCAGACACATCAAAGGTACCATCCACAAACGCTGGGGGTTCTAGTGAGACTCATGTTGTAGCGAAGTAGTATTTGGATCGCTGCTTCTTTATAAAAAACTGCCGCAAGCGTACATAAAGTGCATCGACTAACGTTTCCATAACTTAATCTCTTAAGATGAAATCTACCAACATGTATCCATGTATTTATAGCCAATTCGTTTCCACTATACGAATTCACCTGAAAGCCAAAACTGACTACGTCAAAATTCGACACTCCTCCTGAAACGGCGCGCGCTATAAGTCCTTCAATGCAATCCAATCTTCTTTCTTATGTCTTGTATCCGCTGCGTACTTAAATTTTTAGTCAGTAGATTAGCAACCATTTCAAAAAAAAGCTCGGCACATGTGTTGCCTTGAGCACTCTTTTTTCGCAAAATGCTTAAGAAATATAAACTTGACGTCAACATGGTGTTTCTGGCACTAGCCTCACTCCACATGTTTGATAGCAGCTTGGTTATCCATCCTCATTATCAATGTCATCTTAGCATGAATACCGACTTCCAAAAACAGTTCTCGTTGACCCAAAGCTTCTTTGTCGCCCACAGCTGCCGCAACAAATTCTGCTTCATCTGTGGACAACGCAACTGTGATTTGCTTCTTTCATGGCCACGATACTATTATTCCATTTAATAAGACGACCGCAGCGCTAACGCTTTTTCAGTCCATCTTGTCACCTGCAAAATATGCGTACGTATAGCACACGATGAGAATTGGCATGGCAATTCGTCATCGTGATTCAAGTGAACTTTCAACGACTTGGTACCTTTCAGGTACTTGATCACCCTGTACCCGGTGCGTAAACGCACGGTGCGGCTAGCGCACAGAGGAAGACTTTACTTTAAGCGGCGTTCGCCGCTACTTAGCCGATACGCCCTTGTATAAGGGCTTAGTGAGAGATCACTCTCTTGCTCGGGGCCAAGATTCCCGGGGTGGTGTACAGTTAGCTTTCGCTAACGCCTTGTAACAAGGCTTCCTTTATCAAGGGAGGTAGCGTAAGGGAGAACTCCCTTAGGCTACAAAACTCACTGCGCGCGCGACCGGGCGTGGTCGCGCGTCTAGCAGTCTCAAGTATTTTTGTAAACTGATTTATATTTAATATATGTAATTAGCCTAAATTAATTTAAACCAATGTAAACTATATGTAATACTAAGTAGAGCTTATTCAAGTCATACCTAGCTGAAATGTAGTGTATACCACCTGTGTACTAACACGTGGCAGGCTGCCACGCCTTCACAAAAGGCTCCTGTCCTGATTGGTTAAAACAACCAATAAGTCCGAACCTTTCGGACTGGTCAATATCTGACCTTAACCGTGGTGTACTTACGTACACTAATGTAACCACATGTAACCCGGTTACACACCCTTTTCGCTGCTTTTGTGGTGGAGCGGCTGATCAGAATTTTTCAGGTTCGATCAGGCGTTCCCACAGCGCCCGGACTACCGACTAACTAAGGGGATCCTCCGGTTGTCCTGTGACAGGCCTATGTCTTGTTCACCTTGTGTACTCGACGGTTTGGGCGTGGGTCGCTCTTCAGGCTACTGGGATGTAGGTTCGTGCAATTCCGATGCAGATCAGGGTGAATTCGTAGTAGATCGACGGGAGTCTACAGGTGCAAAACGTCGATGATCAGGGTCGATGATTGATGATCTTGCGGTAAATCAACGAGATTTCGGCTGATCACACTCCAATAGCCCAGATCGATGATCGCAGATCGCTGATCAGAGTGATCAAGATCGATGATCGATGATCGTTGATCAGGGGTCGATCTCGCTGATCTTGTGCTGAATTGACGTGATCTCAGGTGATCACAGGTCGGTGATAAAGATCGCTGATCGCAGGGCGATAATCAAGATCGATGATCGCTGATCGACGATCAGGGGTTGATATAGTTGATCTTGTGCTGAATCGACGAGGTTGCGGGTGATTGATGGTCGACCTCGTAGACCAAGAACGGATTAGCGATATTGCGGGCTGATGATCGCAGATCGCGGGTTGCAGATCGATGATCGCAGATCGACGGGGTCAATCTAGTAGTGATCAGCGAAGGGGTACTTGATCACGTGGCGGAAGTCTTCACCACCTGATCGCCGAGCCTCTTATGCCTAGATCGCTAATGGAATACCCAACATATTATGTATTCCTAGCTTAGACCTAAGAGGAGGGGGGTCTATTTGCACTGTCTATGTGCAGATCGACAGATTTCGCAGAAATCCGCCTAGATTTCCCGTGGGGCGCTTTAAGCAGCCGTACTTCTAGGGGCCAGATGTGAACCAAGGGGGAAAAGGTGAGAGCACGCTGCTCGATCACCTTCCCGAAAACCCTTTTCAAAATAGCGCCGCTGACACAGCGGGTGGAGTTACGGGTGAGTTCTTCAACACTCTATGTCTACCGGTGGGACAAAAAGTGCACTATGTGCTCCCTCCCGGGCCGTGTAGAGGTGTGCGTGCAAAGGAAGGGAGGCGCGAAGTATTCACGCCGTTCCTGCCGGTGATCTAATCGATCAGACGCAAAAGGAGAACTTTATTACTGGTTATAACCTAAAATCTACCAATTACCTAATATCAACCAATCATAGCTACCCATCCTGATGTGTTCCACCGACCAGTCAACCTGATTTCTCAGTCGTCCGTCGCTTACCGTTAGGTACCTGTACCTTATGCTGCTTCCAATCCGATGGCCCGTCCATGATCACCACAGTTGTACCCACAGTTGTACCCAAATTCTACGGTACGCTTCCACAGTTGGCCACGAAATCTACAGTACGCTTTACCACACTTTGAAATCCCCCAAAGTGGGCTTATGGGTGCACCTCGTTACACGGTGTACCGCAAACGAAATATCCGGCTGTGTGCGGCGAGATATTCACAGCAGGCTTTCTACGAGAGACTGGAAGATTTTGACGCCTGGAAAATGCTCCTTTGACCTTGTCGGTAATAGTTCTTGAAAATCTTTAATATTCTTCACGTCAAGAACGGGTGTCCGCGCTGCATTAACCTTATTCAATCCATGCAAGATCAGGAGCTCATATTAGGCAGCCTCCTGATCAATCATAAACCCATGCTTTGGTTTCCACTTATTAGGATTCCCAGGAATTTATTCACAGCACCTAGATCCTATAGCCCCAACACCGCAATTTCCGTAAAAAAATCATCAACTGCTTCTACCGTTGATCCGGTGACCAACATGTCCACGTATGCTTCGACCAGAAATATGCTGGTTTCATCATGCTTCACAAATACAAAGGTCTCTGTAACACACTGAGTAAACATCATTTTCTCCAGTATATCAAAAAGTAGCTGGTTGCAGAGCCTCCCGGATTGCTTCAACCCGTACAAATTCTTCTATAGTTTCAATACCAGCTCTTCACTTGAGGCGACCCAGAAAGTTTCCATTGTTTCTTGAGATATTGCCATTCCTTTCGGCATCTTTCGATGGATGTTTTATCCATCTCGGTCCTTGCCTTCGGGTAGCCACTAGGTACATCGCCTCGTCGCGCCGGTACCCCCACCCCAAACTTAAGACATGGCGAGGATCACCTTTACGTTATTGATTTCATGACTGTCGAGAACGTAAAAGGTATTCCTTCCCGTAAATCTGCTTGTCTTCCCGCGCAAAAAGATGTGCCATGTAGCGTTAAATCGTTCCATCGGACGCAGCTCCGTTTTGCAGACACATTTTGTTGGTAGTGGCACCTTTTCAGGCTGCTCTTGACTAATTTCCACGTCCCCAAATTCTCGAGGGTCTTAAGCTCGGCTTGTTCAGCCAGCTTCCACATGTAGTATAGCTGCCTTCATGGGCCTCTCTGGATCCGGATCCGGCACGGCAACACGTAATTCTGTGGTGGAGTCCAGTTCAAAATCGAACACCGAAGTGTCCGGAACTTTACCACCATCGCGCCCAGCCGACCCACTTACGGGGGGGGGTACCCCGCGAACCTTCGCCTGGATGCCGATCGGGCGACCGATCGGCAATGCAGGACACCGAGTCCGATTTATCTTCCTTCTCACGTTGTGTACCCATTGGTTTGGGTGGTTACACACTCGGTGGACCGTCGCTTAGTGGGGATCTTCGCAGGTACCAATATGGGAGTACCGCTTCTTCCGATCTGCAGATGGAGCGGAAATCGTCTTTCCAAACGCGGGTAAAATCTCTGGCTTGAGTGCACGCAGCAGTGAGTAACCCAGCCAAAAGAAATTTGGGGTTTGACAGCACGCAGCGGTGAGGAGCCCAACTAATATCTGGGGCAGATCGCAGATGCGATGCGGATACCCCGCCAATACGAAAAAGAAGAACACGTTCCAAAAATATGAAGC
The DNA here is from genome assembly GCA_026184515.1 of Peronosclerospora sorghi. NCBI lineage: Eukaryota > Oomycota > Peronosporomycetes > Peronosporales > Peronosporaceae > Peronosclerospora > Peronosclerospora sorghi. Next base: position 23,755,401 of record CM047582.1, on the reverse strand, counting down.
TTGAGGGGGTGAGTGAACGTAGTGAGTGCTTCCCGTCGTGGGACTTCCGGTGGAGCTGTTTCCTGGCCGGGATTAAATGAACTAGAGGGGACCGTGTTAGACCTCTGCTCCCAATAACTCCTGCAGAGCGGCAACTTATGCAACTGAATGTAAAACGAACACTATATTTAATATACAATTAAAATTCAATATGTAAACTACATGCAAAACCGTGTGCCTTACCTTAAATCTGCGTACCTTACACTCCAAGCACACGATTGGCCCAAAATAATCCGTCCTTTTAGCCAACCTGATCGCTCCGAGTCGACAATTGGTACACTGGTACATGCTAGTCAAAAATTGCAATAGCACTTCACCACATGAACGGAAGCTTCCGGAAGACCGCTTACGTGCTGCTGACCAAAGTTACCCCTTTCACGTCAAGAAATCCCCGAAAATTCCGCCTCGCTGCGCTTTGTGCTCACCCGGCCTAACGTCTGCTGTCACACGTGCGGGGCGCTCCATTAGATTAATGAGCGCATGAAGGGTCCTAATCAACCTTTGCGCGCTCGATTTTCACGATGTAGTGCGATAGGAGTAAAAGTGAACAATGTCCCACCGTTGGCACAACTGTAGCCGGGTGCGTATACGCACGGTGCGGCTAGCGCACAGATGAAGACTTTCCTTTAAGCGGCGTTCGCCGATACTTATCCAATACGCCCTTATAAAAGGGCTTAGTAGGAGAGAGCTCTCCTACTCGGGGCCAAGATTCCCGGGGTGGTTTACAGATAACTTTCGCTAACCCCTTGTAACAAGGCTTCCCTTATAAAGGGAGGTAGCGCAAGGGAGAACTCCCTTGGGCTACAATACTCACCGCGCGCGCGACCGGGCGTGGTCGTGCGCCTAGCTCCGCTAATGCCTTAACGACAAGGAGCTCCGCTAATGCCTTAACG
>CM047582.1:23686247-23754459 GCA_026184515.1 Peronosclerospora sorghi | reverse complement strand
CTACGGCACTCACTGCGCGCGCGACCGGGCGTGGTCGCGCGCCTTCATTTTAGAGTGAAATGTAAACTATATGTAATACTAAGTAGAATATACCCAATTCGTACCTAGCTAAAATGTAATGTACACACCTGTGTACCGAGACGTGGATGGCTGACTCACCGCCACCCAAGGGCTCATGCCCTCATTGGTTAAAATAAACAATGGTTCGAAACCTTTCAAACTGGTCAATACTGACCTCAACCGTAGTGTACTCATGTACACCAACACTAAATGTAACTCAAATGTAACCCCGTTACAACAACCACCATAGCCGTTACGGAGTCTGCTAAGGGATCAAACGCCTAATCCTGGGCGTTCCCAAAGTTACAAATTAATTTTGCCGAGGTTCTTCAACATAGTTCTCTCATCCATCTTAGTCTACTCGACCAATCTACCTGTGTCGATTTAGGGTACGGTTATTAATTAAAAAAAAAGCTATTTCCTGAAAAATTAAAAAAATGTCCCCTTTTAAAAAATTAAAGTTAAAAATGATATCATCAAAATTTTCTTTCGTCAAATCTTTTTTAAGGGCCGTTTCACTCTATGAAAAACATCGCACCATCATCGGGGTGGACAAAAGCGCGCTGTCGTTTACGTCCCTGGGTGAGAAATTGAATGAACGATTCATACAGAAAGGGGTGTACGCTATTCGACTCCAAAGTTCCCTGTACCACCTAACGGGATCGTACTTGCCGGATCCCGTCAACCAAGGAAGTTCCCGTAGTTGTTTATCACCGACAACAGCATGGCGCTTAGTGGCTGCATGAATTTATTTCCGTAACTGGATGGGTGCATCATAGGGGAACTTCAGGCCATGAACGAAGTTAAAGTACAAAAAGGTGCTGTGGTGAAGTGCTATTGTAAATTTTTGACTAGCATGTACCAGTGTACCAGTTGTCGAGTCGGAGCGATCGGGTTTGGCTAAAAGGACGGAGTGTTTTGGGCCAATCGTGTGCTTGTAGTATAAGGTACGCAGATTTAAGGTGAGGCACACGATTTTGCATGTAGTTTACATATTGGATTTTAATTGTATATTAAATATAGTGTTCGTTTTACATTTAGTTGCATAAGTCGCCGTTCCGCAGGAATTATTGGGAGCAGAGGGCTAACACGGTCCCCTCTAGTTCATTTTTCACGGCCAGGAAACAGCTCCACCGGAAGTCCCACGACTGGAAGCACTCACTACGTTCACTCACCCCCTCAAGAGCCACATGTTTGGAACGTGTTCTTCTTTTTCGTATTGGCTGGGTCTCCGCATCGCTATCTGCGATCTGCCCCATATATTGGTTGGTTTCCTCACTGCTGCGTGCTGTCAAGCCCCAAATTTCTATTGGCTGGGTTACTCACTGCTTTTCGCAGTCAAGCCCCAAATTTCTATTGGCTAGGTTACTCACTGCTGTTCGCAGTCAAGCCCCAGAACTTCTATTGGCTGGGTTACTCACTGCGTGCGTGCAGTCAAGCCACAGATTTTACCCGCATTTGGAGTGACGATTTCCTCTCCATTTGTAGATCGGACATATTGGACTACCTTTTCGTTGATTTTCGGGGCAAGTACCCCAGAAGCGGTTTCACCCATATTGGTACTTACCAAGATCCCCACTAGCGACGGTCAATCGAGTGTGTAACCACCCACACCAATGGGTACACAAGGTGAGATGTGTGGTGAAGTGTGCCATAAAATTGGTACCCCGTGGGCAGAATTGTGGGTGTGACTGTGGGCACAACCGGGTGAGTAATTGCGTGTACGATTGTGTGTACTACTGTGTATACAGTTTTGTGTACAACTGTGGTGGACATGGACGGGACATAGACAGGGCATCGTGAGAAGGGACGACTAGGTACGGGTACATAACGGACAGCGACGGACGACAGAAATCAAGTCGACTGGTCGAAGGAGTACGCTGGATTGTTAGTTCTGATTGGTTAATATTAGGTAATTGGTAGTTCTTAGGATATAAGTGATAATAAAGTTCTCCTTTTGCGTACGATCCGGCAGATCGCTTACAGTGATCGGCACCTTTGCGCCTCCCCTACTAATACACACCTCTAAGCCACGGGCGGGAGACCTAGTGCGTTTTTGGCCCACCGGCAGGCGTAGAGCGTTGAGAACTCGCCCCGCAACTCCTCCCGCTGTGCCAGAGGTATTCTTTTAAAGTTTTTTTTTGTCTTCGGAACATGATCGAGCAGTGCGCTCTCATTTCTTCCCCATAAATCCACGTTTTTGGCCCCTGGTAGTTCGGCTGCTCTAAGCGCCCCACGGGAACTCTAGGTGGATTCTTAGTGGTAATCGTCGATCAGCCCGTAGAACGCGCTGATCGACCTTACCTCTAAGGCTTAAGTTTAGAATACAAGGTAATTTGGGTATTCTATTGACGGATTAAGCTTAAAGAGGATCCGTGATCAAGTGGTGAAGACTTCCGCTGCTTGATCAAGTACTCCTTCGCTGATCACCACCCATATCGTCGGTCTGCAACCAGCGACCTGCGATCACCTGTTCGCAACTCGAGCCGATTCGTGGGAAGTTGATTAAACCGATCAGCGGTCCTGATCATTGACTGTTTTCGCCTGATCAAGCCTGTTCATCTCTGATCGTCGATCAGCCCTTGATTATTGACTATCGACCCTGATCATCCCTGATTACCTGTCACCGACCTTGATCATCCCCTAATCGTTGATCAGCAGTCCTGATAATTGAACTATTTGCGCGTATTCAAGCCTGATCAAGCCTGATCGCACCTGATCGACACCAGTCGGCTCGACACGTATTACCCCAACCTTGCAAGAAGGAATTGCAGAGTGACGTCCCCGCCACCTGGAGAGTGACCCACGCCCAAGCCGTCGGGTACACAAGGTGAGCAGGAACACAAGCAGTCACAGGTCAACCGTAGGGCCCCCTTCGTTAGTCGGCAGTGCGGGCGCCGTTGTAATGCCTGATCAAGCTTCAAAAACTTTGATCAGCCGCTCCACCACAATGGTGCGCGTGCCCGGATCTTTGGGCGAAGCGGGATATCACCGCGATTCTACGCAAGCTGGTGCTGATGCGGAAGTGAAAACGTAAGCGGAAGCAGAATTGAAGATCAAAGTGGAAAAGGAGGACGTGGTTATGACGATGGAAGGCAGTTCGCCGTCGTCATGTCTGAATAAGAAAGGAAATGCTGATCATCAGGACCTGGGGAGGTATCTTAATGAGATAAAGAAGGAGAAGCCTCAACCACCTCCCGAGGCTCCTTCGGGAGCTCATGCGGATCATAACTTGCGTTATGATCCGCCAATTACATGTGTGTATAATGATCCTGATTTGAAGCCGGTGGTGACTTACTACCAGTCCGACCAACCGAAGACGTTGATGAAGGCGCCTGGGTCGGAGAGCGACGAAAGTCGATAAAGTACGCCGCCAACGGAAGTTGATCTGGTGAAGACGTTTTACAGAAAAGCTTAAAAAGGAGAACTAGAAGATTTCTTATTGACGAACTCGATTATGAGCCTGCTCGGGGTCATGATCAGCGGGAAGTTGAACGGACCGGTCGATCAACCAGTTACGGACGGGAAGGACAATCTCACGATCGTGTTAAGGCTAGCACGCCTGATCAAGCAGTCTGGTCTGACGACGGAAGCCTACGATGCTGAAGAGGTGTTTTATCAGGACCTAGAAGAGCTTGCGGAAGCTACCCAGCGGTTGTTTGATCTGTTGGTACCTATTGTGGGTCGATCTACTAAGGTGGAACCTCCATCTCCCCCCCAAAAAAATTGAAGCGGGTCCGTCGATCAACGTGGCAGGACACACGGGAGCATCCTGTTACGAATCTGCTCCTTCCTAAGGCGATGTGTCTTAAGTGGAATCGAGCAGTGCCGGAAGTATAGAACCCAAGATCACCAGGATGAGAGTCTGCCAGAAGGATGAATTCAAGTTCTCAGTTTTCAAGAAGGAACCCGAATCAGTCAAGGTGGAACAAGGTGGAAGATGATCAAGCACCGCAGGACCCACGGCTGCAAGCGTTTTTCGACAAGGCTATGGGGCGGTTTCTGGATGAGGAAAGAAGCAAGTCGACAGTTGTTGGGGTTGGGTTGTTCACGTGAAGAGTTACCAGCCAAAGCCAGGAAGAGCTGCTTCGATCAAGGATATCGTAATGGAGTCAGTGCATTTGCTTCATGATCGTCAGTCAAAGCCAGGAAGATCGACGACGGTTAAGGATGTCGACATGGAATCCGTGTATTCGTTCCATGATCAACGATCCCAGCGTGATTACATTGATCCAGATTAGACGATCACATTACCTCGACGAGCCACAGTTGCGTCTGCGTATACTGGAATGCCTGATCAACAGCCGATTCCCAGGATCCGGATGTCCGCAATCAGTGATCTGAAAGAATTCAGGAAAGGAAGGAGATGAAGATCAAGCACTAAATTGTATCAGTCGTCTCAAGTCATCATTCATGCGTGATCAAGCTTCTGATCATGAAAAGTGTTTGATCATGGGTGATCTGCTAAAATGGCCAGTGCGTAATTGGCATCGCCAGCTGAGTAGATCTACTCGCTCAAGTTGGAATAGTCTCGTTGATGAGTTTGAAACTCAATACTGTGGAAGTGGTCAATCGGCATCCCGCCAGTATTATTACACGAAGCAGCGATCGGATGAAAATCCTTTTGAGTACTTCGCCGGTTGAATGTGGCGGGAATGCGAGCCATGTTGCCGATCAGGGACGGATCGTCTACGATCTTACGCGAACTTGTGCAAATTTTTCTGGACACATTGACTAATCGCAAATCCGCTGATCAACTGGAACTTCTGCGGTTGGATAGAGCCACGGATTTGGAAGAGACGCTTCTGGCGTATGCACGCAATAAGTCGTGCCAGAAAACGGCGGCGGTAGGCACCAGCTGATTCCGTCATAAATTTAGCGATGATCGAGCATCTGCCCCGGCGCGGAAGCCTAAACCAGTACGTGCGATCAAGGTGATGTCTGGGAGGGAAGAATCAAGTGCCGAAGAAAGTGGAAGTGATGTGATGGTGATAAGCGCCGTTACATGATCGCTGCCATGCGCGATCAACCAGTGACGCATGATCAACCTGGAAAACCCCGATCTGCTAAACGAAGTGAATCAAGTTCAGTTGATCAAGGGGTGGTGAAGAAGTGCAGCTGTGGTGGAGCGGCTGATCGAAGTTTTTGAGACTTGATCAGGCGGTACCACGGCGCCCAGACTGCCGACTAACGAAGGGGGTCCTCCGGATCTCTTCGACTGCGTGTGTTCTTGCTCACCTTGTGTACCCGACGGCTAGGCGTGGGTCGCTCCTCAGGTGGCGGGGACAGCGCACAGCGAATTCTTGGTGCAAGATTGAATTAACTAACTTGTGACGATACAACCGATGCGATCAGGCTTGATCACGTGCGATCAGGTGCTTAAACCACGTCAATTAACCGTAATCAGGCTTGATCAAGTTCGGGCTGTTGCTAATAACCGATGATCAGCAGTATTCCGTCTTGATCGCAAGTGCAATCAGGCGGCCGTCCGATGCGATCAGGCGCTGAACGAAGCCAATCGGTCGTGATCAGGCTGGATCAGGCTTTGGCTGACTTTAATAACCGTCGATCAACAATATTCTGTCTTGATCGCAAGTGCGATCAGGTCTTGATCGCAAGCGCGATCAGGTACTGAAAGGCTCGATCAGGGGCTAAAAGCTGCTTCCCAGTCGTAATATACCTTGATCAGACTTGATAAAGCACCGGAAGTCGTCCAAGTAGCAGTTGGCGCGATTTGCGATCAGCGATCACGATCACGATTTGCAAAAAGTGTCGATCAGGTGTCGATCGGTGGGGGGGGGGTACTTGATCAGGCAGCGGAAGTCTTCACTGCCTGATCGCGGAGCCTCTAAGCCGTCAAACAGCTAAGGAACGCCCAAATCAATGCGCTCCTAGCCTATACGAGGAATAGGTATTTTATATTAAAATCCACCTAGAGTTCCCGTGGGGCGCTTAAAGCAGCCGAACTCTAGGGGCCAAACGTTAATTTCACGGGGAAGAGGTGAGAGCACTGCTCGATCACGTTCCCAAAACCAAAAACCTTTAAATGAAGAACCGCAGACACTGCGGGCGGAGATGCGGGGTGAGTCCTCACACTCTACGCCAACCGGTGGGCCAAAAACGCACTTAGTGCTCCCGCCCGGGACGTAGAGGTATATAATAGGGAGGGAGGCGCAAAGGTGCCGTCCCAAAAACGATCTGCTAGATCGAACGCAAAAGGAGAACTTTATTAGCAATTAAACCCTTAGATATACCCTGTTCCTACTTTCAACCAATCCGCATCGTCCATTAGGAACGCCTTCCGTCCATCAGTCGACCTGATTTTCCGCTGGTTCCTTGTTTGTTCGCTGGTGTTCGCCGAGTACCTGTAGGTAATCCGCCCATCTTCCGTGTCCCTTTTATATCCTTTATATGTACACCACGGTGGTACGTACTACTGTACCCACCGTGGTACACATGGCGGTACCTAATTATGTACTACTGAATCCACTATCTGCGTCCACTATCAGGCCCCTAATTTAGGTCCTAACATTAGTCATAATATTAGGCCCCCTATGCCTATTGCCTAATAAATATCCAACATTAGGCCCTATTTTTGCCTAATTAAAAAGTCCGCTTTACGACACAGCCATTGTGGATCGATCAGGCACGATAATCTTCGTTGCTGGAAGCGCCTGACCTGTCTCAAGTGTGGCAAGAAGGGACATCCGACCGATCATTGTTTATACGTCTGTCGAGAATGCGGGCAAGTGCCCTATGGAAGAATTTTACAATCTCATTCGCCAGTGGTATATCCCTTCCAAGCAGGCTGGAATGTTGCCCAAGGAAGCCGAAGACATGTTAAACTAGGACGCTCGCCAGGTTGGAATCTGGTACGAGACGAGCGTTCGGGTCTGTGTATTTTTTCATATGTGGATAAGAAGAAGGCTGATCAAGCAGCAGAAAGAGATAAAGAAAAATGTGATAAGCCTGATTTACCACGTTTGGATAGTTTCCGTATTTATTAGTTTTCTTGGTCCCGGTGATCATGGAAGTTGATCTACTTCCGGGTGAATCACGTGGATATTGGAAGTACCATTCGCCTAAGAAATGGTTTAAACAAGCCAAGGCGAGCGGTAAAATTAATAACGAACGTGCCACGTTATTGTTTGATTCTGTTGCCGAAGTGTCGATCATCGACTCAGCCTTTGCTCGAAAGGTGGGTTGTGTAGCCGGTGCGTACACGCACGGTGCGGCTACCGCACAGAGGAATACTTTCCTTAAGCGGCGATGTGCCGCTACTTAGCCGATACGCCCTTGTAAAAGGGCTTTATAGGAGAGTTCTCTCCTACTCGGGGCCAAGATTTCCCTTGGTTTACTTGTTAGACTTAACTAACGCCTTGAGACAAGGCTTCCCTTAGAAAGGGAGTAGCTAAAGGAGGTATTTCTTTTTTGCTACAAACACTCACAGCACGCGCGACCGGTCAAGGTCGTGCGTTCTAGCTGGATTGGCGTGTTTTGTAAACTGAATGTATATTTAATATGTAATTAGCCTAAATTAATTTAAACCAATGTAAAGTATATGTAATAATAAGTCGAACTTACTAAAGTCGTACCTAGCTAAAATGTAGTGTACACCACCTGTGTACTAACACGTGGCTGGCTGCCACGACTCCACCCAGGGCTCCTGCCCTGATTGGTTAAAATAACCAATAGGTCCAAACCTTTCGGACCGGTCAATACTGACCCCAACCGTAGTGTAGTTACGTACACAACATAACTAAATGTAACCAGAATGTAACCCTTTTACATCCTCCCCCATCAATACTATTGCTTACGCAATAAATCAATTTTAGTTGGAGAACTCCAACTGCCAGAACTTCTGGCTAGCCATGAACACCTTTAGTGGTGCTGAGGGTTCTCCTCAAGAAGAGGAAGTTGACTATTCCGATAGCTCGGAAGTGGATGCCCTTGGGGATATCTCCCCAAAGGCTGACCACTCCGACATCGTCGAACGGCGATGTCGGGAACCCAATCCGTTCCCCACACGCGGGGAAAATGCACTAGCTAGTACGCCACCCTGCCAATGACGGATGATACATCCGGATCGCCGAAGGCGATCATCACCAATGAGTTAGATGCGACTCAAGAAGCCCAACTTACCGCACAGGCACGAAGGGATGCGTTGCGCGCCCCCAAACGCCCGTCACGGGCGGAATATAAGTTTGAAGGTTTTCGTGACCTCCCAAAGTGGGATACGACTATGGTAAGGAATGGGTTAGCATTCTATACTCCAATTCCTCCGGCTAAACAGCCGTATCAATGCGAACGCCGGGAGAAACTCCGGGAACAACTGCTCACGCAGAAGCAGTTCACTAGCGTCTAATACCGAGAGAACCTTGACAGACAGGCACAGGGTGTTCCTGTTGAGAACCTCTACGAGGTTCCTATTGTTCTTTCTCCGGGAGAAAGTGCCGAAGATGCCGAAAAGAAATTCCGCGCTTGGGCGGAAGGGGAGAAGCGCCTCCCTAGCTTTACTGATCTGCACGACAGCTATTCCGAACGTGACTTTCGGGTGGAGAGGGCGTTGCGCATAGCGTTTGCCCGAGCCAAAGAGATGGGGCAATTACGTGCCCCCCTATCGCACACGCTATACCAGCGTTCCTACTCCCAACGCGGTGCCGGAGAACATTGCGAGCTCTCCATCTACCTCCGGCGAACTCCCACCTACTGGGAGTGAAGGGGCTTCTCGCGCCCCTTTTATCGTTGACTCGCAGCGGGAGTATCCCGCTCGAAAGCGTCAACGACGTCACGGCAATCCTGCTGCAGGGGAGTCTCTGACTCCCACGAACTCTGTGAATGTGGATAACCTTTCCACCTCACCAGATATTGGGTTTCACCCCGCTAATGGCGTCGTGCCATCAAACGCTCCACATGATCATGTGGAGTACCATCCGTATCGAGAATTGGAGGAGGAGGTCGCGCAATTGCAACGTGAGATTCACGAGATCTGTGATCGACACAGTCATCGCATCCGTGATGTCCGGGAGGGCCTCCGCTATGAGGAGGGTGCGACTGACCGCACAGAGAGGAGACTTGCCTCTCTCGAGGCAACCTTTGCGTAGTTACGGGGTAGCCTTTCGACCCTGTTGGAGTTATTCCGACCTGCCTCTCCTTACGGCTTTTATGGCTACTCGCCTTTCCAACCCCCTCCCATAGGGGACCCGCCTCCGGGTCCTGGTACGGCTTAAGCATACCAACATAGAAGGTTGGATGCGTACGCATCGCCTTCGGAATATCCAAGGTATACGCCAAGCCCTTTCGGGCTAGCACCTTGAAAGGTCCCACAAACCTGGGGCGCAGTTTGCTCCTCAACACATTCGAAACTGCATGCGCAGGAAGGTTTTTAGCGTTTAATAAAACACTTCCTCGTACTTGATACACCTTTCTGTTACGCCGACCCTTGCGGTCGGCCTGTTCCTTTTGCTTGTCCAGGCTTTCCGCCACGGCATCGCAAACGTGTCGTAAGACACTAAGGCGCGTCGATAAAAACTTATCGATGTGCTTTCGCACAGATACAGGTCTGATGTGGAGAAGCGTGCCCAAAATTTGGCACACTTCTGGTCAATTTTCGTCAAGGAATTTGGTCTAATTTCGGATTGGTTTAAACAAGGGGGGGGCTTTTCAGCCTATCAGACCCAAGAAGTGTCAAGAACGCAAGTTTTGGTGAGTCACCCGACTTTGGGTATTTTACATATTTTTGTGGGGGTACATTTAGGAACTATAGGGTAGTAGTATTTTAGTTGTGGATTTGCCTAAAAAAGTAGAAGTATTTTGGATGCAGGATTTTTCTAAGTAGAAGTCCTTTGGTCTTGGTTCACACCACAGCTAGGCCGTTCATCCCTTTTCGTACACTAGTCGCCTCCGCCCTCCGTGGAGTGTTTGGGGGCAGAGGGTCGAATTATCCCTCTCGCCCATTATACCCGGTCTGGACGCGCCGCACGCGCACTTTGGACCACCGGAAGTCCCTCGACGGGAGCACGATTTGGCGATCTCAACACATCAATCAAGTACGTTTGGAACGTGCTATTCACTGGATTGGTCTTGGCATGGAGATATCGTTGTGGGGTTTCACGAGCATATTGGGTATTTACGCGGACATATTGGCTTGTTTTAATATTGGTTGGAAACTACACCGGTTTTGGTCTTATTTCGTATTTTGGTCAGGGGCTAGACCGGAACGGTCGGTCTACCCTCTATTATTTAGTATTGGTCAGGTCTTGATCGTTTGGATGATCGACCTATTGGAAGTTATCTCTTGGAAGTGTTTTTGGTCTGTTTGTGTCTGGGGTGAAGAGTTCCGCCCCAGATATACCTACCCAGATCGGTCTTCTATATTCAAGACCGCTTCGATCCAATCTGCGATCCCGATCCACCGAGTGTGTAACCAGCCCATTCCATCGGGTACACAAGGTGAGATGGACACTAAACAATCGGACCAAGTGGGTTATGATGACGACCGGTCGTCTGCCTGCAGCGGACGATCGGACCAGATCTCGAGTGGTGGTCCGCGAGTACCCCTCCGAAAGTTGGAAGGCTGGGCGCGATGGTGGTAGTCAGGTTATCGATGCTAATGTTTTCGATTTCGAACTTGACTCCACCACACTGACATCAGTGAATCCTCCCCCCTTAAGCCCTGTACCACACACACGTGGTGTCAACGGAACCCTCGGATTCACTAATCCGTTCACGTAAAACGGGGTAAACCCCGTAGATGCATGAACCGAATTGTTGATAGCAGATTCAACCATCGGGAGCATCTCACTCCAACTCTTTGGAGAATCCGGACATAAACTACGGAGAATATCCTCCACAACGCGATTAACGCGTTCCGTTTGTCCGTCCTTCTGCGGATGATCCGCAGTGGGCATGAGGAGCTTGGTGCCCAGCACCTTAAACAACGCCCCCCAAAACTGTCGCGTAAAACGAGGATCCCGATCTGATACAACGGAATCGGATAGACCATGCTGTCGAAAGACACGATCTAGGAACACTTTCGCTGTTCCTTGCCCATCATGGACTCTGGAACCGCCACTAGGTGAGCCATCTTGCTCAAACGGTCTACAAAGACCAATATTCCGTTGTTACCGGCCTTATCCTTCGGAAAACCGAAGATCAAATCCATACTGATGGATTTTCAGCACTACGTAGAAACGGATAAGCTCTCCAAATGCGCAGCTGAATCTGCAGAAGGTTTGATCCTCTTACACGTCTCACAGGTGCGAATATACGCACCGACCCACTTAAACATTTTGGGCCACCAATACAAAGCGTTTAAAGCGCTGTAGGTCTTATCCCGACCTAAATGACCCCCGGTAGGGGCGTCATGTGCCTCAAAGAGGACTCTATACTTCAGTTCCTCATCGTGAGGAACAACCACCCGTGGAGTGTCTTTCGCGCTCGTGCTATGATATAGCAAACCGTCACAGTAACTGTAACGGTGTAACCGAGCTCTAGCTCGACTTGACACGGTAGGCTCAGTTGAGCCAAATCCCTTTTCACCCAAAGCGCTGATAAGCGCCGTACATTGTGGGTCTTTCCCATACGCATGGCATATGAGGTCCACCACAGACGAGGTGATGAATGTCGTGTGAGCGAGCTCGTAATCGGGACGAAGCGACAACGCGTCTTCAAGCAAATTCTGCTTGCCAGGTTTATACTTAACCTTAAAGTTGTACTCCGCAAAGAAGGAGAGCCAACGGGCCATCCTTTTTCGAGAGATTAGGCGCCTTTGTCGCTGTCCTTAAGGACGCGTGGTCAGTATAAGCCACGAACGGCTTAGAGCCGAGTAGGTTAACCCTAAATTTGACAAGAGCATACTTCATTGCAAGTAGCTCCTTATCATAAACGGGATGATTCCGTTCCGCAGCTGTAAGCTGCCTCGACTCAAACGCAATCACGAGTTCCCGTCCCTCATCGTCTGCTTCTAACAAAGCACATCCGATTGCAAAATCGGAGGCGTCGCAGACGACGCTAAATGGTTTCCCAGAATCTGGGAGAGCAAGAACGGGAGCTTTCAACAAGCTCCCTTTTACCGCTTCTAAAGAGTTTTGGTGTTTGGTTTCTCAACACCAATCTACCTCCTTCTTAAGAAGGTCTGTTAATGGCTTCGCCATCTCAGCGTAGTTCTCGATGGACTTATGGAGATAATTGGCTAATCCAAGCCACTTCGGTAAATCTCCAAGATTTTCAGGCGAAGGCCACTCCAAAATGGCTTTCACCTTTGCTGGATCCGCCCGCACTCCATCCTTACGGATGAAGCATCCGAGGAAAGGGATTTCTTCGGCACCAAAAATACATTTGGATGCGTTTGCATATAACTTATTCTCCCGCATACATTCGAGCACCGCTCGAAGATGTAATAGGTGCGTCTGAACATCGGACGAGTCGCCTTCCGCGCGACTATGAACGAATATATCGTCGAAGTACGTCTGAGCGTACTTTATGTGAGGGCGGAAGAGTTGAGTCACCAAGCGTTTAAAAGTCGCTGGTGCATTTGAAATCCCTTGTGGCATAACAAGCCACTCCCACAGCATGCCACTAGGCGTGATAACCGCTGTCAGCGGAATATAGGACGCTCCCTTGAGCACCTGATAATACCCGTCCACCAGATCTAAGGCACTGTACACAATACATCCCGCCATATTGTTCTGGAGGACATCCTTACGAGGAATCGGAGTCTGCATGGGTACAGTAGCTGCATTCAGCTTGTTATACGCATGCACAATGCGCCACTTTCCGTTCGGTTTACGAACACAAATATTGGGAGATGAGTGGGGAGACTTGCTCTCCCGTACCATCCCTGCCTCTTCTTTCCCCTTAAAGAATGCGTCGATGACGTCGCATTGCTCCTTGGGGAGAGGCCACTGCCTAGTGACGCAGTATTATTTCCGGGAATCAAATCAATTTCATGTCGGACTCCCCGATCCGGTGGTAACACCATCGGCGGGTTGTCACTAAAATGACATCTCCAAATTCCTTCAATAAGGAATGGTAAGGGTCCTCAGTATCCGAAAGGATCTTGAGGCCACTTCGTGTATTCAATGCCTTTTTGGTTTTCACCAAAACTGACTCGTCCATCGTGGATGAGGAGTTCAACTCCTCTTCCGGACGTAATACGACGACCTCGTCGATTTCATCTGCTTTCAAAGCAGTTTCAAATTCGTTGAAGGACATCTCCTCCAACGACAACAGTTCGCCTACCCCAGGCAACCATTCTAGGCTTACGCCTTCTGTGACAACTCCTGTCACACTATTCAAAATCCGATAGGACTGCTGACTACTGGCCTCGAGACTCATCCCGGGACCCAGATGGGGGTGGTCAATTGCTCCATTTATTGGAAACGCATCGCTCCTATCCACAGAGGTCTCTACCTGTACCACCGGTGACTCGCTGGTCTAACCTACAACGGCGTGGTCGGAATCAATTCCGACGTGCGAAAGAGACGAACTTCGGGTCTCTTCGCTTGGAAGCGCCTCGCGCTTAACCACAGGGGTCTCTACCCCTACCACTGGAGTCGCAACTTTTTCGCCGAACACGGCGTCGTCGGGAACCCCGACCTGCAGAAGAGACAAACCTCGTGTCTCTTCTCTAGGAAGCGCCTCGAGCTTAACCTCAGAGGAATACACCTCTACCACTGGCGACTTACCAGTCTCGCCTATATTGGCAGGGGGATAAATCGCTGAATCCCCCTCGTCAAGGAACATTTCCTTGACCTCATTGGGATTGATCATCTCAGACATCCCAATCTCTGGAATCTCACGCCAGAATCGCTTTTGCGATCGAGCAAAGGTGGGTTCATGACTCGCCAATGCTTCACCCGATCGCGGGTGCGTTGATTCAATGGACTTAGACTTCCAGTCTATCCATGGCTCGTGGCGTTCCATCCACTTCATGCCCAGAATGAGGTCATACCTCGAGTCCAAATCCAGGACTAGGCAACGTTCTAAGCTGTCGAAGTCTGCAAACTTCAGCTTAAGGTCAATCGAGACCTTGGATACAGAAACCTGTACGCCCGTCGTAAGACGGACCGTGACAACGTCACGAGAACGTGCCTCTAGGGCCTCGGCATACAGCCGCCCCTTCTCAACATAATCTCGTCTGACATAATTGTCAGACGCTCCAGAGTCTATCAAGACTCTCCAAGGCTTGTAAAAGCCTTTCACGTCCGCAAGGACGACCAGCAACCGTGGTGGTACACCAACTCGGTGCTAGAAAGCACCGTTTCCCTCGGGGCTTTGTGCTGTCGGCCCCTTCCCTGGGGTTTAACAGCACTGAGGGATCCCCCAGTAGGGCACACCGCGCCTACTGGGAGCCGTCGTTTCCGGACGGCTTGGGTGAGGGCTTTTTACCCACCCTGGACCCCTTATAGCGAGTGTCTCGCTGGGGATTTTTCGGACATCTGTTCCGCAGACGATCCGTGCTTCCACATAGGAAGCATCTCCGCGGCCCATGCCGCTGCAGCATTGCAAGGATCTCCGCGTCGAAGCCCTGTGGGAAGGAGTCAGAGTGACTCAGAGCGGAAGGTTTCTCCTCCGCTTCAACCTGACTCAGGTCCATGGGTTCGGGACCCACCTTAGAGGAACGAAAGTTCCTTTTGGAGTTGAACGCCATCTTAAACGCCTCCCCTAAGGATTTAGGTAGGCATCGGAAGAGCTCCGAACGTGCTGGTCCTTCTTTCAGGCCTCCCATGAACACGGGAATGGACACATCGTCCGAATACGCTTTCGCGTACATCCCTGCCAACAAGGTTTTCAGTTCCTGGATCCCTAGTGCCCTGACGGCACCTCAGAAACGCCAGCAGATTCTGGAAAACCAGATCAGGCGTGACATACATGTCTATAAGCTTTTGCTTAAGGACTTCCCAGGTTGGGAACACGTCCGTGACCGAATCCGAACACGTAAACGCCCATGTACGGGCTTTACCCGTAAGATGGGTCAGTTCAACTCCCACTTTCAAGTGATCCGCGATCACATTTGCTGTGGTGAAGGCCGTTTCGACCTCTCGAAGCCACACATAAAGATTATCACCTTTCTTGCCGGTTAAATCCTTTATCTTAAAGGACAACGGAGGGCGCACCCCCATGGACGTGGAATGACTTCCACGAAAATTCGCCTCATGGGCAATGAGGGCGTTGACCCTCTCCTTTAAGGCATCAAGGCCCTGCTCCGCTAGGAGCTGCATGCCTTCGTAACCCAGTATGGATAACAGCCTGTTAAAGGCTTCCTGCTGGGCGAGGGTTAGCCTAACCTAATCGTCCTGATTCATCCTTTGCAGAGGATGTCGTTGTCTACCAACACAGGTGTTGGATTGATTCCAAGTGCTAGCAGATGTAGCTGGTGCGTATACGCACGGTGCGAATAGCGCACAGAGAAAGACTTTCCTAAAGCGGCGGGACGCCGCTACTTAGTCGATACGCCCTTTTAAAAGGACTTAGTAATAGGTCGCTCTCTTACTCGGGGCCAAGATTTCCCTTGGTTTACAAGTTAGTATAAACTAACGCCTTGATACAAGGCTCCCTTAATAAGGGGGTAGTTAAGGAAAGGTATTTCCTTTCACTACAACACTCAATGCGCGCGTGACCGGTCGAGGTCGTGCGCCTAGCAGTCTCTAGAGTAAAATGTAAACTGATGTATATTTAATATGTAAGTAGCCTAATTTAATTAAACTAATGTAAACTATATGTAATACTAAGTAGAACTTACTCTATTCGTACCTAGCTGAAATGTAATGTACACCACCTGTGTACCAACACGTGGCAGGCTACCACGCCTCCACCAAGGGCTCCTTCCCTGTTTGGTTAAAATAACCAATAGGTCCAAACCTTTCGGACCGGTCAATACCTGACCTCAACTGTTGTGTTCTTACGTAGACCACGTAACCAAATGTAACCAAATGTAACCAAATGTAACCCTGTTACAGAATACCATGGATTGCTTTTAAGTTTGGACCTACTGTCGCTATATTCCAAAGTAAGGGTGATCGTGTGTGGAGACTCGAATTTGGCGATCAGGAAAATGCGCGGTGAAATAGAGGGTAAAGCTCCGCGATTGCAAGTATTGCAACAGCGTGCGTTTAAACTCCTTCGCGAATGAACTTATCATGATCTATTTCACGTCAAAAGAGAGTGAAATAAGAGCGCTGATCATATCACCACCATGACCATGCAGGGTGGAACAAGACGTGAGATTGATGACGAAAAACAGCTGGAAGAATTGGTCGATCTCAACAGATTGTCGAAAGTGATCACTTGGAATGAAGATACCACTCTTCCACAAGAGCTGGTGACGACGCAATCAGATAACCTTCGTCAACAACGACCGTCAACGTGGCCCGAAATATCCGTAGAAGGGATGAGGGTGGAACGCGTGAAAAAGGCGCAGGACGAAGAGAAGTGGATTCATGATTTGCGAAGTTACTTGCATGGTAACGTTTCACAATTGAGCGCAGACGAGGTAAAGGATTGCGCGAAAATTACCGACAACTATGATGTCGATGAACAAGGATTGTTGATTTACTGTGGAAATATGGCTAAAGGAAAAGACAGCAATGATCAAGATGATCGAGACGATCGACACTCTTTGATCAAGCTGTTCTTACCCGAGTCCCTACATGCGGATGTCCTCCACCATTATCATGTGAGTTTGGAAGTAGAACACCAAGGTATAGGGCTTACATATCAGCGGATCAGACGATACTTTCATTGGCGCGGTCTATTTCGCAGCGTACAAAGATTTGTGGACAATGCGTAGATTGTGAGACGGGGAAGGGCCAGCCTACGATCAAGGGGATCTCGCCTGGGAATATTGAAGCTACAGATCCATTTCAAGTGATAGCCATGGATCATATCCCGTCGCTACCTCGATCATCTGACGGACATACGGAATTGTTGATCTGGACTGATCTGTTCACGGGTATGGTGATCGCGAAAGCTGGATCGTCTCGCACAGCGCATAAAGTCGCTGAAAATTATGAAGAATGTGTATTTTGACGATTTGGAGCTAGTGAAGTGATCAGGCATGATCGAGAGCCCGGTTTTATGTCCGAAGTATTTCGTGCGTTCAACAAGATCGTGGGACAACGACAGAGTGCCACTATGGCATACCGTCCACAGGCGAACGGCAAGGCGGAAAAAACGGTGCAGACAATTACACGAGCGATCAAGATGTATGTATCAGATGTCGGTCAGAAGGATTGGAGCTCGTACGCAGAACGACTGGTATTCGCGCTAAAATTTGACCCCTGATCGCATTCGTGGAGAAACACCATTTTATTTGGCGCATGGGTGGGACCCGCGATCATCGTTGGAATGAACATTACAACTAGGTGGAATTCGGCGTAAATACCGGGATTGTAACGGGGTTACATTCAGGTAACACTGAGTGTTGGTGTACATGAGTACACCATGGTTGAGATCAGTATTGGCCGGGTTGAAAGGTTTCGAACCTTTGGTTATTTTAACCAATCAGGGCATGGGCCCTTGGTGTGGTGGTGTGTCAGCCATCCACGTATCCGTACACAGGTGTGTACACTACATTTTAGCTAGGTACGAATTAGGAATATTCTACTTAGTGTTACATATAGTTTATATTAGTTTAAATAATTACATATTAAATATATTCAGTTTACATTTCACTCTATCTTACAGACGCACGACCGGTCGAGGTTGTGCGTGTAGTGAGTACCGTAGCATAAGGGGAGCCCTCCCCTTAGCTACACCCTTAGTAAGGGAGCCTTGCCGTTAAGGCACTAGCAAAGGCTACAGTAAACTAACCCGGGAATCTTGGCCCCGAGTAGGAGAGCTCTCTCCTACTAAGCCCTTAATAAGGGCGTATCGGCTAAGTAGCGGCGAACGCCGCTTTAAGGAAAGTCTTCCTCAATGCGCTAGTCGCACCGTGCGTATACGCACCGGCTACAGGGATTCTCGTCGGTGGATATATAAGTTACAGGAAGATTACCGTTACGCCGTGATCAAGTGAGCACTCGATTGCACCAAGCAATGGCTGATCGATCTGAAAAGCACAATGATCAAGTGACGCCACACAAGATCGAAGCTGGATCAAGAGTCTGGTTATACCTGGATCGGGTGAAAGAAGGGTTCGAGAAGAAACTGGCGCACATGTGGCATGGACCCTTCAGAGTCGATGAGTTGATCGGTGATCATGCGGCGAGATTGGTTACAGCTGAAACCGACTATCGCATATTCCCAGTGGTACACCTGTCCAAGTTGAAATTGGTCAAGGAATTCCAGTACTGTGCTAGCAGCTGGGGTAGAAGATCTTTTTGATTTCGATGAAGCTTTGTTACCCAAAGACAGCTGGGAAAGAACACTAGATACAGACGAGTTCGAAGTTGATCGTGTCACCGATGTCCGATCTGGTCGAAAGCCTAGGTACAGTAGAACGTTACGCGAATATCAAGGCTACTGGAAGGGTTATGAATAGCCGTCATGGGTGGACGAGGCAGATCTGAACTGTGATGATCTGATCAAGGACTTTGAAAGAAAGATGATCAACAGACATCGGTTTGACGTAATGCAAGTGGATGAAGAGTCCAACTAATGCATGATTGACGGACTGATCATGAGATTATGATTGAAGAACCTGCGATTGGAGAAGAATGATTGACAAGATTACGATTAATGGAGAAACGGTGACTGACTTGAAGTGGTGAATTTCCGATGGATATTACGAAGTAAGGTGGTGGAGCAGCGCCAGATGAGCCGATGTAGGACTGATCAATGTTATGCATGAAAAGTGACGAGGCAACAGTGTAAATGGTATGATCAAAAGTGTTTATTGATTAAATAAGAAGCTATCAGCCGACTAACCAGATCCATAGAACTTACGGCAAATGCGAGGGATGTTCCGGCCAGGATGACGCTCAAGAGAAAGGCGATATTGGATCCGCCAAGCTTATAGGCATCAACCTCACACAACGAGTCCGGTAATGTAAGAGGTGGCAGGTCCGATAGGAACCCTGGGTACCATGACCCATCGTCGGCCGGGGCATATTTCAGGGGACGGTTCCGAGCACAATGGGAGATCGCCGGGTCCAGGAAAATGTCCAGATCACATTTCCCGTCGATCATACCCTGCAGGACGAATTCCACGACCCTCTTCCATGATTCCCCGCCGCGGCATCTATGCTGACGCCGACCCTGATAATACTCGCTTAAGAAGTCTTCGCGCTCTCGGAGGCTTTTACCTATGGGGAGGTAATGCGTCGACTCGTAGATCGCCTGCCCATGATGATCCAGGAACGCCTGATACCTCGCTTCAAAGTCGGAAACCAGCCGACTTAGCGGAAATCGACTGGTGGCAGCATGATCTTGAAGGTATCCCAGGGGCGTTGCGAATACAGCAGCTCTACCTCCGGCTGAGTGTTCAGGTTACTATACCACTGATCAGCCAAAGGGGCGCGCGTGGCAACTGGGAACAACCATCCCTCGGGGCGTGTCAGGTAGTCGGACACCACCTGCACCAATAAGTTGTCCAGATCAAAGCTGCCAAGCTGATACGGAGTCCACGGTAAGATGTCCTCGTCTGTTGTGCCATCAGGCGCCAAGATAAACGACTTGAAGTCACCCATACGAGGGAAGAGGAATCCGACAGAGCCTGTTCAAGCGGACCTTCGCTCCCGCACTCGCTGATCGTCGGAGTGGATGGAATGGAGGCGATCAGGGTAGGATAATCACCTTGATCGTCCTGATCAGGACTTGGCGAATGATCATCCTCCGACTTCTCCTCCGAAACGGGAGGAACAAGGCTTGTTGCTTGTACCAAGATGAATATCGTGAAAGTTGAATACGTCTTTTATACGAAGAAGCGAATCGACTGATCGAGTTGTCTTGAGAATCATCTTGAAGACCGGCAGGCGATGCAGCCTGACCAGAACCTGCAAGAGAGGTGCCGGCGATCGGGGTGATCTGCATCTGAAGGGACATGCCAGCCGACTGGGTTTGGAGGTGAAAGTGGAATGAACGCAATTGCGTAACTTCATCTCGAGCCTGTTGAAGCTGATCGCGCAGCGCGTCGCGATCTGCAGATACATGATTGAAGCGGCACCGCGCTGCGGAAAGCTCCCTCTTCAAATGGTAATTTTCGGCGTACAGATCCTCCAGCTCGGTCTTAAGGGCTGAGACCCCATCGACACGATCGCATATTTTCTCCATCTGGGCTATGATAGCGGTATATTCGTCCATCTTCTGGCGATTGGCTTCATTTTCTTTCCGGAGGCGATCGCGTTGGCTCTTAAGTCTCTCAGCCTCGGAGTTGAGTTTGAGCGCCTGCTCGATCAGGCGCTGATTCTTGAAAAAGGCCTGATATTATGCTTCTTGTAGCACGCTCACGCGCTGACGGAGTTGATCAATCGTCGCTTGATCAGGAAGTGACGCGAAACGCGAGATCTCTTGCGCGTGATCAGCAATTGTCTCTTCTTGCACCGATCTTAGATAGCGATCACGATCACGAACGCCCTCCAGATCGCGGATCTGGGCGCGTTGGTCGGCTATAGTGGTCTCGGCGGCCCTTAACTTGGACTTGAAATCGTAGACCGTCGCACCGACAAAATCACGCAGGGGCGCAAGCTGTTCACGGGCCTGCTTGAGCTCGCCATCGCGATCAGCCACTTCACGGTTGGCGCAAGTGAGCTGCTGTCGAACCATCGAGACAGTATCTTCTTGTACCGCGAGCGAGTTGGATACTATAACGATCTGCTCATCGCGCGCGCGGAGCGTCTCTTGCAGACTGTACGCTTGATTGACCTCAGAGATTAGCTCATCAGCCTTGGACCGATCTAGGTCAAGAGCGTTATCTGTGATCGCTGGGGAGCCGTCCGTGATTGCTTGCATGATGGAAATGCGGAAATGCCTGATCAAGAGAGACTGATCGCTGATGCCACGGTTGGTAGAGGATGAACGCTTGATCACGATGGGCATACGATTAAACGGTAACGGCCAGATCGATTGTGACCTGATCGACGGGAGAAATGGCAGATTGGTGGGTGCTGATTGCCTGATCGATGATGTCCTGATTGATGGGTGTGGACAACACGATCAACGGTGGCATGATCTACGGTAATCAACGGCGTGATCGACCCCCACCCCAACCGCTGTACGGCAGGGGCGAGGTTCAGGGGCGGCATTGGTGAAGTGTGCCATAAAACTGGTACCATTGTGGGCATATATGTGGGTGTGAATGTGGGCACAACCGGGTGAGTAATTGCGTGTACGATTTTGTGTACTACTGTGTATACAGTTGTGTGTACAACTGTGGTGTACATGGAAGGGACATAGACAGGGCATCGTGAGAAGGGACGACTAGGTACGGGTACATAACGGACAGCTACGGACGACAGAAATCAAGTCGACTGGTCGAAGGAGTACGCTGGAATGGTTAGTTCTGATTGGTTAATATTAGGTAATTGATAGTTCTTAGGATATAAGTGATAATAAAGTTCTCCTTTTGCGTACGATCTGACAGATCGTTTCAGTGATCGGCACCTTTGTGCCTCCCGTACTAATGCACACCTCTACGCCGCGGGCGGGAGCACCTAGTGCGTTTTTGGCCCACCGGAAGGCGTAGATCGTTGAGAACTCGCCCCGCAACTCCGCCCGCTGTGCCAGCGGTATTTTTTTAAAGTTTTTTTGTCTTGGGAACATGATCGAGCAGTGCGCTCTCACCTCTTCCCCATAATACACGTTTTTGGCCCCTAGTTGTTCGGCTGCTCTAAGCGCCCCACGGGAACTCTAGGTGTATTTGTAGTGGTAATCGTCGATCAGCCCGTAGAACGCGCTGATAGACCTTACCTCTAAGACTTAAGTTTAGAATACAAGGTAATTCAATTTGGGTATTCTATTGACGGATTAAGCTTAAAGAGGCTCCGTAATCAAGTGGTGAAGACTTCCGCTGCTTGGTCAAGTACCCCTTCGCTGATCACCACCCATATCGTCGATCTGCAATCAGCGACCTGCGATCAACTGTTCGCAACTCGCGCCGATTCGTGGGAAGTTGATTAAACCGATCAGCGGTCCTGATTATTGACTTTTTTCGCCTGATCAAGCCTGATCATCTCCGATCGTCGATCAGCCCTTGATTATTGATTATCGACTCTGATCATCCCTGATCACCGGTCACCGACCTTGATCATCCCCTAATAGTTGATCAGCAGCCCTGATCATTGGCTATTTGGGCGTATTCAAGCCTGACCAAGCCTGATAGCACCTGATCGACACCAGTCGACTCGACGCGTATTACCCCAACCTTGCAAGAAGGAATTGAAGAGTGACGTCCCCGCAACCTGGAGAGCGACCCACGCCCAAGCCGTCGAGTACGCAAGGTGAGCAGGAATACAAGTAGTAACAGGACAACCGGAGGACCCCCTTCGTTAGTCGGCAGTCCAGGCGCCGTGGTAACGCTTGATCAAGCGTAAAAAACTTTGTTCAGCCGCTCCACCACAGATGTTTAAAGACAAACCGGGAATCGGTGACCTGAAGTGTTGATCGGGCGCCCGATCGTCACACAGGCAAAGGTTCGTCGTGTAACCCCCCCCCCGTAAGTCGGTCGGCTAGGCGCGATGGTGGTCAAGTTTCGGACACTTCAGTGTTTGATTTCGAACTGGTCTCCACCACAATGGTGCTCGTGCCCGGATCAAATCAGAGATATCACCGCGATGTTTCGAAAAGTTTGGATTTTACAAGTTTTGATATGGATTCCCTCTGGAGAGGACGCAAAGAACGCTTATCGCCTTACATGCTATTGGTTGGAAAGGATGGCGATGTTCGATCTGGTCGAAGGGAGGATCAGATCGAAATTAATGAATTCACGACTCCACATACCGCTCGTCGCAGTGCCGATCGGCACGAGAAACGCTTATCGCCTAGAGTCGTGGTCGTGGAAAAGGATGGCGATAATCGATCTGGCCAGGTGGAGGACCCAATCGAGATTAACAAGTTTATTCCCCCCCATAAGGCTCCGATCTGAGCCGATCGGGACTATAAGCAAGTCTTGCTATAGTTCCGGAAGGGATCAGGACTTCGCTCCTGATCCCATGTATTTCGACGTAAAATTGCATGATGTAAAAAACACTATAGGGGCGGATTACCCTGATCCGCCCAAATTACCCATGAAGAAACCCAAGCAGAAGCTTTCTATGCTCTCAGACGAAGACGACTTGGAGGAAAAGTCGTCAATCAGTGATGGGACTGTGGATGACGAGGAGGTGAACAGGATGTACTACATCTACGAGCTGAGGAAATTCATTCGCGAAAACGAGGTCATGCGAACTGTCAAACCCCTAATTCAAGATCGTCTACACAGTCCTACAACCGAACCGACTCGACTCGGATCGGCCGCTGCATCTGGTAAAGAATTTTCTGGTGATGCAAGCCGAGATAAGTAGGAAGGTGAAGAACGTTAATGGTGTTGGAAAGTTGTTTGGAATTGATACGTGGAAGTTAAAACAAGCTATGTCGTCTCTACATGACCATTGGACGCCATTGGTGGGGGCGGTACGCCGCCCAACTTCCACAATCTCGCTGGAAGCCCCTCGTGCGATCACTTGCTGAACAGTCACGCTCTGATAACAGATCTCTCTATGGGTCTCCATCGTGAAATCACTTGCTGAACAGTCACGCTCTGATAACAGATCGCTCTATGGGTCTCCACCTTCCTCCAAGTGCTCGTCCGAGAATGAGGTCGGTGTGGAGCGGATGACCATGGATCACGGTACCAGTCGCACGGTACAAAAAAGGACGTGCGGCAGCGTGGGGCGGCATGCCAGTCGGGGCCACAGGGGCGCCCAAAGATATTGGCACCCCCCAAGACCGATCCAGTCACCTCGCCCGCGACAGAAGGAAGCATGCAAGCCATGTTTGAAGCCATGATGAAGTGGTATGTCGAAAATCAAGGCCGATCGCCTCAGCGCCCGCGTGCACCAAGCCGATCGGTACAGAAAAGTGACGCTGTTTATGCGGACGTTGATATGGAGTCGGTAACATCAGCGGAAAAGGTGTTTGAAGGTGATGGACCGGTTTTTAAGGAGAAGCGCAAGTCGTATCCAACCCGCCCTCACCGATCGGCAAGTAGCAGAGACTTCAACATGGAGTCGACTAGCGAAATTGACGGTGACTACGGTGGTACGGGCATAGAAAGCACGCGTAAGGCGAACTTAGCCTCGATGACAGCGTTTGATTTGAATTCGAAGACGATCCCAAGGATTTGCATGGCTGAAA
This sequence comes from Peronosclerospora sorghi, assembly GCA_026184515.1. Classification (NCBI taxonomy): domain Eukaryota; phylum Oomycota; class Peronosporomycetes; order Peronosporales; family Peronosporaceae; genus Peronosclerospora; species Peronosclerospora sorghi. The sequence continues at coordinate 23,730,126 of CM047582.1, read as the reverse complement.
CCACTGAGTTGAAGGATTCTACGGGTAAAGATGTCGACGAAGAACAAGCCCGATTGTGGTTTAGCCAAACGAAGCCCGTCTTCCTCCGAGATCAGACGTCGAACAACGAACGGTGTCTGATTTTCCGAGATCTGATGCAGGTTCGGCTGCGAATTGGATCCAACAGTTAAGTCGGGATGTCCGGTCTGATTGTAACTTGCTATGTATGGAATTTGATAGGCAGTATTGACAATACGGCTTTTCTACTGCTAGGAAGTATCACCACATGAAGGAAAAGGGACGATGAAACGCCGATAGAGTACCTCCATCGACTTAATGTGGCAGCGTTGCGTGCAGGGATCCCGATAAAGGAGACCGTTCCTCCGACCTTCGCTGCCCAGGAACATGTGGGTCACTTCATTATTACGCTGGAAGATCAGGAGTTGGCCGATCAGCAGACCTTACTGCGTCTCAAGGACGTGGGAGAAGTGGAGCAGACACTACGTATGTTGCGCCACTCCCGCAGTATGAGAACGAAGGTTGCTGTCGGATCGAACCGATTCCGATCGAAAAGACGCAAGCTGATCCCGTGAAGAGGCCTGCAATCAGGTCAGCCTTTGCGATTAGAGCGATCGTGGCCGATGAAAACAATGAGTCAGAGGAGGAGAGCAGTGGTTGGTCCAGCTTGGAGTCAGACAAGGAACAGTACCGTCACATTTTCGTTGCCCAGTCTGAACCAAGAGACCGACCAGTGTCAACCCGTGCCGAACGGAAGGCAAGAAACGGCAATAGGTCAGACCCAGATACGTCACGCAAAAAGTGCACGCACTGCGGGTCAACTAAATACGATAATCGGGGCTTCTCGAGAAGAATTACGTGTGAAGTGTGAAAGACGCAGCCACCTTACCGATCACCGTTAGTTTGGATGCAAGGCGTGTGGTGATATTCACGAAGATGGACAGTGCAAGGTGGAAGCAATTTTTTAACCAGATGCGCAAGCGGTATGTGCCAGACAAGAATGAGGGAATGTTTCCGCCTGATGTGGAGAAGATGTTAAACTAGATCGCTTGCCAGGTTGGAATCTGGATCAAGCCGAGAGATATACGTTTAGCATCTATGCATATGTCGTAAAAGATGGCGACACAAAGGCAAAAAGGACAGGCGATGGGAACATCCGATATAAAGTCTTGCGACTGATGAATTTTCCCGATCGAAGGTTGTTATGCAGTTGGACCTGCTTCCTGGCGAGTCATGCGGTTACTGGAAATATCACGCTCCCGATAAACGGTTAAAACATGCAAAGTCCTGCAGGAAGATCAACAATGAAAAGGCGACGATGTTGTTTGACTCTGTAGAAGAAGTCTCAATTATCAACTCCGCCTTTGCTCGTAAGGTCGGATGTCAGATTGACTATGCACAGAGGCAAGAATGTGTCGGAATTGGTGAAAATTCCTACATGAATGAAGGGAGGCCGCGTGTGAAGATCAGTATATATGGTGCATTGGTTTATTTCTTTAGCGCTTGGGTCGGTAAGCTGACCGGTCAAGACTCGCTCCTTGGCATGAACTTTATGACCGGCAGGTATACGTCTAGATCTGTCAAATGGAGTACTTACGCTTCCGGACGAAGTCCAGATCCAACTGGCTGGTCGGCGCCCCTTATACGGATTACTAACTGATCTGGTTAGGTGTAACCAAGATATCACTATTCCTGTGGGCCAATCGGCGGATATATCGGTAGATAAGGGCTACCGGACAAGAAAGTTGTGGGTGACCAGGGGCGATCACTGGGTACCGACGTTTGTAGAAAGTGGAAGCCGAAGCGATTACATAAGAGTCACTAACATCGGTGACAAACCGCTGATGTTGGGCAACGGTACGATCGTTGGTATGTGGCTGGTCGAAGGAAAAGTATTAAGGGAGATGGTGTTCATTTTTATCGAATCAAGACAATATGTTGAGTGGCAAAGCTTTGCGTGTAAATCGAACACCGATCGGATCGGCTATGACGAATCAGCCGAAGCCAACCCCTTAACTTGGACGTAAAGACATGATCACGCAACACCCAAGACGTGCAGAAGGTTATCAGCACAGTTACCCGATACCGTGGGCTTGCAGGCAGATGTGCCAGAGTCGTCAATGCAGTTGTATTACGAGATCGGGTGACAGTGGAACCTACGATAGATGGGGACAATCGTTGCATTGTCGGAGACGAGTATGATGGCGCGTCTACCCAGGTTGATACTGCAGAAGGACAGCCCGTAGATGAGGATCAACATTGCCCGTTTGACAGGGGTGGAACGAGTGAAGTCACCTCACCGGATGACCTGCTGTATATGCACGTGGGCGTAGAGGAGTGCGTTGAAGGATCGGAGAGCCATATGGCTACCCCACCTGAAGTGTCAACCGATTCGCCTGAAGTGACTCTGGACAATACGCAAGCAGGTTACCAAGTCGCCGACAACCTCGAACGTACCGATCAGCCCAAGGAATTTATATGGAAGAAGAAATACTGACTGATCGGGAAGGGTGCGGCTAATATCGACGGCGGTGATACCAAGCCGATCGCCCAGTTGGGTGTCATATCGGCCAAGAAGACGTGTTGTGGTCGAACGCACCGGAAGTATCTGATCCACTTGAAGGATCGCGAAGAAGCAACTTGGATCGGTGAATCCGATCTGAATTGTGACGATCTGGTAAAGAAGTCCGAGCGAAATAGGATTAATCGGAATCTTTATGGAGTGACGCAGACTCACGAAGTGAGAATAAAGGTTTACAATAGCGCTGATCGGTATATACCTATCGGCGTGAATATTTGTGATGTTTTATTGTGATTACGACTGCGAGTGTGCGACGAACTGTGATGAACTGGTGATATTTCGATGGTAGCAAAGTGTCTTGAGGATGTGGATATCTTTTGATGATGACATTATCCATACATAGTTGCATGGGTAGCTTCATCTTGGTTTGTACTTTTTCGATCAATTCTTTGAAACCTGAAAGGTTTCACACATTGTTGGAACCAGCATAATATTCTGCTTTCACGGTGGATAACGAAACGCCACATTTTTTCTTGTATATCTAAACAACCAACATGCCATCGATTAAAACAGGACCATCAGTAATGGACTTGTGATCGACTTTGCAACCACCTTAATCCGTATCACTATATCACTTGATGCTCAAAAGTTGGCTCGCATCTTGAGGACATCCCATACAAAACTTAAGATGTCTCGTACCTTGAGCTAACGAAATACCCGATTTGCCAGCTACCAGTCGAACATCGTAGGCGCATGGGTTTGTCGAGTCGCCTTGTGTACGCAGTATACGATGTCAGGGCGCGTGCACATTGTAATCCATAGCAAGCTACCGACCAAAGATTGGAAGTCCTTAATTGTCACTAAACCAGTGCATTAAGGACTTCACTTGGTTTCAGCGCTAAATCCTCGAATTCTTGGCCTATTTGCGTCCAAACCGAAAAAAATCTTTGAGCTTGAAATCTTGAATGACTCCATCAATCGCGACTTCTTGGAAGATCTTGTGGCCAAAGTTATCCACAAAAGTAACTCGCATACCGAGAAACTTTGAAACTTTTCTCAATTTTTTAATTTCCAGTGATTTCATGTCTTCCGAGAACTTGTGACGAGCTCCTCCTTCGTGTCAGTCACTAACAGGTCGTCGACGTAAATGCCCACAATGACCGTATCGTTCGTTACCCACATACTTGGTATTCAAACACATGTCTGTAATATATTGGGAAAAATTCATACTTAAAAGTTTGCCATGAATGAGGCGGTTCCACAACCGCCTGCGTATTTAAGACCGTAAAGTGTTTTTTTTCAGCTTGAGTACTTGTTCACCACGTGATACTTGATTTGCCTAAGCGTTTTTCAATTTCACACCTTGAGGTATAAACAAAAAAATGTCGTGCTAGGTTTCAGTTGCTTTCACATAAGCGTTATGGATATCTCCATGCCTCGCCGGTACATTCCACTTGACCGCCAACGCTTAAACCATCTTAACAGTGTTAATATAGATAACTGCGGCGAAAGTCAAAGTGTAGTTAATTCCAAACCATTGCTCGTTGCCACATGCATTGAGTCTAGCTTTATTTCTCTACACATTTTCATCTTGATCCAGCTTGATTTTAAAAAACCCTTGTTGTAAAGAGGTCGTCAATCTTGAGGCTTGTCCAGATTTCATTTTTCTCAACCGCATCAATCTCCTCCTGAATGTATATCAACCATTGCTGATTTTTGGAATATTTATCGCTTTAGTGAAATTCTTGGGGTCCATTTCCGTTTTAAAATTAACGGAAACCACATCTTCAAATTGACTTGGAGTTTCAGTGATAACTTCATCAATACTTGACGGATCTTGATCTTTTTTTCGTTCAGCACTTTGTGTTACGCACCGCTAGCGTTGCCAAGTCTTTTTTCTTGGCTGCTTCTTCTTCTTGTCCGGAGTGGTGGTCGCACGCCCCCAGATTGACGATCTTCTAGCAACCGATCTTGAGCTTGCTTGTTTTGAGATTCGTCAAGGGTTTCAATGTTTTTTACGTGTTGCAACGACACAACCTTGCTTTAACCTGTGAAAACTTTAAAACCCTGGACTTCCTCACTTTTCGAATAATGACCGCAACTTGAGCACGGTGTACGAGCGAATACTTACCAGAATTTGGTATACGGTCCAAACATATCCAAAACACCCAATTTCGCCAAGATTTGGCCTTTTCTTTGTTATAAATTGAAGAGGCGATTGCCTACGTAAATTGGCGTTGCTTAGGCTGAGGTTCAATATATAAGCAGCATATTGAATCGCATCGCCCCAAAACGTTAACGGTAATCCACTGGCAAACAGCATGCACCTTGCCATGTTCATCACTATACGGTGCATGTGTTCGGCCTTCCCATTTCGGGACTGGTTGTTGAAGCACTAATTTGCCGCTCAACACCAGTCTGGGAGAAAAAAACATCGAGATTTTTATACTCGTACCCACCATCGGTACGCAGTATATGCACTTTGATATTAAACTGCCTCTCGAAGAACGCCAAAAAATGTTCGAACGTTTTGGCTGCCACATATTTAGTCTTATCCGGGAAAACTCTGACATAATTTGACTTATGATCAACAAAGTTGAACATGTATCGGTTGCCGAGTCGATCCTTCGTTTTAATAGGACCCTTAAGGTCGGAACAGATGACACCAGCAATCCGGTCGATTGGCGAATTGGTACCACTGTCCCCGACAGATCAAGCGTTTTTTGTCTGCTTTCCCTGGGCACACGTCAAACAGTTTGGACTCTTATGATCTGTCAGTTCGATGCCCTTGAACCATCTTTCGCAAGATGTTCAACGGCATCATAGTTCAGATGTCCGAGTCGTGCATGAAAATGCATTAATGACCTTTTTTGACATCCGAACTTCTAGCGGTATCGATATCGTTACCTTCCACAATTGTCATAACTGAGGGATAATGAACCACCTCATCCTCCATCAAACATGTGGTGGAGTCAAGTTCGAAATCTAAAACATTAGCATCGATAACCTAACTACCACCATCGCGCCCATCCTTCCAACTTTCGGAGGGGGTACTCCGCGGACCACCACTCGAGATCTGGTCCGATCGTCCGCTGCAAGCAGACGACCGGTCGTCATCAGAACCCACTTGGTCCGATTGTTTAGTGTCCATCTCACCTTGTGTACCCGATGGAATGGGCTTGTACCAGACTCGGCAAACATGTGGTGGAGTCAAGTTCGAAATCTAAAACATTAGCATCGATAACCTAACTTCCACCATCGCGCCCAGCCTTCCAACTTTCGGAGGGGGTACTCCGCGGACCACCACTCGAGATCTGGTCCGATCGTCCGCTGCAAGCAGACGACCGGTCGTCACCAGAACCCACTTGGTACAATTGTTTAGTGTCCATCTCACTTTGTGTACCCGATGGAATGGGCTAGTTACACACTCGGTGGATAGGGATCGCAGATTGGATCGAAGCGGTCTTGAATATAGAAGACCGATCTGGGTAGGTATATCTGGGGCGGAACTCTTCACCCCAGACACAAACAGACCAAAAACACTTCCAAGAGATAACTTCCAATAGGTCGATCGTCCAAACGATCAAGACCTGACCAATACGAAATAATAGAGGGTAGACCGACCGTTCCGGTCTAGCCCCTGACCAAAATACGAAATAAGACCAAAACCGGTCTAGTTTCCAACCAATATTAAAACAAGCCAATATGTCCGCGTAAATACCCAATATGCTCGTGAAACCCCACAACGATATCTCCATGCCAAGACCAATCCAGTGAATAGCACGTTCCAAACGTACTTGAGTTGAGGTGTTGAGATCGCCAAATCGTGCTCCCGTCGAGGGACTTCCGGTGGGCCAAAGTGCGCGTGCGGCGCGTCCAGACCGGGTATAATGGGCGAGAGGGGATAATTCGACCCTCTGCCCCCAAACACTCCGCGGAGGGCGGAGGCGACTAGTGTACGAAAAGGGAAGAACAGCGACCCCTAGCTGTGGTGTGAACCAAGACCAGAAGAGGTTTCAGCCACATATCCGAAAGCTAAAAGATTTCCTTACTTAAAGGTATAACCTCTGTCCTAAAAGGTAAAACCACAACCAAAAGCCTCTTACTTGGAAAAACCACAACTAAAATACTACTACCCTATAATCCCTAAATGTACCCCCACAAAAATATGTAAAATACCCAAAGTCGGGTGACTCACCAAAACTTGCGTTCTTGACACTTCTTGAGTCTGATAGGCTGAAAAGCCCCCCTTGTTTAAACCAATCCGAAATTAGACCAAATGCCTTGACGAAACTTGACCAGAAGTGCGCCAAATTTTGGGCACGCTTCTCCACAGCCGCCCCTGAGTCAGACCGTTGTCGTTGTGCGACAACGGTCTGACCCCGTTCATCCAATTCAGTTAAACCTTGGTCATTCAAAATTTTCCGACATGGAGCAACCATCTTCTTCATCCGTTCCAGGTACTTGCACTGCTGGACTTGACCTTCTTGCATTTCCTTAACGACCGTTCTTGTAGTCACCTCGCATACCACGTTATCGCATGTCACTTCGCTCGTCCGGTCGGTCCGGTCTGGAAGCCCCCATCGTTCTACTGCACCTCAGACATCGGCAGGGCATCAGACCGGGACCGTCGCGCAATTGCAAGACGCACTTGAAGAGATCGCACGTATCCAGGAGCAGATTGCTCAACAGGCGACACACCGTAAGCATGCATGTCCGGTCTTCACCTTGGACCTGTTCTAACCTTCGTTTGTCTTCAGCCCGTATACCTCCAGCCCGTATACCTCCTGGCATCAGCAAGGCGATCAATGCCCTGCTTGCCGCCGATCGGCAGTCGAACACGCATGACCTCCAGCTGCGTCAGATTTTGACCGGAATAATAAACGCGCGCAATATGTTGACCCGCTTGGAGGCTCATCAGCTTCATCTTCGGGAGCAGCTTGTGCTGGTCCAACAGCAGCAAGCGGAAGGCTTGCTGGACCAGACCACATTGAGTGTTCAAAGCGACGATCTCGAGAGGCGTCTTACCGAGCTCCGAATTTCGATTCAAGACCAGACCGAGGAGGTCCGGTCTTGTGAACGCAAGGCGAACGATTGGACGCAGGCAGCGAACGGTCGTCGGGCGGTATTAAAAGAATGTCATCAGCGCTTGGTTGACCTGTTGCGTCCTCGTCGGCATTCGGTTGCTGCCTCCAGCGTAGACCGGTCTGCGTCGGCCACCTTGGTGGACCTACACCGGGACCAAGACCAAGGCCGTTCATGGCCGAAATTCTCCAGCCCGAAATTCCACACAAATCAAAGAAGCGCGCGGACGCGCTGGGTAGCTCGAGGGTTCGGGGCATAGCGCGCGACCCTGAACTCGCAGGGAAGCGTGCGGTGCCCCATAAGCGAGCCAAGACACAGGCGCTTCTCATGGGCCCAAGCTCGGACGAGGATGACGACAGTAACATCGCCAAAAATCAAGCGCCCTCGACCGCCGGTGCTGACCGTGCCAAGTATTCAGAGGTCTCGTCCTGGGATGACTCCGGGGAAGACTCCGGTTATTCGGAGTTTTCTGTCCCCATCCCGACCAAGTCGCGAACAAGTTCACATGAAAATTTTGTTCACGTTACATCGACTTCGGAGCAGACCAAGAAGACCGGTCCGCATGGTGGCGTTCCACCACCTTATGTGTCGACAAAGTCAACACCTACGGTCTTGCCTGGGACGTCCAAGCTCTACAAAGATGCTTTGTTGGCCAACGTGGCAATCGACAGTTCTTCTCTTCCGCCACGAACGCGTGAGGATACTTTGCCGTGGTCGCCAGGGTAGATAGGTTGTTTACGCCGGTCCACCCTGACCAAGCAGCTCCTGGCCCTGTCTTTCTCTCGTCCAGACCATTGGCTTTTCCCGCCGGCGAAGAAAGTTCCTGCCGCGTCGGAATGGCGGCCGGACTTGATCACGTCGGCACAGATCTCCAGATTGTACGCTGACGAGCCGTGGAAGATTTTCGAGCATCCCAAGCTGGGGTTCATCTTCCACTCTACTGTGGGCCAGTGCTTTCATGGGTCGGTGAAATGTTTTAACAAGACTCACGCTCAAGCCATCTGGGAGGCATCCCACTATCTGGTGCTTCCCCCGGAACGGGTTCGGCAAGACCCTGGCTTGGCGACCATCCAGAACAAACGCAAGCGGAGTCGGATCAGAGCGGGTGAGGCCTGGCAGTCCCTGTGCCAATATGTTTTGGACGGGATGCTGGCCCACGAGTGCGACATCGATGCGTTCTTATAGCCAGTTGTACTTCATATGCCGCGGCGTCGCGTCGAGAGGACCAGGCTGCTGGCTGACGGTGGCACATGGTACCCCGGTCTTGGGTGCACTACACCGGTCTTGGACCTCAAGGATGCTTTGGTCCAACTAGACCAACAAGAACCTTGGCGTAACAAGTACCAGGACCAAGTTGAAAAACATCCGTCGTTGACCGTCGGCCGTCTGTGGGGTGATGGCGAGTGAGGTCGTAAGTAGTCGACCAGATAACACTTAATATATATCATCGTTCTTTTTCACATGTTCGTTCATCAAATCACTTGAGCTAATTCCACCACTTTCTCCAGAGTTGCACTAGACACGTTATCACCAACCGTTCCACTTACATCGCGAAAAAACAATCCACGTTCGTCACTCCACTATTCCAATTCGTCACATATTCACAATACACAATACACAAGACACAAGACCTTCCACCTCTTCACACCGGTCGGGAAGACCGATGCTACTGCATGTCTTGGTCTTGGTCTTCATGGGTCTGCATCACTGCGAAACGGTTCCTACTGACTCGGTCCCGTTCGAATTCTCGTAGTAGTGCTCCACAGTTCAGGTCGGACTCATCGATCCAAGTTGTTTCATCATGGTCCTTCCATCGGACCAGATATTCTCGGTGGGTCCGGCCGAACCTGGTCTTCTTGACCGATCGGACATCTAAGACCTTTTCCACTTCAAATTCGTCCTTCTCCAGCGGTCGTTCCCAACTGTCCTCCGGAAGTAATGCTTCATCGAAATCAAACCGTTCTGCCTCGTCTGCCAGACAGGGCATTTTGGGACGATCAGGAAATTCTCGGACCAGTTTTAACTTGGACACATGTACGATCGGGAAGACCTTGTAGTCCGTGCCGGTTGTTACTAGACGGGCAGAGTGTTCACCAATCAGCTCGGCAACACGGAAAGGACCGTGCCACATGTGAGCCAGCTTCTTCGCATAGCCCTCCTTCACTCGGTCTAGGTACAACCATACCCTCGCCCCTGGTTCTATACCGTGGGGTTGGACCTGGTCGTTGTTCCGGTCTGCCCGGTCTTGTGTAGCTTGACGTAACTTTTCGTTGACAATTTCTCTTGCATGTTGGTAATGTTTCTGAACCTGCATGCGCCAACGTCGAGCATCACGATCGCGGGTCCGAGTGCAGCCAATAGGTATCGCGGCTTCAAGAGTGGACCGGGGGTAACATCCATACGCAAGATAAAAAGGCGTTTCTCCTCGGACCCGATCGGTCGACGAGTTGAGTGCAAACACCAGCCTTTCTGCGTATTCGTCCCAATCGCGCTGGTCTGGATCGGCAACGTACATCTTGATTGCTCTTGTAATAGTTTGTACCATACGTTCTGCCGATCCATTCGCTTGCGGACGATATGCCATCGTCGCGCTATGTTTCTGGCCCAGCATATGGTTAAACTACCGGAACACCTCGGCCATGAAACCGGGTTCTCGGTCGTGTCTGATGACCTCGCTGGCGCCGAACCTTCGGAACAGGCATTCTTCGTAACTTTTGGCGATCTGCTCGGCAGACCGGGACGCACTTGCCTTCCAAATAACTAGACCGGTGAAAAGGTCTACCCAGATCAACAACTCAGTATTGCCATATGTCTATTTAGGCAGCGACGGTATATGGTCCCTCGCTATGACCTGGAAAGGGTAGGTAGATTCGATATTTCCGGGCGATCGCCCCTTGATTACCGGTCTACCCTTTCCGGTCTCGCAATCCGTACAACAACCCACATATTTCTGTACACTTCGGAAAAGACCTCTCCAGTGAAAGTGGGACCTGATCTTGTGATACGTTCTGCCGATGCCCTGATGTCCCCCTTCTAGACTCACATGGTAGTGATGGAGGACATCCGGCTGCAGCAACTCAGGTATCACCAATTTCGCCAATCGGTCCCGGTCTGCACTGTCTTGGTCAGCATCGCGGCAGTAATATAGTAAACCCTAATAAACATTTTTTAATATTTAATTAAAAAAATACAACGATTAACATATCCTTTATTAAAAGATAATAAAAATAATTTTCATAAAATTTCATGGTTTTCTGCATTAACTTTAATTAATCAAAAATTAACATCCTCATCCACTTCGTAACTGTCTGCGATCTTGGTACATTCTTTCGCTTGACCATTCGTCAACTTAGACAATTCACCGCGCAGGTAGGTCTTCAAATTCACAATACATTCTTCTTTGTCCTGCGCCTTGAGGATCCGTTCTGCCCTTAGTCGTTGCACAGCAGATTCACTCAACCGTTCCTTTGGGAACGGTTGGTGGGACTTCCGATCTTTCGGTCTAGTCGCGACCATCACATGCACCTGGTCCGGAGCGTTCTTGGGTCCGATCACCTCGGGGAGCCTGTTTATATTCATCAATTCATCAAGAACGGCCTCCTCGGTGATCGTAGCCCCGGTCTGGTCTCGCATGGCCTTGGTCGCGAGGTAGTCGGCGCTTCTGTTCCAGTCCCGTTTCACGTGCAACAGCTCGTGGTTGGGATGGTCTTTCAATGCCTTCATTACCCGATCATTTAACGACCTCAGCCGTAGAGCCTTGCCGTCGATCTCTCCGGTGATCTGCCTGATCACTAGGTTGTAGTCACCACATATGATGACTCTCCCCTTCTCTTGCGACGACAGCAGGTCCAGACATAGAAGTAGACCTCGGTACTCCGCCTCGTTAACAGAAATATCCGGCGTGAAATCGGCAGCGGCTGCAACTATAGACCATTGTGGAAACTTCCACAATATGGCACTATAGGCGCCGACCTTCTTCTTCACGCTTGCCGATCCGTTAAAACTTAAGACCAAGAGCTCTTCATCATGGTCGACGGTCGGTGGCGGTCTCGAAACTGACTGCCGAGGTTGCTTCCTCGGGGCAATCGCTATTAATTCCTCGTCCACTTCAGACCGAGGGGTGATACTGGCAGCTAATGTGCCCAATATCTCTTCCTCGCCCCTGGTGCACTTAACGACCTCGAGGGTCTACTGCGACAAGACCACCGACCATCTGCCTAGACGTCCGTCCATCCCATTGGCTGATAATAGCCAGGCCAAAGTAGACCGCCTTGACAGAACCTTTATAGGTCGGCCGACCAGCAGGTTGTAACACACATCCAGAATTCGTAGCAACGCCAGAACTTCTTTCTCGACAATTCCATAGTTCACTTCATTTGGCTTCAGCGTTCTGCTCGTGAACGTGACCGGATGGTACACACCATCATGATCTTGTACTAGAGTGGCCGAAATGGCCCACTGACTAGCATATACAATAATGGTCGGGACCTTTTCGGGATCGAAATGCTTCAAAATCGGTGCCGTTGCCATCTTAACCTTCAACATACCAAAAGAAAATTTTGCACGCTTCATATGGTCTTCGGACTCCACTTGCGGACAATCTGCAGCAAGACCAGAGTCGGCGCCCCCATGTAAAGTTTCCCGGTCTTCTTCGCGCAACATATGGTAGTCCACTTCCCGGAGCTCATACAACACAGCCGCGTAGATAGCAAAATCTTCGATGAAGCGGCTGTAGTAGTTTAAACTTCCTAGGAAGGACTGCATTGCCTTCAGTGACTTGGGAAACGGGAGGTTGCTTAACGAATCCAGGTCCTTAGGATTATCCTCTAGACCATTATTCGAGACCATATGACCTAAATAGGCAACCTTGGACATACCCCAAAAACTTTTTATGGCGCTGATAGATAGGTTCCAGCGGTCGCATGTCTCCAACAATCGTTCAACCTTCTCGCACGGATCGTTCCATGACGAGGCAGGTATCAGAATGTCGTCGATGTACGACCGCCTCCCTAGAACGGACGGTCTTCTTTCCCGATCGGGTTCACCCTCTGTAAACACATCATAACTTTCGGCAGGGTCCCGATCGGTCTTGATTTTGAAGTGTCCGTACAGTGCAATGTCTATCAACCTTTGATAGATCTGGGGTGCGTTCTTCAGACCTAACGGCGTTCGGTTCCACTCGAAAAGACCAAACGGTGTCACAAATGCGGAAATCCCACGGGCTCGATCAGTCATCGAGACCACCCAAAATCCACTTGCCATGTCCAGCGAACAATACCACAAGTTCTTGTCGAGGTCTTCCAACAGATCATTAATCAGCGGCATCGGGTAAAACATGAGTTTAGTCAACCGATTTAGCAGCCGATAGTCGATGCACAACCTAATGTCGACGCTGTTCTTCTTGATAACAATTACGATCGGCGAGGCCCATGGCGAGGTCGACGGTCTAATAATCTTGGTGCCCAACAGTCCTTTAATGAGATCAGAAAGCTTTTCACGGTACTGTGGCGCCACGCGTCGACACCGCTGGGCAATCGGCTTGGCATCTCCAACGTCAATATCGCAAATCGCACCACGGGCTGCAGGTGGTAAGGAATTGCCCTTTCCGATCAGCAGATGTCTTTTCTTCCATATGATATTCTTCAACTGCTCGATCTGGTCTGGACTGTTAAGGTCTTGATCACCCACTTGTAAATCATCCATTGTAACTTCTGGCGAGTCGGCAGACACTTCAGGGAGGACTGCCATTTGGCTTTCCAGCTCCTGAACGTACTGATCCCCGCCTTCATGTATACAGACTTTTTCATCTTCTGGGTCGATATCACCTAGACCATCTGGACCGGCTGAACGCCCCTGGTATCGATCGACGGGCTGTCCTTCACTGATATCGGTCTGATTAGGAATACCGTCATTGTACAACCTAGCAATTTCATGTTCCCCTTCTTCCGTTTCTTGCTCCTCTGTCGCCTGGTCTTGTGCTGACACCACGTTGACTAACCTCGGCTCGTCTAATTGATGGTCCACCGTTCCTGGTGACTGCGGCGCCTTTCTTTGGACCAACATCTTTTTTGGGGTTACATAACTTGGTCTTTCCACTAAAGATACCTCACTAAAGTGAGGTATCCTCTTTCACCGACCCATCATCGCTGATAAGATCGGTGGTCGATTGGTACGCCAGGTTTTGCCACTCGACATACCGCCTCGACCCAATCGAGACGAACCCCATCTTCCTTGGAACCTTCCCTTCTGCTAACCACATGCCTACAATAGTGTTATTGTCCAGTGTCAGCGGCTTGTCACCGATATTGGTAACACGGACAAAATCACGTCGACCAGCACTCTTTACGAAGGTCGAGACCCACCGATCGCCCCTGGTCAACCACAATTTCCTCGAAAGGAAACCTTTCTCGACCGGGGTATCGGCAGACCGACCAACTGGGATAGTGAGGTCTTGGTCCCATCGGACCAGATCGGTATACGAACCATACAGAGGTCTTCGACCAGCCAACTGGACCTGGACCTCATCCGGGAGCGTAAGAACTCTATGTGACAGGTCTAGGCGAATACCATCTGGGACCATGAAATCCATTCCTAGTAAAGCGTCTTGACCAGCCAACTTGCCAACCCAAGCGCTGAAAAAGTAGAACAGCGATCCCGACAAAGTAATTTTCACACGCGTTCTTCCTTCGGTCATATAAGAGTTTTCGCCGATCCCGACGCATTCTTATCTCTGGGTATCGTCTATACGACATCCGACCTTACGAGCAAAGGCGGAGTCGATTATCGATACTTCAGCTCCATAGTCGAACAACATCGTCGCTTTCTGGTTATTAATCTTGCCACAGGCTTTCGCCTGCTTGAACCATTTATCAGGCGCGTGATATTTCCAGTATACGCGGTATTCTCCAGGCAGCAAGTCCAACTGCATAACCACCTTAGTCCGGGAGTACTCATCGGTCTTCAGACTGTAGACCGGATGGTCTCGGTCGACGCAATTTGAAATAGAACGTGTATTGTCGGTCTTATCCTCCTTGCCGACATATGCATAGATGTGAACCGTAGAACGCTCGGCTCTATCCAGATTCCAACCTGGCGAGCGTTCTAGTTTAACATCTTTTCTGCGTCCGGCGGCAGCATCCCCGCGTGCTTTCCGGCACGTACCACTTGCGCATCATGTTAAAAAAAATTCAATCTTGCAGTGGCCGGCCTCGTGGATCTCTCCACATGACTTGCATACGAAGAGGCAGTGGTTCGTCGGGTGGCCGCGTCTCTCTCAATTCTTGCACACCATCTTCTTCCAGAAGTTTGGACCTTCATGTTTGCTCGAGCCACAGTGGGAGCACTTCTGACGAGGTCGGTCTGGATCGGACTTGCTTCCGTTCCTTCCCTTCCGGTCCACCTGGTCGGACTTCGACTTGGTCTTCGGGGAAGGTCCCGCAACATAGACGTAACAATACTGGTCTTCATTCGATGACTCCTGGCTGGATGGACTTCCACTTTCCCCTTCTGACCCCGTGCTGTCATCAGCTACAATTGCCTTGACCTCTCGGGTCGGTCTGGTCCAAGGTCTCTTGACCGGATCGGTCTGGGTCTTGGAACGATAGCGACCTGATCCACCAGCGGTCTTCGCTCTCATACTACGCGACTGTTGTAACGTCCGCAGGGTCTGTTCGACTTCGCCCGCATCCTTAAGACGCAGTAGAGTAAGCTGGTCCGCCAGTTCTTGATCGTCAAGGGAACTAATATAGTGACCCACATGTTCTAAGGCGGCACCGTTCGGCGGGTTATTCTCTTTGATTGTTATGCCGGCGCGAAGTGCAGCCACGTTCAACCGATGAAAATACTCGATCGGTGTTTCGTCGGCCCGCTTCTGCATATTGTGGTACTTACGGGCGCTTGAAAATCCGGAGTTACAATATTGACCTTCAAACTCCGCACATAACAGGTCCCAGTCAGACCGGACGCCCCGACCCAGCTATTGAATCCAGTTCGCAGCTGGTCCTTTTAACAAATCCCGGAAGATTAAACAACGTTCGCCTTTTGGGATCTGGTCTCGCAGGAACGCAAACTTGACCCGACTGAACCAAGACCGGGCCTGGTCTTCATCAGCATCCTTTCCGGTGAAGTCCTTGAGGTCGGTCGTCGCGGCCATACGGATGCGCGGAATCGCAGCAGATCCAAAGTCGTAGGCAGTAGTGGAGGCTAGGTTATCCTTGCGCACCTTGCCTGCGCCTGTACCATCTGACCCACCATGGTCGTCAAGACCGCCGACCGACTCCATATCACAGTCACTTGTCTTGCTTGGTCTACGCGGTCTTGCCTGTTGCGGCTTGCGCCTTCCCTTGCCGGTTGGTTTATCACTTATAATAGGCTTATCCATAGATGTTACCGATTCCATATCCACATCTTTGCAAACATTGACACCTTGACAGGTAGACCGGTCTTGGACATGTGGCACATAGGTGGTCTAACCCGTTCTTCCATGAAACGTTGCATCATCGTCTCAAGCATGGCTTGGACGTTGGCTGGCGTCATGGGCAACGTGTTGATACCCTCCTTTTGCGGAACTGAGGCCTGTGAGGCTTGATGGAGCCCCTACTGGCAAACAGCCCCTTGCTGCCGGATGTCCCTTTTTTGTTCAGACCGGGAATGGTCCACCCCCATGGGCATCCGCTCGACACCGGTCTCCAACTCTGATGAGCTGTTAGAAGCCGGTGGAGACTGGTAGATCGATTCATCATCGGAACCAATGTCAACAAGCTCTGTGGAGGCTTCGGCGACCTTCATTGCCGTGGTGGGAGTTGGGCGGCGAACCGCCCCACCCAGTGGCACCAAACGGTCGTGGAGGTCCGACATCGACGCCTCCAGTCTCCAAGCATCAAATTCAAACAATTTATTGACATCGGCGGGGTTCTGCATTTTAATGCCGACCTCCGCCAACATCGCCACCAAATTCTTGACGAGCAGTAATGGTCGATCACTCTGGATCGGATCGGTAGTGGGACCGAGAAGACGGTCGGATCCAGGTCTTGTTCGGTGATAGCCTCATCCCCGACCTTCGACTTTTCTTCGAAGTCGTCTTCGTCGGGTGGCATTCCCAGCCCTTTTCTGGGCACCTTGGGTACCTTGGGGACTTTAGGGAGGTAGACCTGATCGTTCCAGTCAGCCTCCAAGTAATTTTCATCTTTTGGTTTTCCATCAATTTTTTCATTCATACACATAGGATCAGGACCAAGGTACTGATCCTTTTCCGGAACTATAGCAAGACCTGCTATAGTCCCGATCGGCTCCGGTGGGAGCCTTTTGGGGAGGAAAAAACTTATTAATCCCAATCTGGTCCTCCACCAGGCCAGATCGTACATCGCCATCTTTATCAACAACGAGAACGTAAGGCGATAGCCTTTCCTTACGTCCTCTCCAGAACGACTCCATATTCAAATCATTCAAATCTTCGAATCCAATTTTTGATGGAATATCAGCACGGTGATATCCACGATCACCACGTGATCCAGGCACCATTGTGGTGGAGTCAAGTTCGAAATCGAAAACATTAGCATCGATAACCTGACTACCACCATCGCGCCCAGCCTTCCAACTTTCGGAGGGGGTACTCCGCGGACCACCACTCGAGATCTGGTCCGATCGTCCGCTTCAAGCAGACGACCGGTCGTCATCAGAACCCACTTGGTCCTATTGTTTAGTGTCCATCTCACCTTGTGTACCCGATGGAATGGGCTAGTTACACACTCGGTGGATAGGGATCGCAGATTGGATCGAAGCGGTCTTGAATATAGAAGACCGATCTGGGTAGGTATCTCTGGGGCGGAACTCTTCACCCCAGACACAAACAGACCAAAAACACTTCCAAGAGATAACCTCCAATAGGTCGATCGTCCAAACGATCAAGACCTGACCAATACGAAATAATAGAGGGTAGACCGACCGTTCCGGTCTAGCCCCTGACCAAAATACGAAATAAGACCAAAACCGGTCTAGTTTCCAACCAATATTAAAACAAGCCAATATGTCCGCGTAAAGACCCAATATGCTCGTGAAACCCCACAAACGATATCTCCATGCCAAGAACAATCCAGTGAATAGCACGTTCCAAACGTACTTGAGTTGAGATGTTGAGATCGCCAAATCGTGCTCCCGTAGAGGGACTTCCGGTGGGCCAAATTGCGCGTGCGGCGCGTCCAGACCGGGTATAATGGGCGAGAGGGGATAATTCGACCCTCTGCCCCCAAACACTCCGCGGAGGGCGGAGGCGACTAGTGTACGAAAAGGGAAGAACAGCGACCCCTAGCTGTGGTGTGAACCAAGACCAGAAGAGGTTTCAGCCACATATCCGAAAGCTAAAAGATTTCCTTAATTAAAGGTATAACCTCTGTCCTAAAAGGTAAAACCACAACCAAAAGCCTCTTACTTGGAAAAACCACAACTAAAATACTACTACCCTATAGTCCCTAAATGTACCCCCACAAAAATATGTAAAATATCCAAAGTCGGGTGACTCACCAAAACTTGCGTTCTTGACACTTCTTGAGTCTGATAGGCTGAAAAGCCCCCCTTGTTTAAACCAATCCGAAATTAGACCAAATGCCTTGACGAAACTTGGCCAGAAGTGTGTCAAATTTTGGGCAAGCTTCTCCACAAACATTAAAATCTACAGTCAAAACCTAATTGACCTTCTGGATATCAAAAATAGGGAATCGGGTGGACGCGTGCAACATGGTACGGTTACCATGGAGTTATGTCATTTCACACCCTTTCTTCTCCAAAAGGCCATACGAAAGAATATTATTGGAGATATTCTACAAAACGTAAACAATATCAACCCGAATGGTGTTTGGTGTTCCATTGGCCACCACTTGGATGAGTATCCAGCCCTTTTGGGAATTTTTTTTTCCATCGGCCTGGAAACAGGTGCCGTCAACCGTTTCAAAACAACGCAGGTATTTCTGCTGGTTGACCAAATGCATACTATCACCGGAATCAAGTATCCAAGTGCTGAACCCAATTTTTTTTAGGAGATCGCTAATAGTTAGTGAGAAATCTACTTCTTCCCAGCTTTATTTGGACATTTCGGTCTAATATGACCGATTTTCCACAACCATGACACTTATGGATTTTTTCTTCTCTCCCACGAAGTTCACAGCATCAACACTAAAGGCCTTTAAACTTCGTGATTCAACCTCAATCGCTTCAGCGAACTGACATAGTTCTTCTGCATGGCGTAAAAAGTCGAACTTAGTGTGGTCGACTTAGCCATTAGGATGGTTTTCATTTCGGGTGATGCGTAGTGAACCAACGTTGTCTACGACAAGTACTTCACTACCACCCACCGCCTCTGAAATCGCCACCTAGTATATATAGAGTTCATTCCATGAACGCTTGGGGCTCGTTCGGGTCGTAAATAATTCCATCGCCTTTGCAGAGGTGATTGAAGTAATGAATGCATTAAGCACCTTATTCAGCACATTCCCTAACGTAGGTGACTTATTCCACCATGAGTCAACCTGGAGATTATAATACTTCTCGGAAGTGCCACTCAGGTAGAGTCCGAGGAGATCCACTTTGATATTTTCGCTCCAGAAAAATCCACAAGCCGATTCGGCTATCGAAATTTGTCGGATGAAACGAGTACCCCAATCCTTAAATCCATCACCAATACCACGGTACACTTCGGTACCGTCAAAAAATTTAATCTAGAGCTTGCATTCCTTGGCAGACGGGGTTTTGAAGATGGGAGGCCGATGTTCCATCGATGTACCCATAGTTTGTTGCTGGTTGTTGAATGCGCCTGCGGTTTTCGCTCAGGCGTACTGTCGAGAGACGCAAACCGCATACGGGTACCCAACCCCATAAAATTGTTGAATCCAAAGTTATTGTCCTCAGTATACACGGGAACTCTCCAATTTGTCGAGTCGATCGCATACTTCTTGGAACATGCTCAAAATCTTCATCCCTGCGGTTCCAAGACCTGCAGATTTTTCCTGCACGGAAACATCATCACAAGAGACACTATGACACTTCGGGCTCATAACCTGTTGAATAGTACTCGAATCGATAGCGCAGATGTAGACGAAAACTTAAGTCGTAAGTGTTCAATAGTGAATCCCAAAAAAAACGAAAAGCCAGTAAACTTGATATCTCCACAGTCAAACACACGTCGGCGGCGAAAAAGGTATCAGTAGGCAGTTTTAATGCACGGAAGATAATATCCAAACCAGGGACATAAAAAATAAACGAGATTTATATTGAGAAGTGTTTAACTAGCCTAACATGAAAATATGTAAAAAATATTTAGTTACGGTAAACTTCCATCTGTGTGTGGTATACATGTCTTATACGTAACAAAAGTGTGTACTCAGAACCGAGTAATAATGCACTAATTATTCTACTAATAAGAACGAAGTTCAAATTGCTACCAAATATAATCCTTCTCAGTTTTAATATAAAACTAAAAATAGACCGACTATTTTTAACAGTAGGATCTGCGCTACAAAAACAAGTATTGTTTTATTTCTATACTAGCATAGTACCCCGTTGTACCAACGTGGCGATTGCCTGAAACAAAAGAGTCGTTAGTTCGATCCTACTAAGAGTTAAGATTTAAAAACGTACCGCAACAGGAGCCGCCGCAGCACCGATTGTCGCCTTCTTTAATCCATCCATGAAGGTGGTTGTTGTTTTTGATCTGCGACCTCAATGTTTGCCTTTTTCTGCTGTTCCATTGTCAGCAGGTCTGTTACTACTGCCATCCGTTTACATCGTAGCAGGATCTTCCACTTTACCGTTGCCAATCTTTTTATGCTCCTTGCGCTTGCAGGCAGCGTAGACGCCACCCTCGCCCATTTCTTTTATTCCCGAGGCCACGTTAACGACCATGGCGCCAGTTCCTTCCGCAGCAGCAGATACCATGATCACACCACCTACGATGGACTTTCCACCGTAGAGGATCCCGTTGGCAGGCGCATAGACAGATCCACCTGCGGCACGTTTTAACCCTTTTGAGCGATTAGGGGCTTCTGGGTCCATTGCTTCACCGAAACGGAAAAACTCCTCAAAAATTTCCATGGCGCGCTCCTTGGTCATTGGCTGTGCGCCGTACGCTAGTCCTTCCTTGCCATAGATATCGTCTTCATCAATAATAAACAGAAGCATATGGGTAAATAATCACTGATAAAAGCTCCCGTTGTATCACGGTGTCGTCAAACCGAATTCTGTATGACTCTGACGTCCACTTAAACAGACAACACTATTAGAGTCCAAGAAGAAGAGAATAAAGAGAAAAGAGTGTGTAGGTGGGACGATGAGCATCTTTCACGGAGTGTACTTGGGACTATGAGCATCTTTCACTGAGAAGATGAAGATCAATTTCTTTTTTCCAACTGCCGTTGCTGTTCACCTTGACGCTGCCGTCCACCTTCTTGACGCTGCTGTACACCTTCTTGACGCTGCAGTCCACCTTCTTGACGTTGTCGTTTTGCACCGCGATGTTGCCTCCCCGTATCTTCATCATGCGCCCCAATCTCCGCCAGACTCACCCGGCCCTCTCTACAGCAAAAATTTTTACCATCCGCTCTCCATCGAACAGCTCTGCAGTGTTGGCAAACTTCAGAAGGAGCACCGAGATTGCGCACCCTTGGTAGCTCCAACTGCCGCTGCTTTTCATCTTCTTAACGCTTCCTTCCACCTTCTTGACGTTGTCTTTTCGCTCCGCAATGTCGCCTCACCGCATTGGCCACTTGCAATCGTCTCTCTGCAGCGCGATCGCGAAACACTTGGGGCTCTCTTACGGGAACAACAGGCCGCATCATGATGTTAGCAGGTTGTATAGGCCTAAAGTTCCGCATATTTGAGGTTGAACACTTGCAACTGCAAGCGACGAAAGGGGCTATGCTTTTAATTAAAAAAATATTGAATATCTAATTAAGAGATAAGGACTTAAATTTAACAGATGCTCAATTAAATCTAACACATTCTCAATTAAAAGCTACCAAATGCGCAATAAAATGTGTCTTATTATTAAATTATTTTTTGGCCAATCAGAACGCTCCGACGGTCGAGCAGCGTGACATGCATTCTTTTATATATATAGACTAGCATAGTGGCCCGTTGTACCAACGGCTGAGGGGAGGAAAAAAACAAAAAAAATCTTATGAAAATGGTAATAAAAGAAACTATTGATGAGACCGTTAAACGTGATCGAGAGCGAACGGATTCATTTTTTTGATCTTCGTACACATACAAAGAAACTTGGTCACCTTCACTTATCAACGTGTCTTTCCCGGCACGAAAGCGTTGCGATGTGTCACCGCTTTCAACCTCTTGACCATCAGATTGTTTCGACTCAAGTACTTCATGAAAGGGAAAGTAAATGTCAATTGGACAGTCGCAACACTTGATGAACCCACCTCCATTTTTGACACGATTGACCACACCGTTCTCACGCGTCATCGTCGCGAGCTTGGCTTCAATCTCTTTCTCTAGCTTATCTCGTGCTGATAATGTTATTGACAAATCTGTCGCACGCTTAACGCCTGTTTTACGATGTTATGCAACCCTAAATCGCACTTCATCCCCAAGTTGCGGAACAGCTTTGTCCTACTTCGATCGCTGTCGTGTTTTTCGTCCTCTCGGGTCTCTACGTCGTTATTTGCCATACTGTCGAATGTAAAACGAATTACATCGCAGCGAAAGTTCGAATTGTTCTCGACCTTGTCCTGCTCTGTTAGTTCCACTGTTTCCTCACTTTTTTCCTCATATTTCACTTCAATGAGTCCATATTCTTCACGATATACGTACCGTTCATCCTGAAAACTTCCTCGACCAGCATGGCCTCCACGTGGTGGGCTCTTCGTCACGACCCGTCGAGTATTTGGTGTGACTACTTCCATTTGAATTGTTCCTTTTGGTAATACCACTAAATGACACGCCATCTCTTTGTCCGATCGCTGATTATATTTGACTCGAAATTCCACTTCATATTGGAGTTGAATGTCCACGGGAGCTTCCGACATGTGGAAAATAAATCGTCTTCACGTTCCATGCTTCGCACAAACCCAAAATTCTCCTTAACATGCACGACAAACCCTTCTTCTAGGGGCAGGTCTCGCGTGCCACGGCGGTCGGCATTGTGTCCTCATTTGTTGGGCATGGGGCGTCGGGTGTCCCGTTGAAAACGTCTCTCGTCTCGATTCGCTCCCGATCAAAACGTCTCTCATCTCGATCCGCCTCTCGGTCCCAATCAAAACGTCTGTCGTCTCGATCCGCCTCTCTGTCACGATCCGAGTGTCGCTCGCCTTGATCATACCCTCTGCTCCGATCCAAACGTCGAGTTCCTCTGTCCCGCCCGTCACTCCGTCGTCTATTGTCGGTCTCAAGATCGAACCGGCCGCTTTGGTAATCGCGGTCCCGCTCCACACGCCCGCTACGGTTCGTTCTGTCCAGATGAAACCGTTCGCCGCTGGTCCTCTGAGCGTCTTGTCTCGATGGAGGAGGGGTTGGGGATGACGCTTGCACCATGGAAGGAGATCCTGGCGCTGGCGTCGGTAGGTCCCACGCGCTTTCGTCTTCGGCGGCCCAGTCGCCAGGCTTAGGCGAACGATACATGCTTCCGGTCGTCTCGCATTCCGAGACAATTTGGATGGATGGCGCAGAGGCGTCGGATTACCGCAATTATTATATTATTTAAACGAAGACGACCCCCGGCCTGTCACAAAGAATACCATTATTACTTTATTTAAACAACGACTAATAATTTGGCCAATCAGAACGCTCCGACGGTCGAGCAGCGTGACATGCATTCTTTTATATATATAGGGTCGCCTTACCAGCACCACCCTCCACCCTAGGGGCACCCCCCACGTGACTTTCGACCAATAGAGATGAATATTGCTACTAATAATAAAGAGATGGTAGCGTACGGTAAAAAAGGTATCCTGCAGCGGTAACCATCTCTTAATAATTTAAGGGCGAGGGAAAAATCACCCAGCTTTTTCGCAAAATCACCCCAACCGTGGGCTTTTCACCCCAACCACCCATGCAGCCAGGTCTTACAAGCAACTGCAATAGCAAACGTTTAGACGAGCAACCCATCCGGTTGAGTTTGTGACTTCGTTTCTCCCATCGATGTTACGTAATTACGGATGAAACATGCGTCGATAAGCAGTCCAGAATTGCTGTAAATGAATCAGCCTTAAGCAAGAAAATATCAATATTTGGTTTACGACTATAATGAGAGAGTCCTCCTCTTTAACCGTTCGCTATGGAACACACGCTGCCTCCTGGTCAGCTAAGACGTCTCGTTGCTTACATGTTGTTCTGGTACCTCGGCCACCTTCTCATCACATCCAGCACCACTCGTCGGTAGACAGCGACAAACGGAAGCTTTTCTGCGCTAACGCTTTCCTTTCCTCTTTTTATCGGTGGAAAGTGTACTATATTACGCCTCTTCACACCATTTGTTCTCCTCACGAATTTGGGCCTCTTCCTCAGGCGTGAAGTCATTGACAATGTTAAACGTCTCGCGAATTTCCTGAGGTGTTTTCCCTCCATCATACTAGCCACTTTTGCACACGCTAGGTCCAGTAGACTTTTAATGTCAATATAGTTGGCAGCCAAAATGAGCTCAAATAGGATTTCCTGCTCAATGTCGACAAAGTTGGCGTCCCAATCCGATACCACATCGTGCATGTCAGCGCTCTTAAGCGGCACAAGTTCGTACACAGTATCCTCGACATCTTTCCATGTATACATATCAAACAAATAATACAAACCTTCTCAATCTCACGCATGGGGTTATCGTGATGGTGGATACAGAACTCAATCACTTTTGATAACACGGGGCTCTTGACATTAGGAAGAGGAATTTCCTGCACTTCATCATCTTCCGCGTCGTCTATTTAATAAGGTACATGAATACGTCAGCATAGAACGTCATTATTTAATCGGGCATTAAGCAACGCACCAGAAATGATCGTCTTCACTAGCTCCCTCATGGCAGCGACAGTGCGAGGGACTTCAAAGCTATCACCATCCATCGACACCAGATTCACTTTGCGTACATCTTCCTCCTGCTTGGGCGCATCCTGGGCGGGGGCGGAAGCGTCTGACATAATCAATCAATCACCTGTCTAGGTTTTATATAGAAACTGAAGAATAAAAAGCATCCACCACCCGACTACAGCCAGAGGTGTAATAAACTGCAAGCACCACTCATGCTTAATTAGAGCACTTGTTCTGCACTAATGGGTGATTTCGTCACATTATACTTTCTGAAACCAACCAACTTGGTTTGGCCCGGGATCGAACCCGGGACCTTCCGGTCCCGCAATGAGTAGTGAACCACTCGATCACGGTCGGATTGTTCTGCACTAATGGGGTCAGTAACGAGTGAAAAGCTTATGGTTGGGGTGATTTTGCGAAAAAGCTGGGGTGATTTTCCCTCGCCCTTAAATTATTAAGAGATGGTTACCGCTGCAGGATACCTTTTTTACCGTACGATACCATCTCTTTATTATTAGTAGCAATATTCATCTCTATTGGTCGAAAGTCACGTGGGGGGGTGCCCCTAGGGTGCGGGTAGGGCGATCCTATATATCTAGACTAGACAAGAGGCCTTTCTGTTAGCGACTGAATCTGTTATGTGAATACCGTTATGTGTTTAATGCACAGATTAGTCGTATGACCGCTCTAAAACAACGAAAATCGCAAACATTATATCTATCCTTTCTTCTTGCTCCCTGGATTAATGATTCAATAGCTGCGCCATTTCAGCTAATTCCCGCACGGCTTTGGTGACGGCAATGAGGCGTTCATTATGGTCATTAGGAGACAGCGAGTCGATGAGAGCTCGCATTTTCTGTGGGGACAACATAGAGTGCAATTCAAGCAAATGTTAACTTATGAACATGAATTAGCAGTCCACGAACTGAGGCTAGTGAGCGCAACCCAGAAGCATGGTGCCTCGATGCACGTAGCAATCAGTATATCGAGGAAATAGACAGCCTCTTAACAAAACAAATGCGGATTTTCCACCTGATAAAGCGCAGCTAGTGTCTGACGACGAATAGTATTCACGTCAGTGTCGCCGTCGGGACTTGTTTGTTCCACTGAATGCTCTATCTTGCGCTTTGCTGTTCACAGAGTGATATGCCGTGTAAGACGTAATTCAAGCAAAAAGTGCACGGAAAAAATAATCATGGATACCAGCTGCATTTGCAGTCATCGGACGCCGTGGCGTCACCTGTTCTTGCTCTGGCACATTTCTGGCCTTCCTGGCCTCCTCTTCCAAGCAAAACTGCTGATCAATTCTGCGCCAGCGCTCTTTTTCATCTTGAGCTTCTTTCTCCTCAACAGCAGAAACCGTCGAAAGCCTCTCCTCTGATTGCTTGTTCTTAATATCCGCTTCTGCAACTACTAATTGGTCACATCGCACACAAAATATCTTCCACCCCGAAGCAATTTTTTAATGTTTGTACGTCAGCGTATTAATGTGTCGCAGTCGTACCTTTCCCTGCTTATCACGCATTAATGGCGTATAGCAATCATTGACCGGACAACTCGAGTCCAGCATCGTCCAGCCCTGTAAGTCACTGATTAAAGAATTGAAATAATCAAGAACTCTTCACTCTAGAAAATACTCACCTGTAACAATTTCTCGCCCAATTGCTTCATAGCTTCGTCATGCGAGCGTGTCATAGGTGTCAGAAACGATGAATACCTAATCTCGTTGTATCACCTTTGAGCAAATATTTGATTTGTATCACCTTTTGAGCCAATATTTGATTTGTATCATCTTCCAGAATACCTGAACCAGATTTCACAAAGTTGTACACATGACAGACAACGTCTCGCGTGTATGCCTGACACGTTGTCCACTACCGGCAGCGGATAACCGAGTGCACTCACTACCATGTCGTATTCATTTCGATGGATCAGCAGCCGTTCAGGCCTTCTTTAATCCGCAGAGCGATGACACTAGTGACAGGACAGACCAGGACGGAGTGAATTTGGAGCAGCAAGACGTAGCGATGAAGAAGGATGAAAAATGCATATACAATAAGCAATATGCAGAGTTTCGTGGTATTAAATTGGAGGGCCAAAAGCTTCCCTTAACGCCCATGGGCTTAATCGGTGCGTTATTACTTTTTAGTGCCCAGACCACATCTGATGTGTCACGTGTGGTTATTATCCAGGCCTCGTACTAGAAGACAATGGCATGCGCCACCAGGAAGATGAAGGCCGTATCTGGGAAGTAGGAGACCATTTTGACGAGCTGACGTGGTGGTAAGGCTTGCACTTTTGCAGTTATGGTCTGGCTGAACAAAACTTTACGGTATGCGTTTGTTGCTCCTGCCTTAAGGAATTTACCCAACCACACCACAAGCAAAACGCAGCAACTGCCTCTGGTGCTGCAGCACTGGTACGAACTTTCCTCCGTGGTACGTGTAGGTACGGTAGAGGTGCCAGCGTTGGCTATGCTCTCACCTTGATAAAACTTTGATCTCGATTATTTTGCAGGTTCATGAAGCATAACTCTGTAGGGATAGAGTTGGCGCCGAGCCCTGAATTCTGTGTGGTGTTGCCTTCGGTTGAATGCACCCAATTTCAGAAACGCGATGTAATTAGAGAGAGATTCATTCGATGTTGGAAATCACATCAAATTGATGTGATGTGGTCATAATTGACGATTGATAGATTGATGGAGATTCTTAACGAAATAGACTATAATCTTCCATGCAGCTCACAGAGTTTAGGTTAATCCACAATCTTCTTAGTACATAACAAATGGTTCGTTGAATATCCTGGCTTACATTTTTTCTAGCTAGACAAAGCCAACCAACGCCAAATTCCACTGATCCCGTGGTCGAGTGGTACGATGCTCACTTCGGGACCGGGAGGAATCCGATGGAGAGAACTGGGTTTTTATAAGAAATGAGTGATGGATGTCTTTTAAAGGAATGTCAATGCGACTCGGATAGAAGGAGACAAGTTCACCAAGTAATAGGTGAAGATGCAAATGCTTATCGTTAGCTCACTGTCGTCAAGGATCGCACAGTTGAGGAAACGGGTGGAGCGAAATCTGTATGAATTATGAAAAGAAAATAATAATGCAACAATGGCGCGAAAGGTGTAATGCATGTAAAGTGAAATGTCTGGACTTGTTTGCGCAATGGTGGTTTTTTTTTACATCGCTAACATTGTTTCGCACCGAATGGTTCACCGCTGACGATCTAGGAGCAGCAGATCTGATGTTACGAAGCATAAATGTACAGTGGATCTAGTGTTGAGAAAGATATTAACTGTGTGAAAACAATACTTCAATGCTTTTGGAAACAATCAAGGGAAGAAAAAGCTACGCAACACTTCAAGAATTCTAAAACAGTTTAAAGGACAAGAGCACTACTGAGGCAAACAATCAATGAACACTGACGTCAAAGTGTTTAATTGCGGTGGAAAAAGATCTTTAAACGAGTTTTCCGGATATGGCGGGTAAAAACAGTGGAAAGAGAGGGCGTAAACCAAGGTACGACAACACAAGCGACAGGAACTCAAGCGAAAATTCGTCGAACGGAATTTCGGAAGAAAGTCGCCACACAAGTAAACGAAATGTTGTGGTCAGTGAGATTGCAAAGAGAGTCGCAAGGGAGTATGATCCACGCAGACGGTATTTTAACATCGCATATCGTGGGGAGTGAAGATTACTTTACGATATTGCAAAATATAAGCGATTGTACCTGGAATCGGAAACTCCTGGATTTGCCGATGAAATTGACGAGCAAAAGGCTTTGATTTTTTTACTTACGTCCAAAGTTGGCATGTAGATGATATGTACCTTTCCCGAATACATATTTCATGTACCAATTGCGGGATGCAACCTTACCTTACCTTACTAATATGTCGAGTGATCCAGACTCGTTGATGTTTGAAATGATCGAAGACGATATGAAGATACTTCGGACAGCACTTCCAAATATTGTATATGGATATAACTTTTTTGAGACAACTACAATTCCAACGAAACAATGAAAAATCGATGTTAAAGACGGTCTTGGTGAGATTGATCACTGCAGCAAGGAACGTGCCTGGATAATATCCGTCTGATGGTTGATCGAGGCATCGCTATAGAGGTTACGCTCAAGAAGCATGGAAAAATGAATTGTGCCACAAAACAAACGCGGAAAACATTCCGGAAAAGGTAAGATCGGAATATCCAGAAGCTCAAGCACATAATATTCTCTGATTTATTTGCTGAAATATGCAGATTCCAGGTATGATGCATCACCAGGCCACTTAAATAGTGGAATTTCCCACTTTTCCCACTATTAAGCTAATAGTGGGACCAAACTCCCGCTTATGAGTGGGACTGGGTGGGAATGTCAGAAAATACGGCTCAATGTATTATTGCTTGCTTAGTAAGCCCGCAAAGTGTCGAACTGGTTTGCGTGCAGTATCCCTTCCAATGAGAAATCGGCCAGCGAGTTGCGGTACTCTCGTATCAAATCAGGGAGAAATCTGCCTCCACGGTTGCGGTGTTTGGTTACATGGTAGCCAGACCGCCCAAAATCTCTCGTAAATAGTCGAACCTGCCTTGGTACAGCGCCCAGCCGTCGTTAAAACCCGTATTCGCGTCTGAGCGGTTATCTAATGCATTTTTAAAAACGGGCTCCCCTCGGTAAGCAGAAAGTAGGTCTCGGTGGTCCTGTTCGACCTGATCGATCTAAACTTGTGTCCAGCCGGCCCGCTGAAGTCGTTGTGTATACTGGCAAAGAAGCTCGCTCAACATAGCTGTACGTATTTTTATCAGAGAATGAGGCAGGACTGGCGGTAATGGCGCCGAAGAGCCAATATTCTCAGAGTCCCGAAACAGCTAAGACCCTCTTGATGCCAGAGTACAATCACGCGAACATATTGGAAATAGAATTCACTATGTTTGCAACATCGGGCTGTGGGAGAGCCTCCAGTGAATCAATAACAAAGAGGCCTTGATCGTGAATAAAGATCAGAGTGTCAGCATAGGCCACCATGTACTCTTCACGACGGACGTGTGGAACAGCCAAATCGGCCCACAGCAATATCTTCCTCCGATAAAAGACCTTTGACCAGGCACATATCTGAAAGGAAACCGCATAATTCCGTGAAATCCGCTTGTTGCTGACTTAGCTGCGTACTCAGTCCTTGCAGGCGCGAACACGTTCTAGCTAGAACATTCGCTACGGCATCTATGCACAATAATTGTTACAGTACTGATCCTGTTACAGGCTTACACTGTGTTGTGCGAGGAAGCGCGCAATACAAGAGGGGTAAGATTAGTTGATGACAACTAATCCTATACTAAAAGTAAATATAAATATTTACTTGTTGGTTAGAACGCAAAATTAAGAGTGTTTATTAAATGGGTGGTTAGCGGCTAATATTATAGTAACTACCTAATTAATATAATAATATCAAGTCTTAAACTAACTGTACTATTAGTTAACCTGCATGATTCGGTATTTATACCGAATCGACTTTTTCTTCGTAGATTACAATAACTTATAATCCATTATTTGAATTTCAGACAGCGCGTCTCAAATTTAACTGTGATATTCTAACTTGAATATCAATTATGTAATGGCACCCCATTACATCACCCCCCACTTAAGGTGGTTGGCCAATAATAATTCTTATTTTGGCCAATCATGGGTGGCACTTGTTGGTCGTTCCCATTTACCAACTGATTGACCATCGACTCGATGGTCAAAGCACGCGGCGGCGCTCTAAAGAGCGCTGCTGAAAGCGTCGAAGGAGCTTCTTCCTCCGCCTCAGCACTAGGTGCTGAGGTGTTGAGTGACAACAGTGACGCTGCATTAGCAGCGTCAATTACGCAAAGGTCGAAAGACGTACCGTCTTCGACCACAGATGCTGCTAAGGCGGCATCTGGCAAAAAACAGGGAGATGTTGCTAATGCAACATCTCGCACGATGGCAACTTCCGAATGGCATGTTGCCAAGAGGGCCATGTTCGGAAGTTCTGACTCCGAACAAAGTGATGGGGGTACAGCTGTCCCCACGAAAGGATCTAGCTTGTCGAAACTCTCTAGGTGCTCATTGCCTAACAGCGATGATGACTCTGGTGTCGCTGAAAGCTATTACAGCGACAATGATTATCACAGGTGGTTGCGGGAACGCAGAGCCCCACCTGGACCAAGTACGTCTCCACGTCGGGGTGATTTAACCCCGGCGCGTGGTGTTGAATCAGGAGGTGTTCCGCCTGCTAAAAGATCTCGAA
The DNA here is from genome assembly GCA_026184515.1 of Peronosclerospora sorghi. NCBI lineage: Eukaryota > Oomycota > Peronosporomycetes > Peronosporales > Peronosporaceae > Peronosclerospora > Peronosclerospora sorghi. Next base: position 23,699,243 of record CM047582.1, on the reverse strand, counting down.
CAGAAGCGGCGCCTGCCGCTTCTGAAGCGTATCATCGTACGGAACCACATGTTCCGTACAAAGTGGGGTTTTGGACCCCTGGATGGGCTATTGCCCCCAACAGTGGCGGTCACCGCAAGCGGGACTGCCAATATGCGCTGTTCGATATCAAGGCGCTGGATGACTGCGAAGACATCCAGTCACGTCGATTCGATCGAAGTACAGACGATAGACGTATGTACTTTATTGACCTCTTTTTCCAGGTGCAATATTATTCGAGCCGGAAAGGGTCAAGGAAGAACAGGGACGATAAAGACGCCCTGACTCAGAGTTGGAATTCTTTTGTTGACAACTACAACAAAAGCCCAGATGATTACGTGAATAAAGTTCACGTAATGCTCGAGCGCTTTTTAAAGCACTAGCGAACAGGCAAAATGGAATACATCCATTTTGCTTGCATCAAAGAAGGGTTGAACTGTGGTGTCCCTTCTCACCTCGTTTGCTCACGGTGTCCGCAGGGCGCTCCTCGTCTGTCAGAGGAGGAGTTGCGGGGTACGGTGGTTTTTCCGTACCCGCCGAAATTCAGGGCTTAATCGATGCCCTAAATGCATCAACACCTAGTGTTGATGCTACTTCGCATTATGAGTTTGAGACTCCTTCTCAAACTCAGTTAAAAGGTCTGGGGCGTCGGCCCTCAGAACCTTAATCGGCTCCCAAGAGTCGAACTCTTGGGGGTAACCCAGCCAGCGTACGAAGTACTCGGTACGCTGCCTCTTCTTCGAAGGAACCGAGCGCTTCGAGATCAAGCGCTCGAGAATGTATCGCTTATTCCCCTGATTATCGATCAGGGGCGGCGGAGGTTGAGAATTCCCTCGCCGTTGTTGTTGCGGAGCATGGTTCTTTGCTCCGCAAGCTCGAGGAGGATTATTACTCCTTGAGCAGCGATATGTCTCACTCTGTGAAAACATATCGGTCTCTTCGCGAGGATGTCCGCGACATCCTCGGGGCGCACGTTGCCCTTCAGCAGAAGAATGATCTTCTGTACATCGAGCTTTCCCGCTGTAAGGAAGAGCTCGATCGGCACGAGGCTGGTCTTGAGCAGTCGAAGGCGGAGGTAATGACTCTCCGCTCTGCTCATCAACGACTGGAAGCCGATTACAAGTCTCTCTTGGGAGACTTGGAGAAGCACGGTATCTTCCGTGGTTCTGTGTCTCGTCGTAAGACGAAGACAAATGATACGGTTTGAGCCGCCCAACATAGAATGTTGGGTGGAGCCGCATTGCTGTGAGAATGTCTAAAGTATAGGCATTCCCCCGAATATCTTGTACCTTGAAAGGTCCAATGTACTTAGGAATCAACTTCCGTGTAGGGAAGTTGCTTATTGCATGTATAGGCAAATTGGTCCGATGATTTTCTCTTTTAAATTTGTCGTAAAGCGGACTTTTTAATTAGGCAAAAATAGGGCCTAATGTTGGACATTTTATTAGGCCCATAGGGGGCCTAATATTATGACTAATATTAGGACCTAAATTAGGGGCCTGATAGTGGACGCAGATAGTGGATACAGTAGTACATAAGTAGGTACCGCCATGTGTACCACGGTGGGTATAGTAGTACGTACCACCGTGGTGTACATAGACAGGATATAGAAGGGACACGGAAGATGTGCGGATTACTTACAGGCACGCGGCGAGCACCAGCGAACAAACAAGGAACAAGCCGAAAAATCAGATCGACTGATGGACGGAAGGCGTTTCAAATGGACGATGCGGATTGGTTGAAAGTAGGAACAGGGTAGATCTAAGGGTTTAATTGCTAATAAAGTTCTCCTTTTGCGTTCGATCTAGCAGATCGTTTTAGGGACGGCACCTTTGCGCCTCCCTCACTAGTATATACCTCTACGTCCCGGGCGGGAGCACTTAGTGCATTTTTTGGCCCACCGGCAGACGTAGAGTGTTGGGAACTCACTCCACAACTCCGCCCGCAGTGTCTGCGGTTCTTCGTGTAAAGTTTTTTTTGGTTTTGGGAACGTGATCGAGCAGTGCTCTCACCTCTTACCCGTGAAATTAACGTTTGTCCCCTAGAGTTCGGCTGCTTTAAGCGCCCCACGAGAACTCTAGGTGTATTTTAATATAAATACCTATTCCTCGTATAGTCTAGGCTAGGAGCGCATTGATTTGGGAGTTCCTTAGCTGTTTGACGGCTTAGAGGCTCCGCGATCAGGCAGTGAAGACTTCCGCTGCCTGATCAAGTACACCCCTACCGATCAACACCTGATCGACACTTTTTGCAAATCGTGATCGTGATCGCTGATCGCAAATCGCGCCAACTGCTACTTGAACGACTTCCGGTGCTTGATCAAGTCTGATCAAGGTATATTACGACTGGGCAGCAGCTTTTAGCCCCTGATCGAGCCTTTCAGTACCTGATCGCATCTGCGATCAAGACAGAATATTGTTGATCGACGGTTATTAACGTCACCAAAGCCTGATCGCGCCTGATCACGACCGATTGGCTTCGTTTCAGCGCCTGATCGCATCGGACTGCCGCCTGATCGCACTTGCGATCAAGACGGAATACTGCTTATCGTCGGTTATTAGCATCAGCCCAAACTTGATCAAGCCTGATCACGGTTAATTGACGTGGTTTAAGCACCTGATCGCACGTGATCAAGCCTGATCGCATCGGTTGTATCGTCACAAGTTAGTTAATTCAATCTTGCACCAAGAATTCGCTGTGCGCTGTCCCCGCCACCTGAGGAGCGACCCACGCCTAGCCGTCGGGTACACAAGGTGAGCAAGAACACAAGCAGTCGAAGACATCCGGAGGACCCCCTTCGTTAGTCGGCAGTCTGGGCGCCGTGGTACCGCCTGATCAAGTCTCAAAAACTTCGATCAGCCGCTCCACCACAATGGTGCGCGTGCCGGATCTTTGGGCGACGCGGGATATCACCGCGATTCTACGCAAGATAGCGCGGGTGTGAAAGTGAAAACGGAATCTGAAGCAGAGGTGAAAATCAAGGTGGAAAATGAGGAGGTGGTTGTGACGACGGAAGGCAGTTCGCCGTCGTCATGCCTGAAGAAGAAAGGAAATGCCGATCATCAGGACCTGGGGAGGAATCCAGATGACGTAAAGGAGGAGAAGCCTCAACCACCTGCCGAGGCTCCTTCGGGAGCCCATGCGGATCATAACGCAAGTTCTGATCCGCCAAAAATACGTGTATATAATGATCCAGATTGGGATCCGATGGAGAAGTATTACAAGACCGACCAACCGAAGATGTTGATCAAAGCGCCTGGGTCGGAGAGCGACGAAAGCCGATCAAGTACGCCGCCAACGGAAGCCGATCTGGTAAAGACGTTTTACCAAAAGATTTACCGAGAGCACCTGGGAGATTACCTGATGACGAACTCGATCATGAGCCTTCTCGGGGTCACGATCAGCGGGAAGCTGAGTAGACCGGTCAACCAGCCAATCACGAAGGGAAAGGATAAGCTAATGATTGTGCTAAGGATAATACGCCTGATCAAGCAGGCTGGTCTGATAACAGGCGCCTACGATGCCGAGGAAGTATTCGATCAGGACTCCAAAGATCTGGCAGAGGCCACCCAGCTGTTGTATTCCCTGTTGATACCCATCGTGGGCGAGCAGACGATAAGGATTTCCCCAGTTCACCGCCACAATCCCCGTTGAAGATTGAGGCAAGTCCGTCATTTAACGTAGCGGGACATTCGGGGTCATCGTGATAGGAATCTGCCCCTTCAGAGGGTGACGATCAGGGAATTGAGTCAAGTAGCGCTGGGAGTATGGAGCCCAAGATAACCAGAATGGAAGTTTGCCAAAAGGACAACTCCAAATTGCCGGTTGTCAAGACGGAACCTCAGTCGATCAAGACATAAAACGATCAAGGGCCACAGTGGCAGATGGTTTTTGACAAAGCCATGAAGAAGTTTTTAGCTGAAGAGAGCAGTAAGTGGGCACCTGGAGTCGTTGGCACCAAAATCCGCCAGCCAATCAAGGAAGAGCTGCGCCGATCAGGGATGTCGATATGGAGTCCTACACTCGTTGTGTGGTCAGCAGTCGAAACCAGATAGGTCGACGACGGTAAAAGATGTGGATATGGAATCCGTGCACTCGTTTCACGATCAACGGTCTCAAATTGACTACGTCAACCCTGATGAACCGATCACACTGCCACGGCGAGCCACAGTGGCATCCGCGTATACTGGGACACCTGATCAGCAGCCAATTGCCAGATTTCGGATGTCTGCAATCAGCGATTTGAAAGAATTTTCGGGAAGAGAAGGGGATGAAGATCAAGATAGGAACTGGATCAGTCGTCTCAAATCAGCATTCATGCGCGATCAAGCTTCTGATCCTGAAAAGTGTCTAATTCTGGGCGATTTACTGAAGGGACAAGCGCGCAACTGGCATCGACAGTTCAGTAGAACCACCCGATCAAGTTGGAAAAGTCTCGTGGATGAATTCGAAGTACAATACTGTGGAACTGGTCAATCGGTATCCCGCCAGTATTATTATCTGAAGCAGCGATCAGACGAAAGTCCTATCGAATATTTGCACCGACTGAATGTGGCGGGACTGCGAGCTAAGTTACCGATCAGAGATGGACCGCCTGAAAGTCTGCGCGAACATGTTCAACATTTTCTGGACACTCTGGCCAATCGCGAACTCGCCGATCAGCTGGCTCTCCTACGCTTGGATCGTGCTTCGGACCTGGAAGGAACGTTGCGGGCATACGCGCGCAACAAGTGGTATCAGCCAACAGCGGCAGTAGTCACCAGCTGATTCCGCCCAAAATCCGGCGACGATCGAGCACCGGCCGCGACGCGAAAGCCTAGGGGCGTACGTGCGATCAAGGTAACGTCTGGGAGCGAAGAATCAAGTGCTGATGATAGTGGAAATGATGGCGATCAGCGCCGCTATATTATTGCCACTATGCGCGATCAACCAGGGGCGCACGATCAGCCCGGCGAGTCACGATCAGGCAAACGAAGCGACTCCAACGCAGTCGATCAAGGGGCGATAAAGAAGTGCAGTCATTGTGGATCGATCAGACACGACAACTTACGTTGCTGGAAGCGCCTGACTTGCCTGAAGTGTGGCAAGAAAGGACACCCCACCGATCAATGCCTGTACGTCTGCCGAGCATGCGGCGAGATTCACGATGCGGGGAAGTGCTCTATGGAAGAATTTTACAACCGCATCCGCCAGTGGTATAACCCTACCAAGCATGCAGGACTGTTGCCCAAGGAAGCCGAAGATTTGTTAAACTAGGACGCTCGCCAGGTTGGAATCTGGTACGAGACGAGCGCTCTAGTTTGTGTATTTTTGCATATGTGGATAAGAAGAAGGCAGATCGAGTAGCAACAAGAGATAAGGAAAAACGCGATCAGCTTAATTTAGAACGTTTGGCTAATTTCCATGCTGATGAGTCTTCTCGATCACCTGTGATCATGGAAGTCGAATTACGTCCAGGCGAATCACGTGGATATTGGAAATATCACTCGCCAAAGAAATGGTTCAAGCAAGCCAAGGCGAGTGGAAAAATCAATAACGAGCGAGCTATGATATTATTTGATTCTGGTGCCGAAGTGTCGATCATCGACTCAACCTTTGCTCGTAAGGTGGGTTGTTGGATTGACACGAGTCAAACACAAGAATGCGTCGGCATTGGAGAAAGTGCATACCAAACAGAAGGAAGTGCAAAAATCAAGATCACGCTAGCGGGATCATTGGTTTATTATTTCCAGGCATGAGTGGGCAAACTTGTTGGTCAAGATGCCATATTGGGTATGGATTTCATGATACCAGCTGGTGTTCGATTAGATATCGCTCATGGCGCACTAAGTTTACCTGACGAAGTGATCATCCTACTGGAGGGACTTCGACAGTTGTATGGGTAGAGCGGTAATTATATGAAGTTCGATCAGTATGAACAGATCCCAGTAGGTCGATCAGCCGAAGTAAGAATTTACGATCAGCGATCTCGCAAGTTGTGGATTACTCGTGGAAGAGATTGGGTCCCCACTATCACTAGGGCCGCGGGAAATTTGAGGTATTTACGTGTTACGAACATCGTCGATCACCCCATCATTGTTCAAGAAGAGACTATTTTAGGTATTTGGATGAACAAAGATGATGTGCCCCGCCGCCCCGGAGTTGTTTCGATCGGGTCCAAGCGTTACAAAGAGTGGCAAAATCTGGCATATCAAGCCTCCACCGATCTAGTATCTGACGATCAAGAAAGTGTCGATCAGGGTCCATTAGTCGAGAAGAAGGAGTATCCAACTCCTCGAAGTATCTTAGTACGTCCCACGGACACGATCGTCGCATCTGTAGCGTTGGTAACCGAAGGGGCGCAAAAGGTGCAAGGGGTGCAAGTGCGGTGCGATCAGGGGCCGGAAGTGAAAGGTCCGACCCTTAATCATGGAGTTGAACAGCCCGTTTCAAGCGACAAATCTACTCAAGATGCGTGTAATCACCCTGTCTCAGTTAACCCCAGCGAATTCGACGTGACACCTATTGACGATCAGGTTTGTTATCACGAAGGTGGACATTTGTATGTGGAAGAATTGGAGAAGCAGCTTGCTACGTTACCCGAAGTGTCTGCAAGCACCGAAGAAGTAACCAAAGACGATTTGCTAGTCGGAGATCCCACAGTCAACACAGTGGAGGAGATAGATCAACTTCGCGAACTAATTTGAGCGAAAAAACATCTGTTGATCGGGAAGGGAAACGCGCTACCCCCCGCTGCACGAGGAGTTGTTTGTGATATAGATGTGGGTAATGCGCGCCCGATCGCCCACAAGTGCCGGAAAGTGGCCCCACAGTTTCGCGAGAAGTTGTCGGCCCTGATCAAGGGGTTGCTAGCAACTAAGATCATTCAGCCGTCAACGTCACCCTGGGCATAGCCTATAGTGATCATCGTGAAAAAGAATGGGGTCGATATACGTCTATGCATTGATTATCGCGCGGTGAATCAACTCACGCGTTTGATGGTGTACCCAATGCCTCTGATCGCCGATCTACTCGAAGACTTGGATAAAGCGTTGTGGTTTTGCTCTTTGGATATGGCGAGTGGTTTCTGGGTCGTGTCTATGACCGATCGAGCACGTCAAATTTCGGCGTTTGTCACTCCATTTGGATTGTTTGAGTGGAATAGAATGCCCTTTGGCCTCAAGAATGCTCCGCAAATTTATCACCGGTTGATCGACAATGCACTATATGGATATCTTGGGGTCAAAGACGGTGCAGATGAATCAGATGATGTATTTACAGCAGGAGAACCCGACCAAACGCCGGGACCGTCTGTGCTGCAACGGCGATCATATATCGATGATATATTAATCCCTGCACCTACTTGGTCCACCCTATGCGATAAGGTGAGACACTTGCTGGAAAAGTGCGATCAATGGAATTTGTCGATCAGCGTGGCTAAATCGTACTGGGGGCGAAGCGAAGTGCCCTATTTAAGACATCACGTCTCTTGCCGCGGGTTAGAAACAAATCCAAAGAACCTGGACGATCTGATCAATTTGCCTTTCCCTGGCACCTTACGTGCTATGCAATCGTTCTTGAGAATCCTAAATTACTATCGTCGATTTATTGAAGATTTCGCAATCTATGCCGCCGTGCTTTAAGAATTGAGGGAGATAGATTATCAAGAGTTGAAGAAACGATCACATAGTGAGGAGGAATCAAATCACGAGGATGATCGACTAATTAGAGCAAAAGTGGCATTCAGCATGCTGAAGGCGAAGATTGCATCAGCTCCAACCCTGCGACACTTTGACCAGGACAAGACGCCGGTGATCTGGTTACGCTAGCAAATGGGCAGTATATGCCGCTCTAGTACAAGAATACGATCAATTGTATCATCCCGTCGCATTCGCTAGCCAAACGTTGAAAAGCGGTGAGCTGAATTACAGCCCCGTCGAAAAGGAAGTTCTGGCGCTTTTACGAATTTTGGATGTTTATTTCACGATGCTGGTCGGAAAGACGATCGCCGTTTTATCACGTCTATCTACATTGAAGTGGTTACTAACATCCAATGGGTTGGACGGACGATTAGGTAGATGGGCTGTGATCCTATCACAGTGGGACCTCGAGATCAAGAAATGTGTGCATGTAGAAGAGGAGGTGCTAGGGGCGTTAGCCGCAAGCATCACCCCTCGCACCGAAATTGATGAAGCGTTGATCGCGATCGCACCGAAAAAGCAACCGCGGCAGATGATCGAAGTACCACCTCCCACGGTTAAAAAAGGTGAAGAACTTTACGTGATCAGTTTTGATGGATCGGCAAGTGTCAAGCGACGTGTGGGTGCATTTGGTGCCATTGTGTGGAAGTTACCGGAATAGAAGATTATGATCGCGATCGCCGATTATGCACCGGATATCAAGGTGAATGAAGCAGAATACCACGGGTTGCTTTAAGTCTGGACTTGTTGGCACGATATCCCAAAGGAAGGGTGATCGTGTGTGGGGACTCTAATTTGGTGATCCGGCGAATGCGAGTAGAAATGGAATGCAAAGCTCCGCGATTGCAAGTGCTACAACAGCGCGCATTTAACCTCCTACGCGAGTGGAGTGATCACGATTTGGTACATGTCAAGAGAGATTGTAATAGGAGTGCAGATCACATTGCCACCATGGCTATGCAGGGTGGAACAAGATTTGAGATCGAAGATGAGAAACAGCTGGGAGTATTAGTTGATCTCAACCATCTACCCGAAGTAATCACATGGAACGAAGATCAATCCGCCCCGCAAGTGCTAGTGACGATCCGATCACGTAACCACCGGCAACCACGACCGTCAACATGGACCGATGTACGAGTATCCGGAATAAGAATGGAACGGGTGAAAAAGGCACATGATGAAGAGAAATGGATCCACGATTTGCGGTGTTATCTGTACGGTGACTTTATCCAATTGAGCGCAGACGAGGTGAAGGAGTGTGCAAAAATTGCTGACAATTATGATGTTGACGAACAAGGATTACTGATTTACTGTGGAAATGCGGCTAAAAGGAAAACCGGGGATGATCAGGATGATCAAGATGATCGCCGATCGTTAATTAAGCTGGTACTACCCGAGACCTTGCACGCGGATGTCCTCCACCACTATCATGTGAGTTTGGAAGGAGGACACCAGGGTATAGGCCGCACCTATCAACGGATCAGACGGTACTTCCATTGGCGGGGTCTATTCCGAAGCGTGCAAAGATTTGTTCGACAATGTGTGGATTGCAAAACGGGGAAGGGCCAGCCTACGATCAAGGGCATGTCTCCGGGGAATATCGAGGCTACGTGCCCGTTCCAAGTGATTGCCATGGAACACATACCTTCATTGCCTCGATCAACTGATGGAAATACGGAATTGCTGATTTGGGTTGATCTGTTCACGGTTATGGTGATCGCGAAAGATGGATCATCTCACACAGCGCAGAAAGTCACGGAAAATTACGAAGAGTGCGTGTTCCGACGATTTGGTGCAAGTGAGTTGATCAGGCACGACCGAGAGCCTGGCTTTATGTCGGAAGTATTTCGTGCGTTTAACAAGATCGTGGGACAACGGCAGAGTGCCACTATGGCGTATCGTCCGCAGGCAAATGGCAAGGCAGAAAGAACGGTGCAGACGATTACGAGGGCCATCAAGATGTATGTGTCAGATGTCGGCCAGAAGGATTGGAGTGCATACGCAGAGCGACTGGTTTTTGCGTTGAATTCAACCCCTGATCGCATTCGTGGAGAAACGCCCTTTTACTTGGCGTATGGGTGAGATCCACGATCATCGCTGGAATCGACATTGCAATTAGGTGGAATTCGACGCAGGGACCGTGGTGCTCGCCGATGGAGGTACAAGTTGCAGAAAGACTATCGCCTCGCTCGTGATCAGGTGAACGTTTGATTACACCAAGCGATGGCTGATCGAGCTGAAAAGCACAACGATCAGTTGACGCCACACAAGATCGAGGCTGGATCAAGGGTCTGGCTATACCTTGATCGCGTTAAAAAAGGGTATGCAAAGAAACTGGCGCACATGTGGCATGGACCCTTCAGGGTCGATGAGGTGATCGGTGATCATGCAGCAAGATTGGTTACAGCTGGCAAGGACTATCGCATGTTCCCCGTGGTGCACCTATCCAAGTTAAAATTGGTTAAGGAGTTTCCAGATCGCCCTACCGCAGAGTTAACAGCTGGGATTGAAGAGCGGTTCGACTTTGACGAAGCTTTGCTACCCGAGGACAGCTGGGAAAGGACGCTAGATCCAGACGAATTTGAAGTTGATCGCGTCACTGATGTTCGATCTGGTCGAAAGACTATATATGGAAGGACGTTGCGTGAGTATCAAGTCTACTGGAAGGGTCATACCGAGCCGTCATGGGTAGACGAGGCGGACTTGAACCGTGATGCCCTGATCAAGGACTTTGAGATAAGGTTGATCAACCGACATCGGTTTGATGTAATGCAAGTGTATGAAGAGTCCCACTAATGTGTGATCAGCTGATTGATCAGGGAAGTCGTGATCGACGAAGCTCCCAATGGATGACGAAGTGATGATTGACTGGAAATGGTGTTATAACAGTGGATGTTGCGAGGTATGGTAATTGGATACGGCAGATGAGCCGACGGACTACCAATTTATATTATTCATTTAAGGACAAAGGACAACAGTGAAATGACATGATCGAAAGAATGTATTGATTGAAGAAAGCTGATCGACCGACTATTCGGACCCATAGAACTTACGGCGAAGGCGAGGAATCTTACGACCAGGGTGATTTTCGGGGCAGGAACGATATTGAGCCCGCCAAGGTTCAAGGTCGTAGACATCTGCCAGCGCTTCTGGTAGGCTCTGAGGTGGCGGGTCCGATAGAAACCCAGGGTACCACACTCCATCATCGGCCGGGGCAAACTTCAGCGGGCGATTGCGGGTACAATGGGTGATCGAAGGGTCCAAGAAGATGTCGAGATCACATCTCCCGTCGATAATACCCCGCAAGATGAGCTCCACGACACGTTTCCAGGTCGCCCCAGCTCGGCTTCTGCGTTGGCGACGTTGGATGTAATAATCACGGAAGAAGTCATCAATATCACGAAGATTCTTCGCGATAGGGAGATAGTGGGTTGATTCCCAAATCGCCAATGCGTGATGATCGAGGAACGTGAGATACTTGGTCTCCAGGTCAGCGAACCAGCCAGCCGAGCGAAAAGAAAGAGGCGGCAACATGGTCGAAAAAATATCCCAGGGGCGCTGGGAGTATAAATGTTCAATCTCTGACTGGGTGATCAAATGACCGGACCACGCACTAGTAGGAGGGGCCAACGCAGCAGGCGGAACAACCATCCAGCAGGGCGGGTCAAGTAGTCGAAAACCACTTGGGCCGTGACGTTGTGTAAATTGTACATGCCGAGATGATCCGGAGTCCAAGGCAGGATATCGGCGTCAGTGGTACCATCAGGAACCGCGATGAAGGTCCGGAAGTCACCCGTGCGAGGAAAAAGGGACCCGGTTGGGTCATGATCAGGATGTCCCTCGCTCCCGAACTCGCTAATGGTTGGAGTAGAAGGGATGGAGGCGATCGGGCTAGTGTCCTCATCTTCAACGTCTTGATCTCAAGTAAGGGGATCATCACCCGAAGTCTTCGCCTCCGAAGCGGAAGAGAGAAGGCGTGGCCGCTTAGTCAGAGAAGAAGATCGGGAACGCCGAATACGTTTTCCGGACGATGGAGTGGTACTGCCTACCGAGTTGGTCGTCGAAGCAGCGGAGGGACTAGCAGGCAATGGGACCTGGACAGGGCCGGCCATAAGCTTCAGAGATATACCCGTCAGTGAGGACTGAATATTCGATTGATGAGAGCGCCACCGCGCAACCTCGCCTTGGGCCTGTCGTAGTCGATCACGCAATGTGTCCCGGTCCGCTGAAACTTGATCGAGGTGACGTCGAGCGGTAGTGAGCTCCGCTTCAACCCGATCCGATATCTCCTGTGCTTGGGCCATAATGGCAATGTAATCGTCCATCGACGCGCGAGTAGACTCGTTTTCCTTCTGGAGATGATCGCATTGATCTTTGTACTTGTCCACCTCGATAGTGAGACTTACCGCCCGTTGGACCAAGCGCACATTGCGGGAAATAACCTGATCGCGCTCGTGCTGCAACGTGGATACACGCTGTTCGAGTTGCTCCAATTCCTTCGTTTGGTATGCAATTGTGTCGTCAAGCGTTGATCGCAGGTAACGTTCACGGTCGTTGCGACACTCCAGCTCCCGGATCTGGACGCCCTGATCGTATATGGTCCGCTCTTGATCGGCGATAGTGCTTTTGGCGTCTTTCAACTGGGTTTCGAGCTTCTTGACCGCAGCGTTGATAAGACCGCGCAGCGGCTCCAGTTTTTTAAGGCCTCCCTCGATTACCTTCTTCCGGTCCGCCGCGTCACGTTGGGTACGAGTGAGCCGCCGACGAAGCATCGCAACCGTGTCTTCACTCATGGCGAGTGAGCCAGACAACAAGGCGACCTGCTCGTTGCTGGAATGGAGATCCGCTTGCAGATCGCAGGCCTGCTTGATCTCGGCGATCGCCTGATCAGCTGCGGCCTTATCCAAGGCAGGAACGTTGGTGATGTGGGGTGACAAGCTGTCCGTTGAAGATGGCATAGCAGACTGGGAATGCCTGATCGAGACAGCCTGATCGCAGTTGTCACGGTTGGCCTCAGTCGAGTGTTAGATCGCAGTGGACAGCCCCAACAGTAACCGCCTGATGGAACTGGGATTGATTGAGGGGAGACGGGGCAGATGATGGGTGATGATCGACAGTTGATGGTGACCTGATCGATGTGCAACGACCAATTCTCCAACGGCAGTATGATCCCCAGAATCAACGGCATGAACGACCCTCGCCCTAACCGCTGTACGGCTGGGACGAGACTCAGGGGCGGTTGTCGTAAAGCAGACTTTTTAATTAGGCAAAAATAGGGCCTAATGTTGGACATTTTATT
>CM047582.1:23666161-23685847 GCA_026184515.1 Peronosclerospora sorghi | reverse complement strand
CGTGGTTTAAGCACCTGATCGCACGTGATCAAGCCTGATCGCATCGGTTGTATCGTCACAAGTTAGTTAATTCAATCTTGCACCAAGAATTCGCTGTGCGCTGTCCCCGCCACCTGAGGGGCGACCCACGCCTAGCCGTCGGGTACACAAGGTGAGCAAGAACACAAGCAGTCTAAGACATCCGGAGGACCCCCTTCGTTAGTCGGCAGTCTGGGCGCCGTGGTACCGCCTGATCAAGTCTCAAAAACTTCGATCAGCCGCTCCACCACAAATTAATTGATTTTAGATGCTTGCTGTCATATAGGGTGTAACTCTGTATGAGACGAATCTGGCTGGAATGTCTGTTGCTACTATAAACGGAATGCTGTTATAGAGAGCGCAAAATGGGCGGCAAAAAACGGTTCCGACCAAAATCTGCCTGGTGTAGTGAATGGCTGTTATAACTGGTAGCTGTTATAGAGAGAGCCAACTGTATTAAAAAGTGATTATGTTCCAACATGTACTTACGCTTTTTGAAGAAAAAGACCAGACGATGACCCTTTTGACCTTCCCATGGGATAGAGAAGTAATGAGTTTACTCCCGCATAGCCTGGGATCAGACGAACTTGTCAAGCTGTTTGTGAAACTACCGGAACAAGGAATAGTTGGTATATCCATACTCAGTAAAGCCGTCTTCAGGATTCCCAAGGCTAGGTTTGCATCAGATCGGCCACCGCTGTAGCCCGATTGAATCTCCATTGGGCCAGCCTTGATCGCCATCGAGAAATCCACAAATAAGATCTCGAGAGAGGAAGCTCGCTAGCATCTACTCAGTGAGGTTGATCGTCTGAAATCCGTGTAGCTGGATATGTTTCCAAGAAGCTAGAGCTTCCACTCAGTGAGTAGGAAATCGAACTGTTCGAGAACAGGGCACCGAGGGAAGAACGATCTTCAATGGCTGCATAGGGTCCTCATCGTCAATTTTGGATTGGTCACCAGCAATCTTTGACCACTCCTCTTCCTTGGTCGGATCACACTTCTCCCCGCCCTCCGCATCGAGATCAGTAATCGCATCTGATAAGGCTGTATCGGACCTCGCCAATCGGTGGTCTGATCTGTCTCATCTACCGGATTGCTTGTAGAAGATCGGGTGATCCGGTAAGAACTAGCGCGAGACTGAACCAAGGCACATATAGCCTTTTGCTCTCATGGTCCTACTCTTAGTCGACATGATCAATAACTGCTTACAGGAAGAATCAAAATCAGAAGTCCACAGTGCGATCCGGTGGCTACCGTCTCTTGTTTTTTTGTGGGGGTTATTATCAGAAGTAGCCCATTTTGGCCAGGTTTTTTTCAAATCTATCCCACCTCTAATTGTTTCCCGATCCTCGGTTTATTAAGATCTTGGATCATGGCGACGCCTGATACGCCTCTCGCGAGGGCGACCATGACGTGCCTGGACCTGCGGAGGGGCAACAGCATACTCCTCCGGAATTTCCTCACTGGCCGAGTACGCTGGAAGCTCCAGCGTGCCGCGTAAGCAGGATGCGCCGGTGGCCTTGCTGAAGCAAGCGTCGATATCCGATTCGGCCACTCAACCTGCCGCGGTGTAGCAAGCACAGGTGTGCACGAATGGAATGCCCAGGTTCTTGTACGTACGCCAAGTTCACGTCTTGGCCGCGATATCTACCGCGTGGTCGGTGGAACAGATATTGACGATAAACTCGTCCGCACTGAGCTGGGCCACTTTCATAACACACGCTTGATTCTGGTTTCCTCGCAGCAATCCCGTGCCACTTCGGTGATGCTGTCTGCTACAGCGTCGACGCGAAATCGTTTTTGGTAGTGGCTTTCGGCCATCTTGAGCAAGATGCCGCGCAACATACCGTAAAACTGCATCTTTCGCAGCGGGTTAAGCATCGCGTTCAGGATCTCTACAATGTTGGACGTTGTTTTGACGTAACGCGGTCGAGGGCAGAACGCGTCTCACCAAGTTGGCAGCGGGATGCTCGTCATATATACATAAATGGGCTCGCTCAGCTAACGCAGCTCCGCCAGTAGCCTGTTCGCCTCTGCTGCCGTCTGCGCTCTCGCGATGGCGAAGCAGAGGTTCGTCACAGCTCGCGTGACACCACGGATCTTGCCTTCACATTCTCCGTGATATGACACACGCAAAAGGTGTGGTGGTCTCAGGGAATGCATCGCAAACCGCCGGGATGAGGCCCTTGTCGCGTTCGGACACGAAGACCAGGCGTTCGGTCATGCGAACCATGCGGAATCCTCACGGAACAAGTTCAGGAACCAGGTTCAGCTCGCGTGGTTCTCCACAGACACCACAGCGAAGCAAAGCAAAAGCACTTCTTTGAAGCAGTCGCGCGTGACCGCAACCAAGAGGACCCCGCCGTACCGGGACTTAACATGGAACCATTCTAGCATCACGACGGGACGCACATGCGCAGTTGTGGTCCTCAATGCCTCCGGGAACACAAAGAGTCGCGAAAATCACCACCGGCCATTTCAAACCGATAGATTGTGTGGTGGAGCGGCTGATCAAAGTTTTTGACGCTTGATCAGGCGGTACCACGGCGCCCGTACTGCCGACTAACGAAGGGGGTCCTCCGTTTGTTTCTGCTCACCTTGTGTAACCGACGGCTTAGGCGTGGGTCGCTCTCCAGGTGGCGGGGATTTACACAGGGCAATTCCTTGATGCAAGATTGGGGAACTTGTAATGAGTTGATCGAGGTGCTGATCAGACGTGATCCGGTGTAATGGAGCTCAAATCAGGTGCGAATAGGATTGATCAGAAGTAATCAGGCTTGGGCAGGCACCGAAAGTCGTTGATCAGCTGTGATCAGGCTTGATCAGGATTGATCAGGCTTGATCAGGCACCAAAAGTAGTTGATCAGCGGTGATCAGACTTGATCAGGTGCCAAACGTCGCTCGGGTACAAGTTGGTGCGGTCTGAGAGTTGTTGATCGCGGGTCACGAGTTGCAGAGTGTCGATCAGGTGTCGATCGGCGAAGGGGGTACTTGATCAGGCAGTGGAAGTCTTCACCGCCCGATCACTGAGCCTCTGAGTCTTCAAACAGCTAAAGGAACACCCAAATATCTGTATTCCTGGCCTAGACCTACGAGGGGGGGGGGTAAATTTTGTTTAATCCACCTAGAGTTCCCGTGGGCGCTTACAGCAGCCGAACTCTAGGGGCCAAACGCGAACCAAACGTGGAGAGGTGAGAGCACTGCTCAATCACACTCTCAAAACCAAAAACCTTTACTGAAGAACCGCTGACACAGCGGGCGGAGTTGCGGGGTGAGTTCACAACACTCTAGGTCTGCCGGTGGGCCAAAAATGCACAAAGTGCTCCCGCCCGGGACGTAGAGGTGTATACTAATAAGGGAGGCGCACAGGTGCCGTCCCGGAAACGATCTGCTAGATCGAACGCAAAAGGAGAACTTTATTATTGCTTAAATCATAAGAACTACCAATTTCCTAAATCCACCAATCAGAACTACCCGTTCCAGCGTCCTCCGTCGACCAGTCGACATGATTTGTCCGTCGTCCATCGCCGCTCGTCGATGTTCGCGGAGTACCTGTACGTAATCTTCCCATCTTCCTATGCCCTGTCTATGTCCTGACTATGTGCACCACGGTTGTACACGCAACTGTATACGCCGTGGTACCCACAATCCTATACTATTACGTACCGATTCTGACCGTAATCGCCCCCTAAATAAGGCCCTATAATAAGGCCCTATAATAAGGCCCGTTATTGGGCCCAATTATAACACGCTTTACGACAATTGACTCCGTAGAGCTCTCAGTCAGCTGCGCCAAGTACCGAGATGCGTGCGAGTATCCATCCTTAACACATCTATAAGCTGACACTACTGCGCGGAGTAAACCACGCCGTGCCGTCTGGTAGTGCACAAGGGTAACATGGTTGGCGAGAAGCGCGACCATATGACGGGGACGAATGGTTGCGTATGCATCGAATGCTCCAGCCACAGTGGTTACAATCCAGGCTTGGTCTGCCGCGCTGGGATGGCACACCGGGGCACAAGTGTGCCTGTCACAGTGCTTTGTGACGTACCACAACCCGTCGTTGCGGACACGAGCAGCAACTGCGTAGTCGCATGAGCGACATTTGACGGTATACCTGATGCTGGTTCTTCGAGCCACCTTGAAACAGAAGCTGCCGGCGATGTTGGTGCGCTTAATGACATCCACAACTTCAGTCATTGACTGTTAAGTGTAGGAAAGCTCCATTGCGCAAGAGTTGGGAAACAATTAGAGGTGGGCTAGATTTGAAAAAAAATCTGGCCCAACTGGGCTACTTCTGATAATAACCCTTCTTGGTGGGCTTGCCGGAGGCAGTTGAGTGTCTTCCGAATCGTTGCGTGATGACCGATCGGAGTCTACGGAAGGATTCGATCGGCGGATTTTGGTCCAGCCCAGCACAACATGTGTCGGGCCAACTTGTTCGTGTCCCAGATCTGATCCTTGGCCTTAGAAAAAATCAATTGATATCTACGTCTTGAGATCTGCATTCAACGCCATCAAGGATCCGGTTATTCTGGATCTGTCGAGGAAGGAGTGTTATCAGATCCACGATAGATATAGTATCCAAATCGGCCGGTTGGCCAGACTGGTGTCCCGTTTGGCGGCAAACCGTACAGGCCTGGCACATCTGACGCGGGCCCTGGCGCAGTGTTTCAAGCTTCCTTTGTGAGTGGTACAACCAAATATTTAGTTCCAGCTTACTCGCAGTTGTACTCTTGGGCCTGAAGATTTCTTGCCGAGATCGCGCATGGAACAGATCGCACTGGCGGCCTTCATTCTTCTCTCAAGAAAACTTTAATTGAACCCGAAAGGTCTGCCAATCGTTCTGCGCCTGTTTTTGAATCACGCCTAATTGATTTTGCGAGTGATTGAAGCTCCACTTCAGGTTTGCTACATCTTGGGTTGCAACAGTCAGATCACAAACAAACCGATAATGCCCTTCACGATAATTCGATTTTTTCCGTTCGATGTATAACCCTCCACCATAGCCGATCGATCTGCTGATCTTGAGATACGAAATGTTCTATGGAGTGTACTTACCATAAATAGTTCCCGATCGTTGTGGTAAATACAGTCCTTTCTGATCGTGACCCATTAGTTGTAGTGGGCGATGCTAGCGGGTCGACAAAATCAGATGGGCTGCATAAGTTCTGTTTCTAACTAAGTGATCGTCACGAGGTTTTCTCTCAACCACATCATGACTCGCGGCTCCTTCGGCGGCTTGTGCCTTATTTTTCTGATCGACTTGGGCAGCCAACTGATCGCAATATTTTAATAGCGCTTGGAGCTCAAGCTCGACATCGGCTTGTGATTGTTCCATCGCCTCCATCCAATCAGTAAAAATAACGATGTGTCCTCTTATTCGTGACCAACTCGACAATTCGATCTTCATTAAGCCGGAGGTTTTTACCTCTTGCGGTATTCAGATCTCGGGTTATATTCTCCCGATTTACGCCAAATCGAATCGTCAGCTGATGCTGGATCGCCGCCACCTGGGAGAGACCGAATGATCACGAGCTCAGATGTTCTGAGTCAGCGATTGTAACGGGACGCTGTTTACACAGTTCCCGATAACACGGCACACACGCTTGCGCTGTAGAGGAAGATTTGGCAGTGTCCCGACTTGGAGGGACGAAGAGGGAGGAGAAGGATGAGGAGGAGACTTGAGCAGAACACGGCAAATTCGCAACTGAATTGAATGATATTACGGTTCCTGAAGCCACTACCTAGATTCTTATGGGGTTATATTCAATCTCCCTACAAATGCAGAATAAACCTTGGGTTGAATCAGGTTGAACTTGAAGCTGAGCGTGAAGAATATTCTCACGGAACTTGAATTTCAAGGAGAAGCTTGAACTTGAACTTGAGATTTTTCTCGGAAGAATATTCTGTGTACGGGGCGTTATGATTGGCTGAAATCAGCAACATTGTACCCACAATGACACGTCGGCTTCGTCAACAGATAGTTTCCAGCAGGAACCATCACCGCGCGCAAAGACATGTCGCAGGCAGAGAATACTCGAGAATGTTCGAGAACATTCCGTGCGGACGTAATCAATGATTACTTCGTGAGTGTCGGTGTGTAGACATGAATCATGTCTGTGACACCTGGCGATCCAAAACAATTAGTGGGAATCACTAAACCGTAATTGGACATCGCCATGTAATGGCACTATTGCATAGGTCCATTAAAGAGATCCAATCGTCCCGCTGATCTTGAAGCACCAAGTATCATCTAAAACTTATCAAGGTGGCATCAGGACGTAGACGCACCCGCATGGATGCGTACAATATCGTCTTCTTGCTTGCCGTATGAGTAATGTGCTCATTCATAATACTAACTTTGAAAGATGGAATTTCGACACATCAACGCTATGGCCAATCCAGCAGCAGCTCATAAATGCGATCTAGGTCTACCTGTGGAGCAGGATGATCGGCGCTGGTGTCCAGACACGGATCGGAAACCACATAAGGTCATCAGAAAACTTGAACCAGAGTCGTCGAGTTACTTGGAACTAGTATCAGACATCGTGATAGTAAGTTGATTGTAGTTTGTGAAGATTGTAAAGCGTATAGAATGACCCAATGCGACAGCGACATGCTATGCAGATGAGATCTACCCATCTAAAGATTTTAAATGTGGAACCAAACATATCAGAGCGACGATGTGAAGGCTTGGCCATTGTAGATATGGGATGTACGTTAATGATACGTGAGATCAATCCGCTACCGTTGCGCGGTTCGGACTCAGCTATGGTTAAGTGAGAAAAAGAATTAACGGGATTATGTGGCCCTCATATGGGAACGGATTGGTCAAAATGGGATCAGTATTGACGCTTATTGGTTGATCAGACACATTAGATCCCATTGGCCGATCGGCAACAACTTGGAATGGCAAGATGACGTTTGTGGTTGTCAGAAACTAAGTCGTAAGATGGAACAGAGAAGGTGATCATGCCCCCTGGAGCCGTGGCTTAGCACCGAATCGATGTACCAAAGGTTGTGGGCTCAATCCCCACAACGTCCATTCTCAATAATGCCAAACGGGACCCTGGTGGTATCGAGTAACCGACCTCCTGGAAAAATATCCTGTCAAGAGCGATACGACGGACGGAATTGAGAACGAAACCCCTACTGGAGATGCACAGTCGGCTCCAAGCCAATATTAATACCGACGAAACAGAATAATCCAATAGGATAGAGCAATTAAAAATAGGGGAAAAAGAAAAATCTTTCAGCTTAGGGTAGCTCTGTTATCACTTAGCCGTATCCGAGAAGGTGTAGGTTGTGTGTTAATAAGTTAATACAAAGCCAACTTTCAACTGAGAAGGTGATGAGGTATGATGGGATAAAGTTGTGATCTCATTTTACTTTGGATCAAATGGCTAATCGATGTGACAGATTTGGTTTGAGAGGTGATTTACAGGATGGTCGGTGCAGTACTAATGTGCGATTTTATTCAAGCACCGATTGTATTGAGATCGGTCGGATAATAAGAACAGATCTAGTGGAGATATTAAGCGACCAATCTCGTGACATAATAGCAGATCGGTCTAGACGAAATGACGTTTAACGTTTTTTGATCGCTCTATCGGATCGTCCTGGTCGCCTCTACGAGCCTTAATAAAGCTAGGAGGATTAACTTTGCATTTTGGAAGTTAATTTCGACGAAGCTTGTGATAGAGAGATTAGGATATGAAAGTAGTTCACATGAGCTGATGTGGTGTATATATAACTCCTCAATATCACTCTCGTATTCCCCCTAAGCAAGCAGTCGTTGCGGTACTTGTACCTGCGGAGGGTTAAGTAAGATGTGGTGGATTCCAGTTCAAAATCGAGCACCGAAGTGTCCGGAACTGAACCAACATCGTGCCCAGCCGACCAACTAACGGTGGGGGTACTCCGCGGACCTTCGCCTGGGTGCCGATCGGGTGACCGATCGGCATTGCAGGACGCCGAGTCCGATTCGTCTCGTGTCTCACCTTGTGTACCCATTTGTATGGGTGGCTACACACTCGGTGGACCGTTGATTGGTGGAGAATTTAGTGAAGATCGATATGGATGTACCACCTCTGAAATACTGATCCAACATTCCAACGAAAAGGTAATCCAAAATAGCCGATCACCGAACGAAGCGAAAATCTTCACTCCGAATGCAATTAAATCTGGAACTTGACCGACCGTGGCAGTGAGTAGTACATCCAATAGTAAATCCTGGTACTTGATTGCAACAGCAATGAGTAATCCAGCAAATAATAAATCCTGGCAATTGATCGCAGATCGCGATGAGTAACCCAGCCAAAATAACACGTCTCCTTGAACGTGGCCGCACTAGAGGGTGTGAGTGAACGCGTCGTCGTGGGACTTCCGGTGGAGCTCTGTCCTGCGGGCTTAATGGGCGAGAGGGGACCCTGTTAACCCTCTGCTCCCAGTGACTCCGATCGGAGCGGCGACTTTGGCAACCCAATGTAATACGAAAACTATATTATATAGCCAATTAAATCCAATATGTAAACTATATGTAAACCGTGTGCCTTACCTCAAATCTGCGTACAAAACATTTCAAGCACACGAATGGCCCAAAACACTCCGTCCTTTCTACCAACCCGATCGATCTGCTTTGACAACTGGTACACCGGTACAAACTGGTCGATAATTTTCACTTGCACTTCACCACAGCCTCCGCTGTGTATGGTCGCAGCCGCACAACGGTAGCGGCCCGATCTCACCAACAGTCTTTAATTCCATGCAATCTTCCGAGTCCAATGTAACAGGTAAATCCACTTGACTTCCGATCGCCACATCTTTCACTAACGTTTGTCTTCTTACGCAATCGGTACCCACACTCTCCGCATCTGCAAACCCCTGACCGATCGGACCATTCAAACGACTCGGGCGACACTCAGATCGTCGAAGAACAAGATTGGCCCCGAGTCGAAGTCGATCGGTCCCAAAAAACCATTGATGCATTCCGAAAGGATTTGTAGGTAGCACGCGAAAAGCATATCGTGACCGACGTTGCGTTCCAGAAAATGCGCCGAGACTCAAAACGACTTTCCAAGTTGATCGACGCTATACAAGATGATCGTTCAGACTTGATGGCCGAGAATAAACGTCTCAAGGCCTTAGTCCAGCAATAGAACAGATGAGGTACGCCATTCCACGATAACTCCACGTTAGATCGATCCTAGCTTCCTTCTGTATGTAGATCCACTGGTGATCGATGTCTTCCCAACTGTGCAGACACTTGTCGATACCGCTCGGCAGATGTACGGCCACTTCGATCTGCTCCAAGCGATGTTGGAAGGGCTGATCGGCACTCGTCACGACGTGCGTCATCTCGAGATCAACCGATCGTATCTTCAGGAGCTGAACGCAGCGGTCGCTCGGCAATGGTCGGAGCCTCAGGGCGATCGGTCGGTCATATATTCCCAAAAACTCGAGATGTACCGGCAATCGCTGAGCTAAATCTCACAATCGACGATTATTCCGACAGAATTAAAGCCTCCCAAGATCGGCTCGGCATAAACCCGAGAGTCAAATCGACTCTGGGGAATCGCCCACCGGTGCTGTAGCCGGGTGCGTAAACGCACGGTGCGGCTAGCGCACAGAGGAAGACTTTCCTTAAGCGTCGATACGCCGCTACTTAGCCGATACGCCCTGATCTAAGGATTAGTGTGAGATTGCTCTCTCACTCGGGTCCAAGATTCCCTGAGTTTACTGTTAGCGTACGCTAACGCCTTATTCCAAGGGTTCCCTTAGTAGGGAGTAGCTAGGGGAGGTGCTCCCCTGCTACGACACTCACTGCACGCTCGACCGTTCCGGGTCGTGCGCCTAGCAGGATATAGTGTATTTGTAATCTGATTTATTATTTAATATAAATTAGCCTAACTTAATAAACTAATGTAAACTATATGCAATGCTAGGTAGAACTTACTTAATCCGTACCTAGCCCAAAATGTAATGTACACCACCTGTGTACCAACACGTGGCAGGCTGCCACGCCTTCACCAAGGGCTCCGGCCCTGATTGGTTAAAACAACCAATAGGTCCGAACCTTTCGGACCGGTCAATACTTGATCTTAACCGTTGTGTATTTACGAACACCAGCGTAACTAAATGTAACCCCGTTACATCCCCCCATCAAGACTATTGCCACGCAATAATCGATTAAAGTTGGAGACCCCATGTGCCAGAACTCTGGCCTCGAATGAGCACCTTTAGTGGTGGATATCATTCTCCCCCAGTAGGGGATTTCAGTTACTCCGACTCCGATATCTCGGAGAAAGAGGCCCATGGGGATAGTCCCCCTAAGGATGACAGCTCTGACGACGCCGAACGGCGACGTCATCAGCCTAATTCTTGCCCAACACGTGGGGAAAATGTGCTATCTCGCGCGCCACCATTGACAACTTCGGATGACAAATCCGGGTCGCCGAAGGCGACCATCACGTTCAAAGAATTGGACGCGGCCCAGGAGTCTTATCTTTCCGCACGGGCACTAGGGGCTGCATTAAGCGCCACCAAATGCACTTCACGAGCGGCCAATCATTTTGCGGGTCCTCGTGTTCCCCAAAAGTGGGCTAAAATGAGGTGAAGAGGTGTTTAGCTTTCTATACCCCTGGCCCTGCGGCTGAACAGCCGCGTCAACTCAAATCCAGGAAGAAACTCCGGGAAAAACGGCTCACGCAGAATTAGTTAACTGCAGCCTTATACCGAACGCGAATCGGGAAACAGGCGCAGGGTTTCCATGTTGAGAACCTCCGCAAGGTTCCCTTCGTTCTCCTACAAGGAAAGGATGCCGAAGAGGCAGAACATAAGTTCAGCCCTTGGGCGGAAGGGGGGAAACGTCTCCCTGACTTTACAAAGCTGTACAACAGCTATTACGAACGTGAAGTTCGGGTGGAGAGGGCATTGCGCTTGGCGTTTGCCAAATCCAAAGCAATGGGGCAATTATCTACCCCTTATCGCACGCGCTATGCTAGCACCTGTGCCCTCAATGTGGTACCGGAGCGCAGTGCAAGCGCCGCATCTGCCTCCGGCGAACTCCTAACTACTGGGAGTGAAGAAGCTTCATCCTCCCCTTTGTTCGTCGACTCACAGCGGGATTATCCCGCTCGAAAGCGTCAACGTCGTCTCGGCAGTCCTACCGCAGGGGAGTCTCGGACTCCCACGAACTCCGTGAATGTGGATAACCCTTCCACTTCAATAGATACTGGGTTTCACCCCGATGATGGCGTCGCGCCATCCGACTCTCCACATGATTATGTGGAATCTCCTCCGAATCGAGAACTGGAGGAGGAGGTCGTGAGATTGCGACGTGAGGTTCACGAGCGCTGTGATCGACACAGCCGTCGCATCCTGGAAGTCCAGGATGGACTCCACGATGATGTATTTTGCGATTGACCGCATCGAGAAGCGGCTTGACTCTCTCGAGTCTGCCCTTGACGGCTTTCGCCGTCTTGAGGGAAGAGTTGAAGCTTCCGTTGCGGAGTTTCGTGGTCGCATTTCGACCCTGTCGGAGATGTTTCTCCGCCCTGCCGTGCCTTACGGCTATTTGCCTTCTCAACCTCCTCCAAGAGGGGACCCGCCTCCGGGTTCTGGTATGGCTTAAGAATACCCACGTAGAAGGTTGGATGCGTACGCATCGCCTTCGGAATATCCAAGGTGCAAGCCAAGCCCTTTCGGGCTAGCATCTTGAAAGGCCCCACAAACCTGGGGTGCAGTTTGTTTCTTAAGACATTAGAAACTGCATGTGTAGGAATATTCTTAGCGTTTAATAAAACAATTTCTCCTACTTTATACGCGTTTTTGTTACGCCGACCCTTGCGGTCGGCCAGATCCTTTTGCTTGTCTTGGCTTTTCGCCATGGCATCGCAAACGTTTCGTAAGACACTAAGGCGCGTCGATAAGAACTTATCGATGTGCTTTCGCACAGATACAGGGCTGACATCGGGGAATCCTCTCCCCTCAATCCCTGGGCCACACACACGTGGCGTCAACGGAACCCTCGGATTCACTAATCCGTTTACGTAAAACGAAGTAAACCCCGTAGATGCATGGACCGAATTGTTTATGGCAAATTCGGCCATAGGGAAGCATCTCACTCATACTATTTGGATAATCCGGACATAAACTCCGGAGAATGTCCTCTACGACGGGATTAACGCGTCCGTTTGTCCGTCCGTCTGCGGATGATCCGCAGTGGACATGAGTAGCTTGGTGCCTAGCACCTTAAACAACGCTCCCCATAATTGTCCCGTAAAACGGGGATCCCGATCCGACACAACGGAATCGGGTAGACCATGCTGTCGGAAGACACGGTCTAGGAACACTTTCGCTGTTCCTTGTCCATCAATGGACTTTGGCACCGCCGTCAGGTGACCTATCTTGCTTAAAACGTCTACAAAGACCAATATGCCGGTGTTACCAGCCTTATCTTCGGAAAACCGAAGATAAAATCCATACTAATGGATTTTCAACACTCCGTAGAAACGGGTAAGCTCGCCAAAGGCGCCGCTGAATCTGCAGAGGGTTTGTTCTTCTGACACGTCTCACGGGTGCGTATATACGCACCGACCCACTTATACATCTTGGGCCACCAATACAAAGCGCTTAAAGCGCTGTAGGTATTATCCCGACCTAAATGACCCCCGGTAGGGGCGTCATATGCCTCAAAGAGGACTCTGTACTTTAGTTCCTCATCATGAGTAACAACCACCCGTGGAGTGTCTTTCGCGCTCGTGCTATGATATAGCAAACCGTCACAGTAACTGTAACGGTGTAACCGAGCTCTAGCTCGACTTGACACGGTAGGCTCAGTTGAGCCAAATCCCTTTTCACCCAAAGCGCTGATAAGCGCCGTACATTGTGGGTCTTTCCCATACGCATGGCATATGAGGTCCACCACAGACGAGGTGATGAATGTCGTGTGAGCGAGCTCGTAATCGGGACGAAGCGACAACGCGTCTTCAAGCAAATTCTGCTTGCCAGGTTTATACTTAACCTTAAAGTTGTACTCCGCAAAGAAGGAGAGCCAACGGGCCATCCTTTTTCGAGAGATTAGGCGCCTTTGTCGCTGTCCTTAAGGACGCGTGGTCAGTATAAGCCACGAACGGCTTAGAGCCGAGTAGGTTAACCCTAAATTTGACAAGAGCATACTTCATTGCAAGTAGCTCCTTATCATAAACGGGATGATTCCGTTCCGCAGCTGTAAGCTGCCTCGACTCAAACGCAATCACGAGTTCCCGTCCCTCATCGTCTGCTTCTAACAAAGCACATCCGATTGCAAAATCGGAGGCGTCGCAGACGACGCTAAATGGTTTCCCAGAATCTGGGAGAGCAAGAACGGGAGCTTTCAACAAGCTCCCTTTTACCGCTTCTAAAGAGTTTTGGTGTTTGGTTTCTCAACACCAATCTACCTCCTTCTTAAGAAGGTCTGTTAATGGCTTCGCCATCTCAGCGTAGTTCTCGATGGACTTATGGAGATAATTGGCTAATCCAAGCCACTTCGGTAAATCTCCAAGATTTTCAGGCGAAGGCCACTCCAAAATGGCTTTCACCTTTGCTGGATCCGCCCGCACTCCATCCTTACGGATGAAGCATCCGAGGAAAGGGATTTCTTCGGCACCAAAAATACATTTGGATGCGTTTGCATATAACTTATTCTCCCGCATACATTCGAGCACCGCTCGAAGATGTAATAGGTGCGTCTGAACATCGGACGAGTCGCCTTCCGCGCGACTATGAACGAATATATCGTCGAAGTACGTCTGAGAGTACTTTCTATGGGCGGAAGAGTTGTGTCACCAAGCTATTAAAAGTCACTGGTGCATTTGAAAGCCCCTGTGGCATAACGAACCACTCCCACAGCATACCACTAGGCGTGATGACCGCTGTAAGTGGAATATCGGATGCTCGTATGATCACCTGATAGTACCCGTCCACCAGATCTAAGGCGCTGTAAACAGTACAGCCTGCCATATTATTCTGGAGGACATCCTTCCGAGGAATCGGAGTTTGCATTGATACAGTAGCTACATTAAGCTTATTGTACACATGCACAATGCGCCACTTTCCGTTCGGGTTACGAACACAAAAAGTGGGAGATGAGTGGGGAGACTTACTCTTCCGTACCATCCCTGTAACGGGGTTACATTCGAGTTACATGTAATGTTGGTGTACATGAGTACACTACGGTTGAGGTCAGTATTGACCGGTTTGAAAGGTTTCGAACCTTTGGTTATTTTAACCAATCAGGGCAGGGGCCCTTGGTGTGGTGGTGTGTCAGCCATCCACGTGTCGGTACACAGGTGTGTACACCACATTTTAGCTAGGTACGAATTTGGAATATTCTACTTAGTATTACATATAGTTTATATTAGTTTAAATTATTTAAGGCTAATTACACATTAAATATATTCAGATAACTTTTCACTCTTAAGTGCAGTCTCGCGACCTCGACCGGTCGCGCGTGCAGTGAGTGTCGTAGGTAAGAGGGAGCCCTCCCTTTACCTACATCCCGTAAAGGGAACACAGCATTTAAGGCTAATTAGTAAACCAACCAGGGAATCTTGGACCCGAGTAGGAGATCTCTTCTACTAAGCCCTTTATAAGGGCGTATCGGCTAAGTAGCGGTAGACACCGCTTTAAGGAAGAGTCTTCTTCTGTGCGCTAGACGCACCGTGCGTATACTCACCGGCTACAATCCCTGCCTCTTCTTTTACCTTGAAAAATGCGTCGAAGACGTCGCATTTCTCCGTGGGGAGAAGCCACTGCCTAGTGACGCAGTATTTGGTTCCAGGAACCAAGTCTATCCCATGTCGGACTCCCCGATCCGGTGGTAAGTAACCCCATCGGCGGGTTGTCACTAATGACATCTCCGAATTCCTTAAGTAAGGAATGTTAAGGGTCCTCAGGATCCGCAAGGATCTTGAGGCCGCTTCGGGCATTCAATGCCTGTTTGGTTCGCACCAAAACTAACTCGTCCATCGTGGATGAGGAGTTCATTTCCTCTTCCGAACGCAACACGACGATCTCGTCGAGTTCACCTGCTTTTACAGCAGTCTAAAACTCGTTGAAGGACATCTCCTTCAACGACAACAGTTCGCCTACCCCTGGCAACCGTTCCAGGCTTACGCTTTCTGTGAAAACACCTGTCACACTATTCAGCATCCGATAGGACTGCTGACTACTGGCCTCGGGACTCATCCCAAGACCCAGATGGGGGGAGTCAATTGCCCCATCTATTGGAAGCGCATCGCGCCTATCCACAGAGGTCTCTACCTCTACCACAGGTGACTTGCCGGTATCACCTAATACTGCGTGGTCGGAATCAATTCCGACGTGTGGAAGAGACGAACTACGGGTCTCTTCGCTTGGAAGCGCATTGCGCTTAACCACAGGGGTCTCGCTACCCCTACCACTGGAGTCGTCTCAGAGGAATCCACCTCTGCCAATGGTGACTCACCAGTCTCGCCTATAACGGCGTGGGGATTAACCGCCGAATCCCCCTCGATAAGGAACACTTCCTTGACCTCATTGGGACTGATCATCTCAGATATCCCAATCTCTGGCACCTCTCGCCAGAATCGCTTTTGCGATCGAGCAAAGGTGGGTTCATGACTCGTCAATGCTTCACCCGATCGCGGGTGCGTTGAGCCAATGGACTTAGACTTCCAGTCTATCCATGGCTCGTGGCCTTCCAGCCACTTCATGCCTATAATGAGGTCATACCTCAAATCCAAATCCAGGACTAGGCAACGTTCTAAGCTGTCGAAGTCTGCAAAGTTCAACTTAAGTTCAATCGAGACCATGGGTACAGAAACCTGTACGCCCGTTGCGAGACGACCGTGACAACGTCACGAGAACGTGCCTCTAGGGCCTCGGCATACAGCCGACTTTTCTCAACAGAAGATCGTCTGACATAATTTTCAGATGCTCCAGAGTATATCAAGACTCTTCAAGGCTTATCAAAGCCTTTCACGTCCGCAAGGACGACCAGCAAACCTGGCTGGTACACCAACTCGGTGCTACAAAGCACCGTTTCCCTCGTGGCTTTGTGCTGTCTTCCCTCTACCCTGGGGATTAACAGCACTGAGGGATCTCCCAGTAGGGCGACCCGCACCTACTGGGAGCCGTCGTTTCCCGACGGCCTGGACAAGGGCTTTTTCCCCACCCTTGGTCCCTTGTAGCGAGTGTCCCGCTGGGGATTTTTCGGACACCTGTTCCTCAGATGATCCATGCTCCCACACAGGAAGCATCTCAGCGGCCCACGCCGCTGCAACATATCCAAGAGCTCTTCCTCGAAGCTCTGTGAAAAAGAGTCAGAATGACTCTTAGCGGGAGGTTTCTCCTCCGCTTCGACCTGACTCAGGACCATGGGTTCAGGACCAACCTTAGAGGAACGAAAGTTCTTTTCGGCGTTAAACGCCACCTTAAAATCCTCCTCCAGGGATTGGGGTCGGCATCGGAAGAGCTCCGAACATGCTGTATCTTATTTCAGGCCTCCCATGAACACGGGAATGGACACATCGTCCGAATACGCTTTTGCGTACATCCCTGCCAACCTGGTTTTCAGTTCTTGGACGTATGTCTCCAAGTCCCTAGTGCCCTGATGGCACCTCAAAAACGCAAGCTGATTCTGGAAAACCAGATCAGGCGTGACGTACATGTCTATAAGATTTCGCTTAAGGACTTCCCAGTTTGGGAACACGTTCGTGACCGAATCCGGACACGTAAACGCCCATGTACGGGCTCTGCCCGTAAGATGGGTTAATGCAAGTCCCACTTGCAAGTGATCCTCGATCACATTCGATATGGCGAAGGCCGTTTCGACCTCGCGAAGCCAAACATAAAGGTTATCACCTTTTTCACCGGTAAATTCCTTTATCTTAAAGTATAACGGAGGGCGCACCCCCGTAGACGCAGGATAACTTCCGCGAAAAATCGCCTCATGGGCTATGGGGGCGTTCACCCTCTCACACACGGTATCAAGACCCTGCTCCACTAGAGGGCGCATGACATCCTGACCCAAAATGGGTACCAGCCTCTTAAAGGCTTCTTGTTAGACGGGGGTTAGCTTACCCAATCGTCCTGGCTCATCCTTTGCAGAGGATGCCGTCTACCAACACAGGTGTTGGATTGACTACAAGTGCTACCAGATGTAGCCGGGTGCGTAAACGCACGGTGCGGCTAGCGCACAGAAGAAGCCTTTCCTTAAGCGGCGATACGCCGCTACTTAGCCGATACGCCCTGATCTAAGGGATTAGTGTGAGATTGCTCTCTCACTCGGGTCCAAGATTCCCTGAGTTTACTGTTAGCGTACGCTAACGCCTTATTCCAAGGGTTCGCTTAGTAGGGAGTAGCTAGGGGAGGCGCTCCCCTGCTACGACACTCACTGCACGCTCGACCGTTCCGGATCGTGCGCCTAGCAGGATATAGTGTATTTGTAAACTGATTTATTATTTAATATAAATTAGCCTAACTTAATAAACTAATTAAACTATATGCAATGCTAGGTAGAACTTACTTAATCGGTACCTAGCCGAAAATGTAATGTACACCACCTGTGTACCAACACGTGGCAGGCTGCCACGCCTTCACCAAGGGCTCCCGCCCTGATTGGTTAAAACAACCAATAGGTCCGAACCTTTCGGACCGGTCAATACTTGACATTAACCGTTGTGTATTTACGTACAACAACGTAACTAAATGTAACCTTGTTACAGGTGCCGTGATGAGTTGGCTACGTGCCTATCCAAGTCGCTGGTAGCCGATCGTATTCCTTGCGGAGTAGCATCGAGCGCCCTCGCGGAACCGCAGGCGCATTCGGCTGGTGCGATTTCCCAACAAAATTCGGGCGCAAATTCTCGCCATTCATTGGCTAAATTTCCGCCCCTGAATTCGATCACACAACAAGAAGCGCAAGGGTGCATCAAGAGGCGCGAGGGTGCGGGACCTAGCGGCTGATCCGGACTACGAGGAAAAACCAGCGGCATCCCGTAAGATAGCAAAGTAAACGACGAATCTTCTTCGTGCGACAACGGACCCATCCAATTTCAGTAAAGAACAAGAAAAATCAAACGCCCTCGGCACCAAATGTTGGCAAGCCCAAGTCAGCATTAGCTCCGTCTGGCGCTGACTATGAGGGTGAATGGACGGATTCGATTGAGCTAGCTTCTGCTATAGCAAGGTCCCGATCGATCCAGCGTCGCCGATCTGCTTCCACAGTCGAAACGTCAAAGCCAGGGGAATACCAAGTGGTGCACCCGAAGGGTGACAGCGTCCAAGAAGCACAGAAGCCGGCCGTTGAGGAATCCACGCTAACTGTTCTTCCCGGAACTTTCGGCCTATATCGTCACAAATCGTTAGGGGCATTGCAGATTGACGTGCCTCAGCCTCCTTCGGGTCCTAATGCCGACGAACCATAGTCTCCGGGGCAGATCGATCTTCTGCGTCGATCTGTTTCGATCAAGCAACAGCTGGCCCGCACATTATCACGTCCAGACTACTGGCTCTTCCCGCCGGCGGTTAAGCAACTAGGTGCAACAGAGTGGCGACCCGATCTTGTCACCGGATCGCAGGTCACCCGTCTGTATGACGCCAAGCCATGGGAGTTTTATTGAGCCGCGACCTGAGCGTCATGTTCACGCTGACTCCGTGGATCGCCTTATTCGTGGGTCGTCTTGAACAATATTACAGCGTCCACTGCCAAGCGAGCTGGGAATCGACCCACTACCTGGTGCTTCCCGCTGTGCAGGTAAAGCTAGACAAGGATCTCGCGACGTTCCAGAGGCAGCGGAAACAACGTCGGAGTTGGGCGGGCGATGCTTGGTTGTCGATCTGCCAATTCGTGTTGGAGGTCATGCGGGCAAAGGAGTGTGACATTGATGTATTTCTGTACCCCGTTGTCCTCCATATGGCTAGGCGTCGCGTGGAGAAAGCCGGGGGTCTGATCGAAGACGGATCTTGGTACCCCGGCTACCACTGCGAAACCGTAATTGACAACCTACTGGAATCCCTGACCTCGATGGACAAGGAGCAGCCTTGGCGCAACCAATTTCGTGAGAAGATCGCAGATCACCCAGCCATGACTGTCAATCGGCTATGGGGTGACCGCAAACGATAACTTGGTAAGCGCATATCCGGCAACCATTCATGCACTAATCATCAATAAAATCTCTTTATTGATTACTCGATCGTCTCATCTGTCTTGCCCTTTCATCCCGTTAATCAATGTCCACCCTTGCCACATTCACTTGTATCCACATCGAAAGAGTCGTCATCATTGCCACCGAAGAAAAAATCATCCACATCCTTAAGTCACTTTGTCATCACCGAAATATAATCAGTTCATCACAGTTCTCCACACACCTGTAGTCGTAATCACAATAAACATTCCAAATTCACACCGATCGATATTGCCGATCGGTAGCCGATCGATAGTGTTGATCGGTATTGCCGATCGATATTAACAATGTGGTGGAGTCATATTCGAAATCAAAAACATTAGCATCGATAACCTGACTACCACCATCGCGCCCAGCCTTCCAACTTTCGGAGGGGGTACTCCGTGGACCACCACTCGAGATCTGGTCCGATCGTCCGCTGCAAGCAGACGACCGGTCGTCATCAGAACCCACTTG
>CM047582.1:23640776-23666151 GCA_026184515.1 Peronosclerospora sorghi | reverse complement strand
AAGTGGTATTGAATATAGAATACCGATCTGGGTAGGTATCTCTGGGGCGAAACTCTTCACCCCAGACACAAACAGACCAAAAAGACTTCCAAGAGATAATTTCCAATAGGTCGATCGTCCAAACGATCAAGACCTGACCAATACGAAATAATAGAGGGTAGACCGACCGTTCCGGTCTAGTTCCTGACCAATACGAAATAAGACCAAAACCGGTCTAGTTTCGAACCAATATTAAAACAAGCCAATATGTCCGCGTAAAGACCCAATATGATCGTGAAACTCCACAAACAATATCTCCACGCCAAGACCAATCCAGTGAATAGCACGTTCCAAACGTACTTGAGTTGAGGTGTTGAGATCGCCAAATCGTACTCCCGTCGAGGGACTTCCGGTGGGCCAAAGTGCGCGTGCGGCGCTTCCAGACCGGGTATAATGGGCGAGAGGGGATAATTCGACCCTCTGCCCCCAAACACTCCGCGGCGGGCGGAGGCTACTAGCGTACGAAAAGGGAAGAACGGCCTAGCTGTGGTGTGAACCAAGACCAAAGGACTTCCACTTAGAAAAATCCTGCAACCAAAAGACTTCTTACTTTATTAGGCAAATCCACAACCAAAAGCCCTATATCCGGTAAATCCACAACACAACTAAAATACTACCCTATAGTCTCTAAATGTACCCACACAAAAATATGTATAATACCCAAAGTCGGGTGACTCACCAAAACTTGCGTTCTTGACACTTCTTGAGTCTGATAGGCTGAAAAGCCCCCCTTTTTAAGCCAATCCGAAATTAGACCAAATGTCTTGACGAAAATTGACCAGAAGTGTGCCAAATTTTGGGCACGCTTCTCCACACCAATCGGCACTATTTCAAATCTTGCTTTCCCACTTCGTAAGTCTGTCTCGCCCCATAACAATTCTTATTCGGTCGATTTCGTTCGGACTTCTTAGTCAGATCGTCGTAATCAAGATCGGATTCACCTATCCCCATTGTTCTTTTACAATCCTTAAATTATATCGGGTGTACTCGGTGCGTTTAGTCACAACACGTCTTCTGGGTCGATTTGACATCCAAATGGGCGGTCGTATCGGCATCATCACTGTCGACATCAGCAGCACCCTTCCCGATCAGCCAGTATTCTTTCTCCTATCTTAATTCCTTGGGCCGATCGGTCCGATCGGGGATGTTGGAAACTTGCGGATCATCCATAGTCGCCTCGAACGGATCGGTTAGCACTTCAGGTGGGGTAGCCACATTCCAGATAGGGTTCGCCGATCCATCGACACACTTCTCCCCGCCCTTGTGCGTACACGCCAGGTCATCTGGTGCGACGATCTCGCTCGGTCCGCCCCTGTCAAACGGGCAATGCTGACCCTCGTCGACGGGCTGCCCTTCTGTGGAACCGACTTGAGTGGACGTGTTACCATACTAGTCTCCAGCGATATTGCGATCCCCTTCTGCCGTCGGTTGCACTGTCACCCGATCTTGTGATACAACTGCGTTAACGACTCTTGGCTCATCTGCCTTCATGTCAACTGCATCGGGTGACTGTGATGGTGACCTCTGGCACATCCTGATCGCTACGTGATCTGGCCTTTCCGTACGAGGTGGGAGGTCTTCTTCGGCTGACTTGTCGTCGCCGATTCGATCGGTGGTGGCCTTACGCGCAAAGCTTTGCCACTGCATATAACGTCTTGATTTGATCGAAATAAATCCCATCCTCCACGAAACTTTTCCTTCAGCCAGCCACATACCGACGACCGTACCGTTGCCTAACATCAGCGGCTTATTACCGATGTTAGTAACTCGTACGCGATCACTTCGATCTCCACCGTCCACAAACGTCGGTACCCAGTGATCACCCCTGGTCACCCACAACTTCTTTGTCCGATAGTTCCTTTCCAACCGATATATCTGCTGATCGACCCACAGGAATTGTGATATCTTGGTCCCACCTCACCAGATCAGTACGTGATCCGTATAGGGGGCGTCGAACAGCCAGTTGGATCTGGACTTTTTCTGGAAGCGTAAGCACTCCATGCGACAGAACGATGCGTATGCCTTCCTGAACCATAAAATCCAAACCAAGTAATGCGTCTTGGACGGCCAGCTTACCAACCCAGGCGCTAAAGAAGTAGACCAGTAAACCAGATAAAGTGATCTTCACACGCGTCCTCCCTTAGTTCATATAGGAATTTTCGCTGATTCCAATGCATTCTTGCCTCTGTGCATATTCGATCTGATATCCAACCTTACGAGCAGAGGCGGAGTCGATAATTGAGACTTCTTCGCCAGAGTCAAACAGCATCGTGGCCTTCTCGTTGTTAATCTTCCCGTAGTCTTTCGCCTGCTTGAACCATTTGTCGGGAGCGTGGTATTTCCTATATCCGCACGATTCACCGGGCTGCAGGTCCAACTGATTGACTACCTTTTATCGGGAATATGCATCAGTCGGAAGACTGTAGACCGGATGATTCCCATCGCCTGTCCTTTTTAATTTTGTACCGCTGTCTTTTCCGACGAATACATAGATGCTAAACGTAGATCGCTCTGCTCGATCCAGATTCCAACCTGGCGAGGGATCTAGTTTAACATCTTCTCTACATCGGGTGGCAACATTCTCGCGTGTTTGTCGGGAACAAACCACTTGCGCATCTGATTAAAGAAGTGCTCCATCTTGCATTGTCCATCATCATGAATCTCTCCACATGCCTTACATCAAAAACAGCAGTAATTGGTGGGGTGGCCGCGTCGTTCACATTTCTTGCACATAATTCTTCGCCAACAGCCCCGATCACTGTGTTTGGTCGACCCGCAGTGCGTGCACTTCTTGCGTGGCGAATCCGGGTCTGACATATTGCCGTTTCTTGCCTTCCTTTCGTCACGACTTAAAACTGGTCGGTCTATGGGTGCAGACTGGGCGACGAAAATGTGACGGTACTGTTCCTCGTCTAACCCCAGACTGGACCATCCACTGCTCTCCCCTTCTGACCCGGTGCTTACATCAGCCACGATCGCTCTGATCGCTCTGGCCGGTCTGGTCGAAGGTCTCTTCACATGATCATCCTGCACCTTCGATATGGATCGGTTCGATCCGACATCAACCTTCGTCCTCATACTGCGGTGGTGGCGTAGCATACGTAACGTTTGTTCAACTTCTTCCATCTCCCTGAGGCGCAGTAAGGTCAGCTAATCGGCGAACTCCTGATCGTCTAGCGTACTGATAAAGTGGCCCACGTGTTTTTGGGCAGCGCCGATCGGTGGATAGGTCTCCTTGATCGGGATCCCCGCACGCATCGCAGCCACATTTAGCCGGTGAAGGTACTCGATCGGCGTTTCATCGCCTCTCTTCCTCATGTGGTGGTACATTCGCGCAGTAGAAAATCCGGAGTGACAGTACTGCTTTTCAAAATTCATGCACAGCAAACTCCAGTCAGATCGGACATCCTGACTTAACTGCTGGATCCAGTTCGCGGCCGGTCCTGTGGTGGAGTCAAGTTCAAAATCGAACACCGTAGTGTCGAGAACCTGACCACCATCGTGTCCAGCCTTCCAACTGACGGGGGGGGGGGGTACCCCGCGAACCTTCGCCTACGATCCGATAGGATCGTCCGCTTCTAGCAAACGACCGATCATCAGCATAGGAAGCCTGGTACGATTCGTTCTTCATCTCACCTTGTGTACCCGATGGAATGGGCTGGTTACACACTCGGTGGATCGGTGCTGGGAATTGATGTGAGGTCTAAAAACGTGAGACCCTGCTGGGTAGTGTACCCTGGGCGGAACTATTTACCCTGGGTACGTGCAGACCAAATACACTCCGAGTAAGTATACTCCAAAGGGCAGATCGCTTAACCAATCGTAGAGCCCAACCAATACGAGAATAAAAGTCCAATACTCCAATATAGAGATCCAATTAGAACGTGATAAACTACACGAACGATATCTCCACGTAACAATCCAATACTTGATTACACGTTCCAAACGTGTGTGACTTCAGCTTGTGAAGCCGACCAATACGTACTCCCGTCGAGGGACTTCCGGTGGGCCCAGTGCGTCTGTAACGCGTCCCGGCCGGGTATAATGAGCTAGAGGGGATTACCCGCCCCTCTGCTCCCAAACACTCTGCGGCGTGCAGCGGCGACTAGCGTACTTAAAGATGTAACGACTTCTTGTTGAGTTAAAGGCCAAGTAGAAAAACCAAAACCAAGCAAAACCTAAACTCGTCAAAACCTAAACTAACCAATCCTATCTCCCTATGGTCCCCAATATGTACAATCATGAAAATATGTAAGTACACGCAATATATCATGTGACTTACCAAAATCCGTGTTCTTGACACCCCTCGAACACGATAGGCTTAAAAGCCTCCTTGATTTCCACCAATCCGATCGCCGATAAGCCGATCGGTGTGCCGCTGACGGAAACGACCAAAATTCTTGGGTCCGCTTCGCCACAGCCGCCCCTGAGTCTGGTCGCAGACGCTCAACGTTAGCGGTCCGATATCATCCTATCCAGATCTTCACAGAAGCGGACTTCACCAATGGACAGATCTCTGAGTCCACCTTCGCCAGTTACTTGCCTTGTACACCTTATCGCCTTGTAACCCCTCTTGCCATTCTCTGAGGTTCCATGCGTTCCTCATCGCCCCATATCGGTTCGCCGACCAGATCGGCCCGATCTGACAGCCCTCACAGCACTTCAGGGTCTGACATACCGGACAGACATCAGATCGAGGCCGATCAGCTCCGGAAAACGGTCTGGGAGCTCCAGTCCCAGTTGGACATCAAAGCTTCTTCACTCCTGCAACTGAGGAAGGAGGTGGATACGTTGATCCCCATGTCCACGAAGTTGCAGGAAGTGACCTCTGAAAACGCACGTCCTTGGGCCCAGATCGTCCAACAAGCAACGCAAGGTAGGCCGATCGGTCTGTTTCCATTTTGGGTCTGCTCTGACCCTCCTTTGCATGTAGATCTGTTGCCCGCCGACATCGCCAAAACGTTCGACGCCTTATTTACGACTGATAGGCAGTCGCATGATTACTGCGATCAGCTCCGACCGATCTTGGACGGGCTGATCGGCGCACGGCACGATCTGTCTCGCTTGGAGGCTTACAGATCGCACCTCCTGGAACAACTCGCGGTGGTCAACCGGCAGAGGTTGGAGGATCAGTCCTATCGGACTTTACTCTGCACCCAACATGGTGACCTGGAGAGGCAGATCGGCTAGTTGCAGGTCGTGGTCTGGGAGCAGATCGGGAAGGTCAAGTCCTTTCAAGCCCGATCGAACGCCTGGACCCAGGAATCAGATCGTCGCTGGGCGGCCGTAAGCCGGTGCTACCAACAGTTGACTGACTTGTTGCACCGGCGTCCGGCTGCATGCTCTAGCGTTGACCGGTCTGCATCGGCCGTTCTGGTCGATCTGCATCAAGATCGGACCCGACGCCACTCATTGGCCAAAAGTAAGCACCCCGAAATTCCGAAAACTTCCAAGAAGCGTAAGGAAGCGTCGAAGGGCTCAAGTGTGCGGGGCATAGCGCCCGACTCCGAACTCGAGGTGAAGCGAGCGGTGCCCCAAAGAAAGACAAGACGCCGGCGCATCTCCCAAGCCCAAGATCGGATGCAGGTGACAAGTCTATAATCCCCAAATATCGTGCGCCCTCGCGCCCCCGCGCCGCTCACACCAAGCGAATAGAGGTCTCCACCGGACAGGACTCGGGAGGCGGATTGAGCGATTTCGAGTTCTTGATCACTGCGTTATCCAAGTCCCGATCCGATCTACGCCGAGTTTCCGTTCCTGCGAAGCCTGCATCGGGGGCTAATAAGGCGATCAGCTCCCAGGGTGATGGTGCTGCACCGACGCGCGAGTCGACCGGACCGTTGCCCTCGTTCCAGCCCGGCACATTCGGGCTGAACCTTCACGCCCGATTGAAAGGGTTGTTGACCGGAGATCGACCTCTCTCATCGCTGACTTCGGATGCCACTTCGCCATGGTCATCGTGGCAGATCGGTAGCTTGTACCTATCAGCCCTGACCAAGCAAGATCTAGCCCGGTCGATGTCCCGACCAGATTTCTGGCTCTTCCCTCCAGCTTTAAAAAACCCTGAACCGTCTGCGTAGCGGGAGGATCTGGTTACAGGACCGCAAGTCGCCCGTCTGTATGCAGATCGACCATGGAAGTGTTGCTCAGCGCCAAGTTGGATTCCATGTTCGCGTCGACACCTTGGATCGATTTGCTTCTGGGTCGACTTTGGGTTCTTAGCACAGCTCACTGCCAATCGATCTGGGAGTCCACCCATTATCTTCTCCTTCCCGCGGGTCGAAAGTTACGTGCCAAGACCAGATCCTGTATCAGAAGCGACGGAAACAGCTTCGGAGTCGGAGGGCGAAGCTTGGCTGGCCCTATGCTAGTTTATTCTGGAAGGGATGCTGGCCCGCGAGTGCGACATCGACATCTTTTTGTATCCGGTGTTTCTTCACATGACCAAGAGTCGCGTTGAGAGCCCCCGGGCGTTGACTGAGGACGGCATCTGGTATCCCGGTGTTCGGTGCGACAGGCCAGTCGTAGACCTGAAGGAAGCCTTGATCCAGATCGATCTACAGGAGCCCTGGCGTATTCAACATCGGGACCAGATCGAAGACCATCCGGCATTTACTATCGGTCGTTTGTGGAAAGATTGCGACCCTTGATGAGTCAGATAGCTGACCAGATAATCCATAATACACGTCATCATTCTTTTCAAATTCATGATCATTCAATCACTTGACCAAATTTCATCAATTTCTCCAAACTTGCACCAACAAGTTATCGTACACAGTTTCCATCCACATTGCGAAAATCACCACCACGTTCGTCATTCCATTACTCCAGTTCATCACAGTTCATCACAGTTCATCACAAAATTCTCAATAATTCAGACCTTACACATATTCACACCGATCGATATATTGATCGGTGGTACTGTGTGTCTTGATCTTCGTCTTCATGAGTCCGCATCACTGCGAAGCGGTTCCGACTGACTCTTTCCCGCTCGAACTCTCGTAGCAGTGCTCCACAGTTTAGGTAAAGTTCGTCGATCCAAGTTGCTTCGTCATGATCCTTCCAGCGGACCAGATATTTTTGGTGGGTGCGACCGAAACGTGTCTTCTTGACCGATCGGACATCTAGCACCTTTTCCACTTCGAATTCGTCCTCTTCCAATGGCATTTCCCAACTGTCCTCCGGCATCAGAGCCTCATCAAAATCGAATCTCTCCGCTTCGTCCACCAGACAGGGCATTTTAGGCCTATCGGGGAATTCTCTGACCAGCTTCAGCTTGGACACGTGCACGATCGGAAAAATTGTAATCTGTGACGATTGTGATCAGACGGGCGGCGTGCTCACCGATCTGCTCTGCTACACGTAAAGTACCGTGCCACATATGAGCCAACTTCTTTGCATAGCCTTCCTTAACCCGATCGAGGTATAGCCATACCCTCGCCCCTGGTTCAATACCATGAGGTCGGACTTGGTCGTTGTTCCGGTCTGACCGATCTCGTATGGCCTGACGCAACTTTTCGTTGACGACTTCCTTCGCATGTTGATAGTGCTTCTGGATCTGCATACGCCAACGACGGGCATCGCGATCACGGGTCCAAGTGCGGCCGATCGGTATCACCGCTTCAAGTGTCGATCGAGGGTGCCATCCATACGCCAGATATAAAGGCGTCTCTCCTCGGACCCGATCGGTTGAAGAGTTGAGTGCGAATACCAGTCTTTCTGCATACTCGTCCCAGTCACGTTGGTCTGGGTCGGCCACATACATCTTGATCGCCCTTGTGATTGTCTGCACCATGCGTTCAGCCGATCCGTACGCTTGCGGACGATATGCCATCGTCGCGCTCTGCTTCTGGCCTAGCATGTTATTGAACGATCGGAACACCTCAGCCATAAAACCGGGTTCCCGATCGTGTCTGATAACTTCGCTGGCACCAAACCTTCTGAACACGCATTCCTCGTAACTCTGGGCGATCTGCTCCGCAGATCGGGATGCACTAGCCTTTGCGATCACCAGACCAGTGAATAAGTCGATCCAGATCAGCAGTTCAGTGTTGCCGCGTGTCGATCTGGGCAGCGACGGTATGTGATCCATTGCTATCACCTGGAAAGAGTAAGTAGCCTCGATATTCCCGGTCGATCGGCCCTTGATTATCGGTCTGCCCTTTCCGGTCTCGCAATCTGTGCAACAGCCCACATATTTCTGCACGCTTCAAAAAAGACCTCTCCAGTGAAAGTGGGCCCTGATCTTGTGGTATGTCCTGCCTATGCTTTGATGTCCCCCTTCTAGACTCACATGGTAGTAATGAAGGACATCCGGCTGTAGCAACTGAGGGATCACCAATTTCGCTAGTCGATCTCGCTCGGCACTGTCTTGATCAACATCACGGCAGTAATACAGCAATCCATTGTCATCCACATCGTAACTGTCCGCGATCTTGGTACACTCCTTCGCTTGATCATTCGTTAACTTGTACAGTTCACCGCGTAGATAGGCCTTCATGTTGACGATCCACTCTTCTTCGTCCTGCGCCTTGAGGATCCGTTCCGCCCTTAGCTGTTGTACAACGTACTTGCTCAGCCTTTCCTTTGGAAACGATAGGCGAGACTTCTGAGTTAGCGATCTAGTCGCCGCCATCACATGTACCTTATAGGGGATGTCCTTGGGCTTGATCAACTCCGGGAGCCTGTTTATGTCCATAAGTTCAAGTAGAACGGCCTCCTCGGTGATTGTCGCCCCGATCTGGTCCCGCATGGCTTGGGTCGCGAGGTGGTCGGCGCTTCTTTCCAATATTTTTTCACGTGCAATATCTCGTGGTTGGGGTAGTCTTTCAGTGCCTTCATCACCCGATCATTCAGCAACTTCAGCCGTGGTGCCTTACAGTCGATCTCCCCGGTGATCTGCCTTATCACTAGGTTGGAGTCACTACATATGATGATCCGACCTTTCTTTTGTGATGACAGCAGATCGAGACATAGAAGGAGCCCCCGATATTCCGCCTCGTTGACCGTTATGTCGGGCGTGAAATCAGCGGCGGCTGCTACTATATACCATTGTGGTAACTTCCACACTATGTCATTATTGGAGCCGACCTTCTTCTTCACGCTAGCCGATTTATCGAAACTCAAGACCAGGAGTTCCTCATCCCGATCGACGATCGGGGGCCGGCATCGATATTGACTGTCGAGGTTTCTTCCTCGGGGCAATCGCCATCAGAGCTTCATCCACTTCAGACAGAGGGGTGATACTGGCAGCCAATGTGCCCAATATCGCTTCCTCTCCCTTAGTGCACTTGACGACCTCGAGGGACCACTGTGACAAGATCGCTGACCATCTGCCGATCCGACCGTCCATCTCATTGGCCGTTATAGCCAGGCCAATAAAAAAATCGACTTACTCGAAAGGACCTTTACAGGTCGGCCGACCAGCAGGTTATAGCACACATCCAAAATCCGTAGTAAGGCCAGAACTTCCTTTTCGACGATCCAATAGTTGACATCGTCGGCTTCAACGTCCGGCTCGTAAAAGTGACCGGGTGGTACACTCCATCATGTTCTTGCACTAGTGTGGCAGAAATGGCCCACTTACTAGCATACACAATTCCGATCGGCATTTTTTCCGGATCGAAGTGTCTGAGAATCGGTGCCGTTGCCATCTTGGCCTTCAGCATACCGAAAGCAACATGTGCACGCTTCATGTGGTCATCTGCCTCCACCTGAGGAATCTGCAGGCAGATCAGAGTCGCAACCCTCCCGTAAAGTTGCCCTATCTCCTTCGCGCAACATATGGTAGTCGACTTCCCGGAGCTCGTACAGCACGGCCGCGTAAATCGCGAAGTCTTCAATGAAGCGGCTGTAGTAATTTAGGCTCCCTAAGAAGTACTGCATTGCCTTCAGTGATCTGGGAAACGGGAGGTTACTCAGTGACTCCGGATCCTTAGGGCTGGCCTCCAGCCCACTGATTGACACCATATGACCTAAATAGGCGACCTTGGACATGACCAAAAAACTCTTCACAGCACTGATCGACAGGTTCCAGCGATCGCACGTCTCCAACAACCGTTCAACCTTCTCGCACAAATCGCTCCATGACGAAGCAGGGATCAGTATGTCGTCGATATACGATCGCCTCCCCAGAACGGACGGTCTCGTATCCCGATCGGGTTCGCCCTCTGTAAATATCTTTGTTTGTTGGAATATTAGTAACTTGCCTGTAAAATTGGGGTAGCTTTTTCCAGTATACTCAGTTCCGTCGATGCTTTTGCCAACATCATGGTTTTCGGTGGGGTCCCGATCGTACTGATCTTGAAGTGTCCATACAGTGCGTTGTCGATCAGCCTCTGGTAGATCTGGGTCGCGTTCTTCAAAACGAACGGCATACGGTTCCACTCTAACAGACCGCACGGCGTAACAAATGCGGAGATCTCGCGATCCCGATCGGTCATCGAAACCACCCAAAATCCACTTGCCATATCCAGTGAGCAATACCATAGGGTCTTGTCGAGATCTTCTAGCAGATCGCTGACCAGCGGCATCGGGTACACCATAAGCTTGGTCAACCGATTTACCAACCGATAGTCGATACACAACCTGATGTCGACGCCGTTCTTCTTGATCACAATCACGATCGGCGAGGCCCACGGCGAGGTCAACGGCTTAATGATCTTGGTGGCCAACAGTACTTTAATAAGATCAGACAGTTTTTCGCGGTACTGTGGCGCCACATGTCGGCATCGCTGGGCGATCGGCTTGGCA
Organism: Peronosclerospora sorghi; assembly: GCA_026184515.1. NCBI lineage: Eukaryota > Oomycota > Peronosporomycetes > Peronosporales > Peronosporaceae > Peronosclerospora > Peronosclerospora sorghi. The sequence continues at coordinate 23,655,360 of CM047582.1, read as the reverse complement.
TCACCAACATCGATGTCACAGATCGCTCCGCGAGCAGCAGGTGGTAAGGCATTGCCTTTCCCGATCAGCATATGTTTGTTCTTCCATATGATCTTCTTAAGCTGATCGATCTGGTCGGGACTGTTGACATCCCGATCACCCACTTGTAGATCGTCCAAGGTGACTTCGGGCGGATCGGCAGACACTTTAGGGAGGACTGCCATATGGCTCTCATCTCCTGAATGTACTGATCCCCGCCCTCATGTATACAAACTTGATCGTCTTCTTGGGCAACATCACCTAAAACGTTCTGATAGGTTGCACACTGCTGTTCCCGTTCGGCGGGATGCTCTTCAACGACATCGATCTGCTTAGGCGCTCCATCGTGGTCCGCCCCAGCAATGCCATGCTCCCCTTTTTCTATTCCCGGTCCCGCTGTCGCCTGTTCTTGTGACGCCACCATGTTGACGAACCTTGTCTCATCTGCTTGATGGTCCACCGTGTCCGGCGACTGCGGTGCCTTTCTTCGAACTAACATCTTCTTTAGGGTTACGTAGCTGGGTCGTTACACCATAGCTGAGGTATCTTCTTCCACCGGTCCATCATCGCTGACCAGATCGGTGGTCGCTTAGTATGCCAAGTTCTTCCACTCAACATACCGTCTCGATCCGATCGAGACGAACCCCGCCTTTCTTGGCACCTTCATTTCCGCCATCCTCAGGCCAACAATAGTATTGTTGTCGAGCGTAAGCGGCTTGTAACCGATATTAGTGAGTCGAACGTAATTGAATCGGCCGGAGCTCTTCACAAAGGTCGGCACCCACCGATCGCCCCTGGTCACCCATAACTTCCTTGATCGAAAACCTTTGTCGACCGGGGTATCAGCGGATTGGACGACTGGAATGGTGACATCTTGATCCCACCTGACCAGATCGGTGTGCGATCCGTATAGGGGTCGCCGACCAGCTAACTGGATCTGGACCTCTCCCGGGAGTGTAAGCACTCCATGAGACAGATCTAGGCGAATACCTGACGGCACCATGAAATCCTAACGGGGCATCCTGACTGGCCAACTTGCAAACCCAAGCGCTGAAGAAGTAGACCAACGAACCCGATAGGGTGATCTTCACGCGCGTCCTTCCTTCGGTCATGTAAGAGTTTTCACCAATTCCAACGCTTTCTTGTCTCTGGGTATCGTCTATACGACATCCGACCTTACGAGCAAAGGCGGAGTCGATAATTGAAACTTCGGCCCCAGAGTCGAACAACATCGTTGCCTTCTGGTTGTTAATCTTACCACAGTCTTTCGCCTGCTTGAACCATTTGTCGGGCGCATGATACTTCCAGTATCCGCGAGACTCCCCAGGCAGCAGATCCAACTGCACGACCACCTTCGATCGGGAATATTCATCGGTCGTGAGATTTTATACCGGATGATCCCGATCGACGCAATTGAGAATAGAACATGTACTGTCGGTTTTATTCTCCTTGCCGACATATGCATAGATGCCAAACGTATATCGCTCGGGTCGATCCAGATTCCAACCTGGCGAGTTCTGGTTTAACATCTTCTCCACGTAAGGTGGAAGCATCCCCGCGTGCTAACCCGGCACATACCACTTGCGCATCAGATTGAAGAACTTTTCGATCTTGCACTGGCCGGACTCGTGGATCTCTCCACATGACTTGCACATGAAGAGGTAGTGATCGGTGGGGTGGCCGCGTCTTTCGCACTTCTTGCATATCAACTTTTTCCAGCAGTCCCCACCATCATGCTTGCTTGACCCGCAGTGAGAACACTTTTTGCGAGGTCGGTCCGGATCGGACTTGTTCCCATTCCTGCCTTCCGATCTACCTGGTTACGCGTCGATCTGGTTCTTGGGGAAGGTTCCGTGACGAAAACGTGGTGATACTGGTCTTCGTCTGACTCCCTACTGGACTGGCCGCTACTTTCCTCTTCCGATCCAGTGCCGTATTCAGTCACGATCGCCTTAACAGCACGGGCAGATCTGGTTAGGGGCCTCTTCACAGGGTCGGTCTAGGTCTTCGATCTGTGGCGACCCGATCCAGCGGCGACTTTCACCCTCATGCTGCGTGAGTGTTTCAGCATCCAGAACGTCTGCTCCACTTCCCCCACATCTTTTAGGCGCAGCAGAGTGAGCTGATCTGCCACCTCTTGGTCATCAAGGGTACTGATGTAGTTACCCACGTGATCCCTAGCGGCACCGGTCGGCGGGTTGCCTTCCTTGATCACATATCCCAGCGCGAAATGCAGCTACGTTCAAGCGGTGCAGTACTCGATCGGCATCTCATCGCCCCGCTTCTGCATATGGTGATATTTGCGGGCTGTAGAGAATCCAGAGTTGCAGTACTGCCCCTCAAATTCTGAACATAGCAGATCCCAGTAAGATCGGACATCCCGACCCAAGTGTTGGATCCAGTTCTCAGCCGGTCCTTTCAGCAGATCCCTGAAGATCAGAAACCGTTCCTTTTTTGGTGTCTGATCCCGTAAGAAAGCAGACTTGACCCGACCAAACCACGACCTGGCTTGCTCCTCGTCGGCGTCCTTGCCAGTAATGTACTTGAGATCCGTGGTCGCAGCCATGCAAATGCGTGGGATCGCAGTAGATCCACAATCAAAAGCGGTTGTAGAGGCTAGGTTAGCCTTGCGCGTTCTGCCCGCCCCTGCACCGTCTGACCCATGGTGGTCATCCGGATCGCCGATCGACCCCATGTCGAAATCGCTGTTTTTGCTTGATCGGCGCGGTCGGTCTGGATGCGGCTTGCGCCTTCCTCTGCCAAGTGGTTTGCCACCGCGGGTAGCCTTATACGTTGATGCCACTGACTCCATATCAACATCCCGGCAAGTATTGACATTTTGCCAGGCAGATTGGTCCTGGGCATGCGGGCGCGGAGACGATCGGAATCGGTCTCCCATTAAACGCTCCATCATTGCTTCAAACATGGCTTGAACGTTAGCTTGGGTCATGGGCAACGTGTTGGTATCCTCCTTTGGAGGTACTGAAGACTGTGGGGGCTCCTGGGGTACCGACTGGCATGCAGCCCCTTGCTGCCGCACGTCCTTTTAATGCTCCCATGGGGGTATGGTCCGCCCCCATGGTCATCCGCTCAACACCGACCTCCAACTCCGATGAGCTATTAGAGGCAGGTGGAGACTGATACAATGACTTATCGCCGGAGCACACATCCTCGTATGCTGCCGTGACTTCAGCGGCCTTCAATGCCACGGTGGGAGTTGGGCGGCGAACCGCCCCACCAACTGCACCAAATGGTCATGGAGGGTCGACATCGACATCTCGAGCTTCCAAGTGTCCATATCGAACAGTTTCTGCACGTTGGTGAGGTTTTGCACTTTTATGCCGACCTCAGCCAACATCGCCAGAAGGTTCTTCACCAATAGCAACGGCAGATAGCTCTGGATCGGCTCGGTGGTGGGTCCGAGAAGGAGATCGGGGATCTGGGTGTTACATGACCTGGTCTTCGCGAGTAAATCGCTTTAACTCGTGGATGTAATACATCCTGGTCAGGCCTTCTTCCTTGATAACACCATTCCCGACCTGCGACTTTTCTTCCAAGTCGTCTTCCTCCGACGGCATTCTGAGCCTCTGCTTGGGGACCTTGGGAAAATGGATCGGATCGTTCCGATCAGCCTCCAAGTCGTTTTCATCTTTAATTTTCTTTTCATCAAAACATCCATTTAAATGCATAGGATCAGGATTTTTGTCCTGATCCTTTCCGGAACTATAGCAATACTTTCTATAGTCCAGATCGGCTCCGGTGGGAGCCATATGGGGAGGAAAATACTTATTAATCCCGATCTGGTCCTCCGACCGGTAAGATCGGACATCGCCATATTTGTCGACAACGAGAACATAAGGCGATAGCCGTTCCTTATATCCTCTCCAGAACGATTACACATTAAATACATTGTAATCAATTCTCGCGAGATATCATCGCGGTGATATCCATGATCACCAAGTGATCCGGGCACGCGCACCATTGTGGTGGAGTCAAGTCCAAAATCGAACACCGTAATGTCGAGAACCTGACCACCATCGTGCCAAGCCTTCCAACTGACGGGGGGGTACCCCGCGAACCTTCGCCTACGACCCGATCCGATCGTCCGCTGCTAGCAGACGACCGATCATCAACACAGGACGCCTGGTCCGATTTGTTTTTCATCTCACCTTGTGTACCCGATCCAAAAAACAGCATTCCCAGGCGCAGACCGATCGGGAAGCGGTGCGGCTCGAAACTTCCTGGATGAGCGCAGATCGTCGGCTCACAAAATATTAAGGTCCTACAGCATGCAGATCCAGTTGTTCTTTTGTGCATATAGATCACGCACTGCTGTGAGCCGCCGATCTGCGCTCATCGGTGGCTAATGGCTGGTAACACACTCGGCGGATCGGTGCTGGGAATCGACTTGTGGTCTAAATGTGGGAGACCGTGCTGGGTGGTGTACCCTGGGCGGAACTCTTCACCCTGGGTACGGGCAGACCAGTTATACTAGGAGTTAGTATACTCCAAAGGGCAGATCGCTCAACCGATCGTAGAGCCCAACCAATATGAGAATAAAACTCCAATAATCCAATAGGGAGATCCAAATGAGAACGTGATACACTCCACGAACGATATCTCCACGTAACAATCCAAAAGAAACTTGATAACGCGTTCCAAACGTGCGTAACTTGAAATTGAGAAGCCGACCAAAGTGTACTCCCGTCGAGGGACTTCCGGCGGCCAAGTGCGTCTGTAACGCGTCCCGGACGGGTATAATGAGCTGGAGGGGATTACTCGACCCTCCGCTCCCAAACACTCTGCGGCGTGCAGAGGCGAATGACGTATAAGGCGAAACGACCTCCGGTTAAGTTAAAGGACCAACAATTAAGACGTAAAACCAAAAACGCTCTTAGCAGGTAAAGCTAAAACCAACCCTAAACTCCCTACCCCCTATGGTCCCCAATATGTACAAACATGAAAATATGTAGGTACACGCAATATCATGTGACTTACCAAAATCCGTGTTCTTGACACCTCTTGCACATGATAGGGTTAAAAGCCTCCTGGATTTCCGCCAATCCGATCGCCTATAAGCCGATCGGTGTGCTGCTGACGCAAAACGACCAAAATTCTTGGGTCCGCTTCGCCACACAGGCAAGTTACGGAGCCAGAGACTCCTGCATCAAACGGCAAATCTGAACGGATGAATTAAACCATATTTAATATGGTTCGATGCATGATTGTTGCATCCTGAGTGCCGCAAAAATACTGGACGGAAGCGGCGGAATGTTAAAGCTACATATTAAATCGAAGCCCTACAAGGTCTAATCCCGGAAAAGTTTCCCCGATATGTATGCTGACAGGCAAACAGACGAATTTGGGGGATACCGTGATGTTTGGATCACCCTTTACGGTCTGGAGAGATCCAAGGAAGAAAACTTTCGGAAAGCATGCGGAAAAAGCATTAATATTGGGAAAGAATGACGAAACTAAAGGGTACAAGGTCTTATTGATGAAGGATATTGGTTATTACTACTCGACATGTGATGGATATTAAAACCTTGGATGAAATCAAACGAGAAGATCAGGAAGAGTTTAGCGGAGTTGGAAGGAGAGACTCACGTTTCTGGTGCAAAAGATGAGCAGAGCATCAAGCGGAATACAAGTGAAGAAAGCAGGAAACACCAAGAACGGCACGAAACGTTCAAGCTCAAGATGAAACAGAAGGAAGGCCTACCGCGCAGCAACCAAGAAACTCAGTTCATAAGGTGAAGAAAACTGCAAAGCTGGCGGCTATAGAGAAAGACAAGGTAAAGAGGAAAAAAAGAAGCAACAAAGCAGGCAATACTCGCTGGAAGGAGATGATATGAATGAAGGGATAAAGATGGACGGGAATATAACTGAAAATGCATGCACAGAAAGTGAAAATAGCAGAACAGCGAATTTTCTGTACGCATTTGCGGTTACAGAACTCCGGAACACGAAGAACGGAATGTACACAGCTGTACCTGAGCCTAAGAACTATCATGACGCGCATCAGGGTAATCAATCAAGGCAATGGAAAGAGGCAGAGAAGCAAGAGTTACGTTCGCTGGAAGAGCTTCGAACATGGAAAATTGTGCGAAGAAGTGATGACAAAAAGACCTTACCGACAAAATGGGTATATAAAACCAAGTTGAAAGCCGATGGAAGTGTGGAACGCTACAAGGAAATGCTAGTGGCTCGCGGTGAAAGCAGATATTTGGAGAGGATTTATTTACTACGTTCTTGACTGTAATGGAATTAAACAATATGAAGGTCATTTTGATCATGGCGATAATCTGGAGAGTACCAGCACACCACGGAGATGTGCCAAGCGCGTATCCTAAGGCTAAAACGGAAGAAGGATACGAGATCCAGCTGCAAATACCACAAGGAATGATAATTTCGAAGGAGAAATTTGCAAAATTAGGAACTAAAAGCGAAGCAGTTGTGGCTTTAAAATCGCAGAAAAATCTTTATGGTCTAAAACAAGCAGGCAGGAACTATTACGTGATACTTTATTGAAATGTGGATTCACGCAGTGTTTAACAGAAACATGCATTTTTGTAAAGAATATTGCAGGAATATCACACTCGTTGGAGTTTACTTTGACGATTTACTCGTCACTGCAACGGATACCAAGCTAGTGGATGATTTCTTCGAAGATTTGGTTGTACTATAACTAAAAGATCTAGGAAACATGGAAAAGGTTTTGGGTACAAGGATCAAGGGTGGTGTTGAAACTGGTTACTGGATTGACCAATAACAGACAATTACAGAGATGATTGAGATGCACGGCCTCAAAGATGCGAACACGGTCAAGATGCCAGCGCTCAAGTTTGAAAATGATGATTGATTGAATGAATTACTACCAAGCAGAGCAAGTGAAAAAATACCGTCAATCAAGACGTTTCAGTCACTGGTCGGAAGCTTACTGTGGATTTCCCGCGTGTCGCAACCGGATATTGCTTTCGCGGTGCATAGGGCAACGAGACACACCCATGCACCGACGTTACTCGATTTATAATGGCGAAGCACATAGCAAGATATTTGAAAGGAACGATTGACATGAAACTATTTCTTACGCATGACAATGATAAACCCTGCCATTAATAATTGAAAGTTACAGAGACGCTGGTTTTGCAGCGGATAAAGATGATCGGAAAAGTATTAGCGCTAGCGTGATTTACGTAAATGGACTTGTGGCAGGCTGGAATTGTAAGAAGCAGTCGTCTGTCGCTCTATCCACTGCTGAAGCAGAGTTCGTTGCCGCAGCTGTAGGAGGCAGGGAGGCGTTAGGACTGAAATAATTATTTGAAGAAATAGGAATCGATACGAAAGTGCCTATTGTGCTGAAAATTGATAATCAAGCAGCAATTAAGCAGATACAAATCGAGATGAGCGGTGCAAGTGCGAAGCATGTGGACGTAAAGCTGAAGTTTATCAAAGATTACGCAAGAAAGGAAAAGATGAAGCCGGAGCACGTGTCAAGTGGAAAGATGGTGGCAGGTTTGCTTACCAAGACATTAGATGGACCGCGCATTGCAAGTTTAAGAAATCGAATTGGATTGAAATGATGGATTATATTTCGAATTAGCTCTATCCGATGCTGACTACGTCATGGTTTCATTTCCTATGGATACATTGTGTTGAATATGGCCCCCGGTAATCTTGAAAGGAGTGTTGAACTCAAGTATACGTTTTGGTTACAATGTGACTATACGTGAGTATACAAGTTTACTGTGGACCACGCTTACGTTTTGTTTAGGGTTATTATTAGTTACTGATTTTAACTTTAAAGAATATATACTTTTAATTTAACTATACAAGTTTCACGTATACCTAGTGACGAGACCCTCTCCCGGGAATAGCGCGCCGGGATACAAGACACAAGCAGGACTCTAATCGCTCCACCGTCCAAGCACGCATACTAGTAAGACAAAGAAAGCTCCAAACCGCGTCTTCCTTCAGTCACTACTATCTGGGATGGAAGAAATGAAATAGGACAGCTTACTCGCGCTTTGGTAACTCAAAATGGTTAAGTGTACAACTGCGAAGAACAGATCTTAGGAACGATCGTCACCTGCATAACGACCTAGCCTAGTGAATTTGGAATGGACAATCATGACGGTTTGTGCCGCGTCCGATTCACCCGACAGTCGATCAGGCTGGACAGTTGATCGCTAACCACTTGAGATATATTCGTGAGTTTAAAACTAGTTATGGGATAGTTTGTTTCAATTTGCTGGCGATTCCTGAACGTGAAGCCATCACAGATGTTGCGAAAACTAAGCGGACTCTCGTGGATTTATGAGCTTATCGATCTGCTCGCTCCTTGAAAATAAACCTGGTTCAGCAATCATTTGTGTTGACTGAATTTATTGTTCACGAAAAAATGCGGGGAGAAATCGAATGAGGAGTAGGGTGAACTACACGTCCTCAAGCAACCTGTACGATTGATGTTTTCAGGGGCCCTATCTTCGAAACTTTTATTTTTTGCCATCAGCCTGATAAGAGGTGTCGTTAATGAGTTCATGGTCATGCAGAATTTTGAGTCGTTTGACAAGGTGCATTCTAACACCGCTGTCCAAAATCCAACAGCTTTCATCAACCCTGGCCAGATTATCGCTAATAGTTACCGAGAAATCCACCTTTTTGTTGCCCTTTTTGGAACACTTTGAGCGGATCTGGCCAACGTTCCACATCCGTAGCACCTGATGGTTTTTTTTCTTCGATCATATTTACTGCATCAGCAACAAAAGTCTTCCTACTACGTGAGTCGCCCTCCTTTTCTTGTGCAAATTGGCACAATTCCTCAACATGGCGCAAAAAGGCTAACCTCTTAGGGTTGAATTTTCCCATTAACATTGTTTTAAATCCGGCGAGGCATACGAACCACATTTTCCAACACAAGTGGCTCACTTCCGCCCACGGCTTCTGATATAGCAACTAAGGAGAGTGAGTGATCATTCCAGGACCGTCTTGTATTTTTCTGTCTTGTGAAAAGTTTCATAGCCTGGGTAGATGTAATGAATGGACGTGTAAAATGCATTAAGAATTTTGTCCATCGCATAAACCAGCGTAGGAGACTAGGTACACCGTGTCAACTTGTCTGTTGTAGTATTTGTCAGTTGTTCCACTAAGATAGTGGTCCAGGAGGTCAACCTTTATGTCCTCGTTCCAGTAAAATCCACATGCAATCAAAATATGTCAGATAAATCTTTCTCTCCATTCCTTAAAATCAGCTCCCAATCCCCGGTAAACCTCGGTACCTTATAGATGGCTCACAGTTTTTGTGGGGGCTTTCTGAACGCGGGTTGTCGATTTTGCATTGGTAAACCCATTCGAAATTTTGGTTATTGTAACCAGCTGGAGCCTTGGTCTTTCGTTCCGGTCTGCTCACAAGCTACTCCAACTGCATACGGATGCCAAGCCTCATAGAGTTGTTGAAGCTAAAGTTGTTCCCGTTTTGAAAGACCCTCGAATTCTCCAGTTTGTCGATTTGGTCGCAGAGGTTTTGGAATATTTCCAAAATTTTATTTCTTCGGCTCCTATTCCTGCCAGTTTTCTTCCTCGAGGGTTTCGTCAAACGACAGATAATGACCCTTTGGGCTCATAAACTGATGAAATATTTCATTGTGTAGATATAAAAAAACTTGAGTCGTAGATGTCGTTTAATGTCTTGAATATACTGAATTCGGCTTTGTTGAGTATTATCGCGACCAATCTCAACTGACGATGAAAACAACACCCCAAGAAATTTCGCAGACAGTACGTGAAGATAAGCTAGTCACGTACTTGTTTAATTCAATGTATATTGAGAAGTGACTATTTATCCTAAAATGCAATATGCATGAGAGTTCAAGTTGTAGCGATCCTATATCTGTCGTGGGTACTACACCACTTATTCTTACCTTATAATAGGTACTAATATTCCTAAATACACTAGTGTATCTTATAAAAGCACGAAATTATCAAGCATATAAATGAAAATGTACATATAGCCGGGTTTTGGTACATCGAATATTTTCAACAGATACTATGTGTCGAGTGTGGACTTGATCGTGTTGGAAGCGAAAGGTGCTGCGCAGTGTATACTATTCGATCTGATACTTTAGATCAGATAGTATGCGCGTGAAAAGCGTAGTAAGGCCGCTGTCCGGCCGCTGCTGGACGCGACTAACAGACGATAGTATGCAAAAACGAAAGTATATACATTATAAAACTAGAAAAACTCCTAACTCTTAAATTCACAAAGAAATTCAAAACTTGAAATCTTCCAACATGTACCCACATACAGTTATAGCCAATCCGTTTCCACATTCCGAACTTACATTTCAGTTGAAAACCAAAAATGGCTACACAAAAATTCGACAGACCGTCGATTTGCTGACGAAGTCCAAAAATAGCGCCTTGTATGCGAGAATAGCGAAAGCAGATTAGATTGGATGATGAAGTTATAGCTTCCAGAGTAATGTTGGAAAATTGGGTGAAAATACAATTTCAAAAGATGAAACCGCATTGGCGATAAATACATATACAAGGTTGAAGTCAAGACTAAATTTCATAGGATTTTCTTAATTTTGAATTCTCTAAATACAATATACTTTCCCTTTCTTACTTTTCGCTAAAGTCGCGGATCTACAGGTTGTATAAAAATGACTACGCGAAGACTATCTTTTCTACACATCGTTTCTATGGGCTTTCGAACTTAGAGCCTGGTTCAAGTAAGAAATAGAGGTGAAAAATAGAGATCCAAAAAAGTGCGCTGTGATTCTATTGGTCATTTCCAGAGGGTCACCTCTATTAATTAAATATAGGTTCCAGAGGTCTATTTCTGACTGAAAAATTAATAGAGATGACGAGTCGCAGTCGAAACGTTGGAGCTGCTGTCGTTTCAGCAGCAATTCTGGCTATAACAAATGCCCTTGATGTAGTGCTTGATAGCGACGATGATTAGGATGTTGGAATCAACCGGGGATTCGTGCAAACACTTCACGAGATGTCGACCTACCTTCTGACAAAGTTTCAGCTCGTAGGGATCAACGTAAGTAGCCCAACTGGTATCCGCCCTCTAGCGGCGCGTAAGGTTCGGTAGTAGACATGATTAATTAAATGCAAAATAGAAAGTATATATTATGTAAGGTTACTTAGCTGACTATTCGGTTCCTAAGTGTGAACTTAATTCTGTAACCGTCAATAACATGAAAAATGTATACTACCCATGTCAGCCAATGGGATTCCACCATTTCGGAAGAGTGCAAAGCCGAAAGTGGCTACACACTCTTCCAACACTCCTCCTGGAAGACCGGAGGCTGCACCATCGTCACTGTAGCCCTAGTGCTGCACGCAACACTTGAATCCGCTGCGCGCTTAGGTCCTTGGTGAGTAGATCAGCGAGCATCTCTTCACTTGGCACATGGCTTGCCGAAACGATGCCTTTCCGTGCGTAGTCCTTCAAAAATTTCAGCTTGATATCGACGTGCTTGGATCCGGCCGCACTCGTCTCATCTTCGAGCTGCTTCAATGCAGCTTGGTTGTCCATCTTAAACATAATTGGTGTCTTGGCGTGCATCCCAATTTCCGCAATTAATTCTTTCAATCCAAGCACCTCCTTGCCTGCCATAGCTGCAGCAACAAACTCGGCTTCGGCTGTGGATAATGCTACTGCCGTTTGTTTCTTGCACTTCCAATTAACGAGAATTCCATTTACGAAAACTACCATTGCCGAAACACTCTTTCGATCAACTTTGTCCGCCGCAAAATCGGCATCACTATAAACAGTGATTCGCAATGGCATCGGCAGTCCATTATCATGCTTCAGAGCAAGCTTGAAGTCACTCGTTCCCTTATGGTACTTGAGGATCCTCTTGGCAATCTTGTAATCGCCCAACGTGGGTGCATGGGTCTTACGTGTGGCTCGGTGCACGGCGAACGAAATGTCAGGACGCGTGCACCGGGCGACCCATAGCAGACTGCCCACAAGCGATTGAAACTGCTTGATGCTCGGCAAATTTTCCTTCGGCTGTGGTAGGAGAGGTTCTTGACACTCCTTCACTTCATCCAGTGCCAGCACAGGAGTTCGTGCTGGGTTCATCTTCTCTAGCCTGTTCGTCTTCAATATGTCCTTGATAGTGCCCTCTTGGTCTAGCAAGTAACCGCTCTTCGGATCACCTTTAATCCGAACGCCCAGAAACTTGGTGACACTGCCCAAGTCCTTTAGTTCCAATACTTGCATGTTTGCGAAAAATTCCCGGACGATACTCTCACTGGTTGACGGTTTCGGCTGCTTGTTGCTTGACAAAGATGCACGTATCCGTCACACACTGCGTGAATCCAAATTTCAATAATGTTTCACAAAGGCATTGGTGCCACAGGCGCCCAGCCTGCTTCAGCCCATACAGGTTGCGCTTTAATTTTAGCGCGAGCTCCTTTGGTGAATTTACACTGAAATCATGCAATGTATCCATCGAAATGTCCATGCCTTGTGGCACCTGCAGGTAAATCTCCACATTTTCCTCAGACTTGGCCTTGGGGTAGGCACTTGGCACATCACCATGGCGTGCCGCTACCCCCCACACTTGTGCCAAAGCAAGAATCAACTTGACATTATTCAACTCCATAACGGTTGAAAATGTGAAAAAATAGTCCGAACCGTAAACTTGTTTGTCGCCACGGGCAACCAATATCGCCTTGTACCTCTCGACCGAACCGTGTGCACTGACCTTTGTCTTGTACACCCACTTGGTTGGGAGAGGTACCTTACCCGGAGGGCGGCGTACAATTTCCCAGGTTTCGAGGTCTTCAAGAGCTTTGAGCTCCTCCGTTTCCGCTTGCTTCCACATTGTGGATTGCGGGCCGCTATGCGCCTCGCGATATGTATTGGGGTCTGGCTGCATCACTGACCCACTTTGCGCTCCCGCACTTGACGCACAAACAGCATAAACACACAACACACCTTCCGCAGTTTTCTCATTTTCAACAACTTGCTGCGTGGTGTCACCGTGTGAAGCAACCCCCCTTGCCTTCGAAGCAGCATATTCTTGACCTTTAGCCGTCTTTTTAGGCTTCCGTCGGGTATTTCTGGTGCCCTGGTTAGCGTTCCCAGCGCGTTCCGGAGTAGTCACCGGCATCGGCGTTTCACCACTGGCAGAGTTGGAAACCGTCGAATTTTCACTTCGTTTTCTTGCATGCGACTCCGCCAATGCTTCGAGCTCTTGGTTGCATTCACCTTCGAGGACTTTAGTGATCTTGTCACTCGTCTCAGGACTGAGTGTTTCAATCGCAGTGACGTGCCGTGTCACTACGACCACCCTGTCTTTCATCAACAGCACTTTGAAACCTTTCGTCTCATCATTTTTGCCGAGAATCAGAGCCCGTTCGGCGTGCTTTACCAATGATTTCTTCTTAGTGTCCCGCCAAACCATGCACGGGGACCCGAAAACAACAATATCCGTGACCACTGGCCGCTTGCCAGTCAACACTTCCAATGACGAAATTCTCCCAGCATTCGATCGGGTCGGAGTACGATTGAGTATGTATGCAGCATACTCAGCCGCCTCCAACCAATACGTAAGAGGTACTCCGGACCCAAATATCATGCACCGGACCATGTTAAAAATGGTCCGGTTCATTCGTTCCGCCTTGCCATTCGAAGCAGGCGTTCCGGGCTCGGTCACTTGGCGACGAATACCGGTCTGTTCACAAAACGGATCCACGTTCCGGTACTCGCCGCCACCATCCGTACGCAGCACGTGCACTCTGCATGAAAATTCATTTTCAAACCATGCAATGAAATGGCCAAACATTCGATCCGCCTTGTCCTTGGTGCGTGCTGCGAACACTCGAACATAATTCGAAAAATGATCCACAAAAACGACCAGGTATCGATTGCCACGCCTGTCTCGGGGGGTGATCGGACCTTTGAGGTCACTGCAGATCATTCCTCCAATGCGGTCAATCGGGGCGTTCTTGCCCGGGTTCGGCTGTGTCTTTCGGGTCGCTTTACCCTCGGAGTACGTCAAACAATTTGGCCGATTCGTATCCGTTAAAACAATGCCGGACCTAGAGTCCCTGGCCAACCTTTCGATGGTGTAGTATGCCAGGTAACCCAGGCGAACATGGAAATGATGTAGGCTGCCACTGTGAGCGTCCGAACCGACGTCTTCCATCGCACTGTTGACAACCATGTCACCGAAATTCGTCAAAAAATTGCTTTTCCTTTCCGTTTTCAAACGGGCGATAAAAACCGAACCATGCGTGTATACGTCAAAAAGTTTTTCATCTTTAACCATAACGCGAAGCTTGTGTCCATCATCGACAATGGCACAGCCCTTTTCGCGTAGTCGACCAAGTGAAATCAAATTCAGAGCCAATTGCGGTGCGTAGTATACTTCGGTCAAGACAACGACCGTTTCACTTGTGTCGCACGTCCGCAACGTAAGCCGTCCGACCTTGGTAGCTGGTAGGATGCTGCCGTCCGGCAGTGCAAATATATCATTTGATCCACAATATTTTGCGTCTTCCAACAAATTTGCGTTCGACACCAAGTGTCTACTAG
>CM047582.1:23580439-23640376 GCA_026184515.1 Peronosclerospora sorghi | reverse complement strand
TACTTAGCTGACTATTCGGTTCCTAAGTGTGAACTTAATTCTGTAACTGTCAATAACATGAAAAATGTATACTACCCATGTCAGCCAATGGGATTCCACCATTTCGGAAGAGTGCAAAGCCGAAAGTGGCTACACACTCTTCCAACAGAGGATGGGCGTAGTCATCGTCGGCCTAGGTCCAGACGATTTTCTATGCGTCGATCCTTGTTTGTGGTTGCAGATCACAACACTCTGTTTGATGAAGGCTGGTTTCGCAACCAGTTCCGTTTCTCCAAGGATTCATTCGATAGCATTTTCAACATGATCGATGCACACTGGCATTCAGTGAATGAATCTATCGGCGGAAATGCTGCGTTTTTTGCTCGGGATAGAACGGCTGTGGCAATGTTCTATTTGAGACATTTATGTATTCATGTAAACCAGGCTCTTATGTAATTCATGTGTTTATGCATTTTTACCAATCCGGGCTGAACCACCGACACGGCGTGAACAATGCCCTCGGTCAGCTGCACTGGAAGACATGACCAGTTACTGAATTTTAATATCGATATTGATTTTTGTAGCTATAGTCTGAACCGCGCAGTTTCCGAGACCTCTATTTCTTTTACCTCTATTTCTTACTTGAACCAGGCTCTTACATGTTTGCTATCAGATAACCACTACACTGAATTTAGTAACGATACCGAAAGCAATTTGTGTGTCGTCAGTTCAATGTCCGCTTTTATTTATCAAAATGCTAACCAGGAAGGCATATATAAATCTGAAACGAACATTGTATCGCGTATCTGTTCATCTACTACTAACACGCATTCAACGCTTCTATGGAAGCGCAAGAGAAGTTCTACTACTGCCTCATCGGCAGAAGCAGTATCTGCAGACACGTATGGGCAAATGTAGTATACTCTCAACTCTGGTGGCACTTCTCAAGCTATCTTTCATAGGTCAGAAGAACGAACGTATGCGCTCTTCTAACCGACACGCGCTGTTCCCCTAGTTCCTCTTCTCTTCAAGGAGCCAGTTTTCTAAGATGGTCGCCAATTCACTTCTCAGCCTCACTGAGTCCCCAAACCAAGCGTTCTTGTCTTCTTTTCTTCAAATTGTACATAAACTAACCGACATGAAAACCTGGCTTGCCGTTTTCCGCTCCCACTCATTCCGCAAGCTGATGACAGAGCTACGTGAGGCTTGCAATCAGGCAAATTGCAGAAAATGATCCTCTCATCTTCGGTTATTGCGATTCGCAAACATTTTGATTTCCTCAAAAATACGGGCTGCACAAATAAGGGAATAGTTTAGCGTAGTCCTCGTCTCATCCTCAAGTAAATAGAACGGTCGAAAGTACCTTTCAAAGCCTCTTTATTCAGGGGAACATTCTCAAATTCCATCCCGAACGGATTAGCTTCTACCGTTTCCGACTGGGCCCTCCTTATGGACTCCAAGAACGGGTGTGCAAGGGCTTTATCGACCTGAATCCATCCAAGTTTTGGTTAGATAATTTGGATGCAACTGCTGTAAGAAGAAACTAACCGAAATTCGGCATTCGGGATTAAAGGACAGCATTTGCTTCAGTAAGTCAAGAGAGTCAGCAGGAGCACCTGGGTACATCTGTACAAAATCAGTAAGTACGTTAATATTAGCCACCACATAAAACTCCAACCGGTACTTAATACCTCACGAAGGTCCCGGGGCTCTTTCTTTGGTAATTTTCGTAAATACTGCTTGACTTCACCCAGACTGCCAATGTCGTCTTCACCCGGCGTACCAATCACATTAAAGATCACGTTCAGCTGGTCCAGCTTGTCTGAATACGTTGTGGGACGATCTGCACTAAGCGGAAAGCATGATCGACCTGGAAATAGAGGAACACGCTCTTGATACCGCGGGCAGCTTTCAACTTGCATGCTTAGCAGCTCAGCAAAAATACATCCAACGCTCCACATGTCGACAGAAAAATCGTAATCTTGAAGTAGAATGAGCTCGGGTGCACGGTACCACCGTGTAACGACGTGTTTTGTCAACTGTCGCCGCATCTTAGGGAACTCTCCGGACGATGATGGCGTGGAGGAGGCGCTACCAGGTGACGGAGCCGATGTAGTTCCCCCATCGGATGTTGTCGGTGACTTCGAGTCTTTAGGCGAATACAAGTGTTTGCTCAGTTCCTCCATCGACATGTTGCTTTCCATCACACGAGAGAGGCCGAAATCACATATCTAAGACGTAATACAAAGATTTAGACTAGAATGTGATCATATGATCCTTGCTGCAAGCACTTACCATAAGAGTACAGTCTTCGTTGAGCAGAATGTTAGCGGGTTTCATATCGCGATGAATCACGTTGGCCGAATGAATATACTTCAGTCCACACAGTAGCTGGTACAGAAAGACTTGGATGTGGCGAATAGTCAGGTACTGCGGGCTCATGATGAGCTTGTGCAGATCTGTGTCCACAAAGTCGAAAACCAGATACAGATCCGTAAAAGTATCATAATTTTCTGGCGGAATGACGTCGATCAAATTAATCACTTGTGAGTGGCTAATAGAACACATCGAGCGGTTAGAAAGCAAAGTCTACCATCAGGCAAAAACAAGCTACACACCTGAGACGGCGCAAGATGTAAATTTCCCGATAGAGTCGCTTGCAGTCAATTTCTTGGTCAAAGACATTAATAATCTTCTTAATAGCCACCTTTTTCTGACGTTCGGAATCAAAAGCCTCTGCGACCTGAGTTGGAACAAAGAGCCAAAAAAAGGATCTTTTGTCGGAAACATACACTACCCCAACACAAATCATCGACAGTAAGACATACCTGTCCGTAAGACCCCTTTCCGAGTAGTCGCACAAGAGTGTACCGGCTGCCGACGTCCCAGTTGGCAAAGTTGCGAAGGTTGAGCGGCGCCGCACGGGGTACTGGAGATGGCGTTGGCAGGTGGGACGAGTGGTTACTGGAGCCGCTGGCTACCTGTTTGTCGTCTGCAGGCGTAGTAGCCGACCCAGCCCGTGCTACGGCGCTGTTGGACGGAAACCCATCGCTTGGCGTGGAGGAAATCCCATCGGGAGTGTGGCTGAAGCCATTACGGTTCACAAAGGCTGGTGTGGGGGGCATGTGTTCTACGGGCCCGTGAGGGGTGGGGGCGACGGCAGCGCTGTACATGGCACGCTGGTGGTCGATAAACTGACCGGATGTGTGAATACTTCCCTGTGGTGTGACCACTGGTGGCGTCACGCCGTTGGACACACTAGCCACCATCGCCGCTGTCGGCCGCGACAGTTTGTTGCCGCGCTTAAGGCTGGACGGGGGCGTGGTGGCCGTCATCTTACGCTTGCGGTTGCCCGTATCGGTCACGTCTTTAGTAGCGGTCTCCATGGAAATAAAGGGTAGTCAAAGAAATGATCGTTTTAAAATAACTACGCGTGGAAATGGTTCGTAGTTTCAAGGGGGAGTTTGGGTCAAGCGTATGTTGTTCGCGCTAACTGTCCGGATACTGCGTGCTCGCTCCTTTCCGTGAGCTTTTTGCGATGTGTTTATTTCTGGGCTGGGGGCTGTGTTTTTGGCCTCGCTCTCTCAGAACTCAGGCGAATTCCTTTTGACCAATCAAGAAAACAATGTACGATTTTTTGGACGAATCGTAGCGAATTACAGGATTTAGAAGTTTCGACCAATGCTGTACCATTCTATTATAATTAGGAACTGTAACTGACTGTTGATTTGAAATGCTCGAGGATTGCTCGGGTCTGCATTGAACTTTTCAATAAAGGTTTCACTGATGACGTTGAAGTGCAGGATGTCGTGTGTCGTGTTTTGCCAGCTGGGCGCGACTGTCCGGTAGCTGAGGCACGACCTGACTCAGATGACTCGCTCATTAATAAGTGTCGAGGTCACCCGATGTACATTAGTGGCTTTCAGAAGAGCTGGAGCCACATGTAACAGACTTAATATTCTTACATTGGAAGATGTACATTTAAGATCGTTGGCACAAAAACGCACTCGACCAGTCGAATGACGACTTGCTTTATCGGAAAGGTCGATTGAAAAATGCATGTGCACAATTTGGCACCACTCCTTGTAACATTTGAACGGATTTAATATT
Source organism: Peronosclerospora sorghi (assembly GCA_026184515.1). Classification (NCBI taxonomy): domain Eukaryota; phylum Oomycota; class Peronosporomycetes; order Peronosporales; family Peronosporaceae; genus Peronosclerospora; species Peronosclerospora sorghi. Next base: position 23,636,287 of record CM047582.1, on the reverse strand, counting down.
ACACGCCGCGTTACAAGATGGCAGTGTCTTCGATGAAAAAAGCGTCAAGATCCTCCATTTCTTCGTCTTGCGTTTCAATGGCATGCTCTCGGCGGCGCTGCGCCGCCTCAGCCGTGGCTTTCGCTTCCCTCTCCTCACATTCACGCTTGGACTGTGCTGCTGCGAGTCGCTCTTTTTCTCTTTCCTGCAGCTGAAGCATGCGTGCGGTGGCGGTACCGGCGTCTTCTCGGTCGCGATGGCGGTGTAGACGTCGCTGCTGTTGCTCCAAGTGCTTTTGTTCAACTAACAACTGCTCAACTCTTTGTTGGATCAGTGACTTGATGTTCTGCACTTGCTGAAGTTCCGACTCCAAATCATTTAATAGTTGCTCTTCCTCGTACTCCTCGTCTGTCTGAAAACGGCGTTGGGCTATTTGGTGTCTTTGCATGGGTGGTTGTTAATTATGTACACTACGTAAGTTTGGTTTTCAACACAATGTAAATCGTCTTAATGAGCATCAAGATTCCAATCAGCAACACCGAACTGATGGAAGATCAGAAGCTTTACCGGATCAACGCACTACAAGTGGTTGGTGAGTGGTCAGTGCACGATGATGGTCATGGGAGGATTTTCTACTATAGCTTCAAGTCGGACTCGTCTCAATGGAAAGTGCCTGAAGACCTTATGTCACTCGAGACTGAGTTTATGATGAAGCTAATGCTTGAGAACGCTGTGGCTCGCTCCGGCGATTGGACAGCGCACGACGCGGGAAATGGAACACTTTATTATTTTAATTCCAAAACTCGTGTATCAGCATGGGAACGTCCTAGTGAGTGGGGCGGGACAGTGACTGTTGCAGCTACAGAAGCTCATAAAGAGGACTATATTGCCGAAGTAGTTCAGATAGAAGAGGGAGAGAAAGAAGAAGTGAAAGATTTAATAAAAACAAAGGAGAAAAAGAAAGCTAAAAAACACAAGAAACAGAAGGAAAAAGGGGCTGAGCAGGAGAACGCGCTGAAGGACGAAGCAAAAGCCGAAGAAGACAACGAAAACAAAGAGCCGTTGACCGTCGCAGATTTAAAAGCGGATGAAGAGCACAATTCACGTAAGCAAAAGTGGACTGAGCAGTTCCGTGCCATGCTACGGGACAAGAACATTATGCCATTGTGCAAGTGGTCAGTTGCTTTACCACAAATTGCTGGAGATCCGCGCTTTGTGGGCGTACCGACGATGGACGAGAGGCGTGCGATTTTCAACGATTTTGTCAAGAACCGTCGTGAAGATTTAAAGGCGGAAAAGAAGAGCAAATTGAAGCATGCCAAGCAAATTTTCACTGATTTTTTACATGAACAATTTAAACTGGATTCGTGGGAGCCCAGTACCACGTTAAGAATCTTCCTTTCGACGCTAGAAGATAATTTACAGCGGGAGCGATACGAACGGATTCAACATGATGCACTTGCCTTGCTGACTTTATCTACTCAAGAGAAAATTTATGCCAAGGCGGTTGCAGATTACAAGTCAGAAGCGCTGAAACGTGACGGAGAGCAGCTGCGACTAACAAAGTTTCTAGAAAATAAACTTGCTACTGAGGACAAGTCGACATTGCAGTGGGAGAGTAGCTATGTTCGAAGCCTTTTTGTTGAGTTTTATCGCTCAGTTGTAACGAGTGGCGAGCTACTATCGGAGCCAAAGCAACGACAGGTGTTTGATGAAGTCGTAGCACAAGCGCCTCGTGATCAAGCATTGAATCACCAAGTGAATGAACAGCAGTCACATCACACACATAAAAAGCATACGTCGCAATCGTTTGACGTCCCGCGTGACATGGCTAGAAACTTGAGCCCAAGACATGAGCGACATGCCTCAGGTAGCAATCGTCACCGATCTCGTTCCCGTCGTCGTCGTAGACGCAGTCGCAGCTACAGCCAGGAGTCTCGGTATCGTGAGAATGAATGTCGTGGTCGAAAAAGCATCCGGCGACGCTCACTTTCTTCGTCGTGCTCGCGATCGCGGTCGTCTCGGAGATATTCTAGACATCGTTGTCGCTACTCTTCCTCGTCTTCTAGCTCCCGTTCACGAACGCACTGATTACCAAGACCCCTTTGAAACGCAAGTCATGTTGCAGCAATCACTATAATTATGCATTTAAAAGGGTAGTATCATATGACCAAACTTACTGCTAGTTTAAAAGATTTATTTCTTCAACGTCGAGTCAGGCAATGGAGTGAAATCTACAGTGCGCAATACGTATTTTGGCTCGTCGACGATTTTCATAACCGCCTGAACGCCGTAATCTAATGGCACCGAATAAATGCCATCTATGGTGACTTTCATATCCCATCCAAGAGATCGCATAGATACACGACGAGCCATTCCTCTGAAATGATCAAAAAACTGTTCATCAGCTCAAACTCTATCGAGAAAAAATTTTCCACTGAAAAATCAACTGCTCACCGCCTGAACCGGATATCACCAAATGTGGCATTGATGATAGGCTCGCGCACGACGTAGCCCATATCTCGCGAGTCTTCAGGGAAAACATTCTGCTTATTGATACTGAAACAAACATGCAGAATAAATGTCAACGCGTGACAACCGAAGCACCTCCTTAAAACAAAGCAAGAACGAAACTCACGATTCTGTCAGCTCCGTAACGGTCTCGTTCGTATGTGTATGATTCATAGCGCTTAAAACATTTACAATCTGCTCTCTATAGACTTGACACTGCGAACACAAGGTTTTGAAATGAATAATATAACACATACGTGTGTTTGCACATTTGGACACGTACCGCGCTTGAGTACCACGCGCTAGAGCCTGTTCCCGTGCACATGAGTATGCCACTACTGCGGTGAGATTCTCGCTGGTGCTGGTCGACGCCGATATCGTAGTGCGATGGTCGAGATGCGTCACCTTCCGCAATGAACACTTCATTTAGGGCGTAGCGGGGCAACTCATACCAGAACCCATCCTGATTTACCATTCCAACACGGATTCGCTGCCGTAGTCGCCATCTGAAGTCTCCCTCCAACAGGAGGTCCAAAGCCGTACTGAATCGATGAGTCACATTATCAACTTTGTAGCAACACAAATTTCCTTCGCTCCGTTTAGGGTCTGTGTTGAGGCCTGCAACTGGAATCGGAGTGTTGACGAAGCTAGCCGTCTTTAAAAAAGTTCCATCTCCACCGGCGGAAAAAATCATATCCATTCCTTCTACAGCTTCGTGGGTAAGTTGATTTGCAGATATGACCTTAACTTCTATATTACGCTCTTTAAAACTGAAATTGAAAGCAGTGGGACAAAGTCAGAGAAATCGCTGCAAGACATTCTACAAAAATGTATCTGAACACTATACCTGTTGGTTATTTCTTCGACGGCTTCAATGTGATGTTCATGACTTGCCTTCAAACGGTCATGAACAAAACCTCGCATTGACATTTGCTTTCTTAGCGCTTCTCTGAAGATGACGAAGCAAAAATTACATATTAGAAATTCCGCCAGCAAGAAAAACGATAACTGCCCAACGCACCCGCTATTACCGTACAGCTCAGCTTCATGCTGGAATCGTGACATCTTTTTCACCACGACCGCCTTTTTTAAATTTAGCTTTGGTTTTCTCGGGAACAGAAGCGGTGTTTGCCGCACCTCTTCATTTTCGGTAGCTTCCACAGTACTCGATGTCTCTTTTGAAGAGGGCGATACATCGTTTACCAAACTAGTCCAAACGCCTGATGTATAATCTTCCGAGGATACGGACTTGGCACCGTTGTATGTCTTTTCAAGATATTCCTCCGATATTATGGTTCTCGGCACACGCTCGGCAGTGGCTAGCAGCAGTTCATTGTCATACACAGGTCGGTTAATCTTCATCCATCCTTTTGGACTAAGTTTCTCGTTCCAAGGACACACTGAGCGCAAGTGTGTAAAGAACGGCGCCATTTTTTCCGTCTGTGGGTCTTTCCGAGTATAATGTAAGACATGGCCGTTATGAATCTGATCCACCATGCGTCCTGATTCCTGCAACTCAATAAACGTATCCTGCGACATTCTCTCCAGTCGCGTCCGCATAGCCCAAATTACTTCTCCATGAGCCACAACAATTGCTCGTCTATTGTGACATTCGTGGTTCAAAATACCCAGTAAGCGATCTGCACGTTGAGCTACTGCCGCCAAGGACTCGCCTCCAGGAGGCGCATAGTAAAATCGATTGAGTTCTCGCCGTTTAAGCTCATCTTGCATTTTAATAAAACGTTCTTGTTCGCTCATAAGGTCCATCGCACCCCAGTCTCGCTCTCGGATGAGCATTTCAGCGTACCATCGCGCTCCTGGAAGCGCCATGCGTCCCGCCGTTTCCATTGCCCGTAGATACTCCGACACAAGGTAACGGTCAAAGTGCGCTAAATTATTGCGCCTGAGCCAATCACCTGCCGCTGCTGCCTGTTTTCTGCCTCGATCGGTTAGTCGCCAGCTCGAGCTATGGCGGTGTTTGAACTCGCCAGCAAAGAGGCTGTGATCACCGGCCCGAGAACGCTGGCGAGCAATGTTTCCCTCACTCTCTCCATGGCGTATGAGTACCAGGTCAGTAAGACGAGGAAGACGTGTACTGCAGCTTTTGCTTCGCTTATTACGCGCACCAAGTGCAGCGCGGACGCAAAGCGAGTGGGGCGCGCGCGTCGTGCTCAACATGACAGACTGATCGTTTGCGCCACTTTATGGAGATGGCCAGATGTGTACCACACAAACCAATTGACCAATAAGTGGATACGTTGCGGCATGGAGATGTATCGCGAGCTACAGGCGCGTCAGCAGATTAGGAGGCCTCTCCTACGAAATAAAAGGTGCGTCACGAAAGCAGCGAGCGAGTAAGGAAAAACAACGAGTAGCCAGTAGCGAAGCGGATGAAATGTTACTGGCACTGGAAAGGCATGCTGTCACTCGACAGTACAAGAGACGTGTGGAATGGGAAGTTGCGAGACGCAGTGCGCGAATGGATAGGGAATTACAGCAGTATTTCCACCAGCCCAAAGATTTTAGAATCAGCAGCGAGAGAAGACAGTGGTGCCAACGACGACTGCGTCTGTTAAAAGGAGTCCATGCGAAAATTTAAGCGATGAACAGTATAAGGCGCGAAGTCGCTCTGTAACAAAGCGTAAAAATTTGGCAAGAATATCGAGATCCATCGGCGCTATCCATGCCGTTGCCTTCTTGCCAATATTTGCTTATCCAGATGAGGATCCAAACTTTTGCGCAGCGACCTAAACCGCTGCGGAAAAGTTTGGATTCTCAGCGTTAATAAGAGATGAAATTCCGGTGTACAAAATAAGTTTAAAGAGAAGAATTGTTCGGGGTAAATGATTAACGATATTACAGACATTGTAGTCGACAAGATACTTGCCGATACTTCCGGTGTGGCTTGCACGGAAAAGTGGGATGTCGCACAATCATTAGTGCGGAATCACTCACTGGTTGGGGAGAGGATGGGTTGATGTCAAATTAGTGGACAAAATCACGTTTGAGAATGGTAAATTGTCGCGAGCTGGAAAGATTTGACCAATAGGTAAATGCACAGTAGAAAGAGTAGGTTTAATACATTTCATTAAACTTATGAGATAACGTCTAATATGCCCCTGTTTTCGAAAATACCCCTCTTCTTAAAAAAATCCTTAAATGCCCCTGTTTTTGCGGTGCCCTCCAATCGCTAATTTAAGGCGACTATTTAATGAAATAATCGCCATATAGTAGACAATATTATTTTAGTGAGGTAAAATTGCAGTGATAATAATATCGCAAAATTTTGACGATGCTAAGGCTAGTGCGCAACGGTGTACTGATTGTAAGCTGGGCAGCCTGACAAAGAAATACTTTTTTGATATTAATTACGGTATTAGCTATTCCATGGCTCCTACGATTCCTGACGGCTCTATCATCTTCGTGGAGCGACTATCGCGATATTGGCGGAGATGGGAGCGTGGTGACCTCGTTCAGCTGCGATCGCCCACTCGATGCCAGGGTGCGACAATCACCAAGCGAATTCTGGCTCTGGTTGTTTTATTTTAATTATGTAAGGTGAAGTTTTTGCTATCTGATGATTACGCAATGCTGCAGGAGGGAGACGTGGTGGAACTGCAACCGCGTTTTGATCAGCAGCGAAGGCGGACAATCACCGTTCCAAAGGTTCATGTTTGGGTAGAAGATGACAATGCAACGTGCTCTCTAGACTCAAGACATTTGGGTGCTTTTCCTGTAGCCCTTTTAATTGGACGACCATTTTTGATGGTACGTTTTGAGGCTAAGGATGCTACACCAAAATGACTAACGTAATGATATGGGTCTTTGAACTAATATCTAATGCTTGCAAAGGAACTAATTTTTTTATTCAGCGGGACTTCTTGTGGTTTGATGCTACCAAATGAGCATTCGGAGCTGTCAGTGCAATCAAAGTTCATTTACTTATTCTCACTCGTCGCAAGTAAATTACATTTTAGTGCATGTAGCACTTCTTATATATTTTCTAACATGAGATAACGTCTAATATGCCCCTGTAATACCGACATTCAAACTTAGAGATGATTGGCAAGCTAATGTTTCATTAAATAGTCGCCTTAACTTTAGCGATTGGAAAGCACCGCAAAAACAGGGGCATTTTAGGATTTTTGTAAGAAGAGGGGTATTTTAGAATTTTTGGGCGAAAACAGGGACATATTAGACGTTATCTCTAAACTTATTTTTAGTATAGTTGGATAATTGTAATATGCATAATCTTGGATTGGAAGAAGAAGCCTGATTGATGTTGTGTCGAAATTGCCAACAAAAGCCGTCGCGCTAAAGCAGCAACATGTAAAGAGGCCACATTTTCGAGAGCCAACCAGTCTCAAATCGAAAAAGGTTCGCCACGTTCAGGCCCGTAAGGCTTATCGTCACGGTAGTAGTAACGATTAGGCCATCAAGTTTAGTCATTGAAGCATTCCCGCTAAGGAGGGAAGTAGCGGGAAAAAAATTTCCCCAAAATAGCGATGTCAGGGTAATTTGCCCTGGTCTCACATGTCAAGGTGGCATTGCGCTGAGCCACTATAAGTTTCACATTGAAACCCGTGGGTGGCTGGGCTCCAGACACATGTAGTAGTCACTAGTAAGCCGTCAATTCCATCTAGAAAGTAATTCCCACTAAGGAGGGGAGTGGCGAAAACTTGGTCTCAAATTGGAGGTTTTAGGGAAGTATTCCCGGGATTCCACCTGTGGATGTCACAATGCGCTGAGCCAACCCTGTGAGTTCCTCAGTGAAACCCGAGGGTGCCTGGACATGAAACGCGCGTATGGGTCTCGAGTAATCCTCCGAGACCATTGACAGAAGTGGCCTTGCTAAGGATGGTCGTGAAATTTGAGAGCTGTGGGGTTTTAACTTGGGGTGCTGTTCTCTAAAAGTTTGTCGGTTATAGTGTGCATGAGCTCTCGTAACCGGGTGTTATCAGTCATTTTCGCCACTCGCTTGAGGTGAAGTTTGGCATAAGAAGTAGCCATACATCGTACAAAGGTGGTGGATGTCGAGACATGTTGGTAAATTTTGTCGTTCCGGTGTATCCAAAGGAGATATAACCCGGCTGACCTCAGTATGTGGAACCCCAACACCAGGTTCCTGTGTCCGGAATGCTGGAGGCTATCATCAGTGAAGTGTAATTGCTAAAGATAGACAACCGCTTGCCATGTGATTGGTGTCTTCAGCAATCCATCTAGACATTTGAATAACTCGTTCCAGACAGATTGAGCAATGTCGCAATCCCATAAAAGGTATTTAGCGTTCTCTCTGCTGTCACATCCATGGGAGCGGTTGACGTCTGTGGTGTGGTAACTATACTTGCGACGAGTATTCAGTCCATTGTGTTGAAGTCGAAATCGAAGATCAATTAAGATTGGCATGATATACTTATCCAAGCGAAAGTCTGATTTCCACATTGCTTTCCAGTCATCAACGATTTCAATGCCTATTGCACCATTAGCGGGATCGAGGTAGACGAGATAATCTTGTTGCTCTTCGCTCGTAGCGTGGCAATAGTAGGCATCTTATGGAGTAGCTTATAAAAATCATGGTTTTCCATTGCTGCGAGTTTCTTGCCCTTAAAACTCCAATTATGAGTTGCTGCAGTGATATCAGCAGGCTTTTATGGTCCAAATTTGCGTTCCAGGTTCGCAATATTCCATTGCTGTAGATATTTGTAGAATGTAGATACAGCCAACTTCTGTAGTCGTCGTTCCTGAAATTCAATGTCATCGAGTATTTCGATACACAGGTCCTGGGACAGATGTCTGCCGTGTAATTCCACAGTCTCGATGTCGTAAAGTAGAAAAAGTTGGTGGCGGCAAGGGTCAGCTATTCAAAGCGTAAGATTCATAGACGAAGCAACGGACACAAATGAGGCTCCTTCACCCGTCGAAAAGGCAGTTCAACCGAAAGAATAAAGCAGAAAATCCTAGTATAGAAGTCGTGCTGCCCGCAACTCCGGAAGCTCTGGATATACTGTCATCACAAAAACTCCGAATTTCACTAAATGCATCGGAGTATAGCCGGGGGCTCAGGTGAATTGTTCACACCTGTATCGTCGGTGAAAATCTTAGAGAAACAGCGACTTCGTCAGCAAGGACAATTACATGCGCACGAAGAGCAAACAGATGCTTCCATAGGCGAACAGAGAAAAGTTACTGATCAAGTCAACAAAGAAAACATGTTTTCGTCGGACAAAGAGAGTGAAAAGTGCGTAGTGCAACCTGATACGGTGCCTGTGTCAACGATAGAGGCGGCCTATTCTCGCACACATAATTTTATTAGTGTAGGCTGGTATTAAAGTTACGGAAAGCAGTGATGTCGAGTTGAGAATAGTTTCGTTGAAGAAGAAACTTCTTCAAGTTTGATTGCGATAGTGGTCGTCTCGGCTCCATGTGCAGCGCTGAACTATCTGAGGCGAGCTTACATGTGAAGATCTTAGTGATGGAGAAATTCTCGAGGCATTCAAACAAAGATACACCAAGTACAAAGTGGGAAACCCAAGAGAAATAAGTGATAGCGAAGACTTCATCAACTCGAGCTTAATTGAATCGGGAAAACTTCCAGAAATGGTAAGAACCATACTTCTTTATTATTACTTCGCATCAAAACCTTGCTTTCTTGCTAATCTGCAAACAAAAACTCACGTGGTCCATATCACCAGATCCATTGTCGATCGGCGTTGTCATCATTGAATTTGGCGAAATGAAGAGGATATAATAATTAACCAGAATTCAGATGGAGCGTTTTCTGGAGTCTTCCGTCACCGCTCGTATCACTGACTCCTTCGTCAGCTTTATTCAAACCTTCCGAAATAAGCATTCCTTTTTCGTCTGGACCTTCAGACGTGATGATATAACTGTTTTTAATGCTGCTACGATCACTCCGTTGGGCGGAAGAAAACTTTTCTTCTTTGTCGCTAGAATTCTCTACAGAAATCATCTCGCGGAAACTCTCAGCACTTTCGGCATTTTTTAACTCGGTAATCTCCGGTGAAGTCACTTTATGGCTAGAATTTGGCAGCTTTGACGTCATTACAACGGGTGTCACGTTCTTCGTCAACCTACTGGGCAGTGTCAAGTTCAATTGGTGTCGCTCAGGCTCGTCGTTGTCGAGACTTGTCACCACGTGCGCAAGCTTAATCTCTTCCTTATCGTGGCTCGGGAGTTTCTTACGGCGACGGCGACGCTGGCTCTTTAATTTCTCGTTTTCAAGATGCTGCTTCCACTCATGTTGAATCCCAAATTTTTGTTGGAGCTCTTCTTTTGCATTTTGCAAATCTGGCTAATGTAATGAAAGCGGTAAATTATGGTTAGTAATAGTGCAACAAACATCAACTATTATGAAATACCTTCCCGTCCTTCAATGAATGAATGATACTTTCCAAAGCCTCAGCCAGCGCGTCCAAGTGATTCTGTTGTCCAAAAGTGCCGTTATATATTAAAGGTCTCTTGAGTACTATATATTCGACTTAACAACCTCCGGAAGCTGAATATGTGCGGCTTCGCAATCGAAAATAAGCTCAACAAGCAAATGCAGTGCTTGGCGGAGATTCATTGTTAGCAAGTTATTGGATTGTGGCGAGATTCTACGGTACAAAGAAGTAGTTGTTGGGACGTGTTTAAGAGGTCTTCAATCAACTGCCATCTCGTATGCCTCGTAAAAAAATATACCCAACTGTAGTGAAAATAACTATCTCATTGTGTTCTGAAAAAAAACGCAAGCCACTCCTTCTCAAGGTGCTACAGGCAAAGACTCGCCATCTCCGTTGTACTCGCTTATAGCTGCCGTGAATCCTTTGTTCAGAAGCTGATCGATTTTGATGGCCACAGCCGTACCCACATTGTCTAGCTGTTTCGCTTGAGCTCCAGACGTGATCACAACGTCGGTGCTACAAATAGCCTTCGCTGCACGCATACGAGACATCCCTCGTTGTGAGTGTCCTTGACGCATCTCAAATTCCCCCAGCTGGACTAGTTGGTCTACGAGTGCCTGATTTTCAAATCGTAAGGCAGCGGTAGACTCCACTTCTAGTTGTATGCGGCTTTTCCTCGTGTACTTCTTCTTGCTGCTTGCTACTGGACTCATGACAAGAATAGGTGCCAAGTCATCGCCTGAAATTCTGACAATTTTATCTTTTTCAGATGCCAACTCGCGTCTTTTTCCTTTCGAGAAGTCCTGGATGAGCGTTCGCTTCTGACGCCGCAGCAGATGAGGGGAACGTGCTCCTGGAGCTGCTTCCTCATCTCCTTCACGCTGACCAAAGTCTGTCTTAAGCTTCTCCAGAGCCTTCAGGGTCTGAAGATATCCAAAAGCATGATGACGTGTAATTTGTAGCGCTGCAATAACCTCCCGCAGCGCTTGCCACGGGTTCTTCAAGAGTTGAAAAACATACACCATTACTGTTAAATATGAGAGCAGTACAAACGATTCTCCTCACCTCTGGTAGATTGACGCCAATCTCATTACACTTCATTAACACATCCGATATCGCCGCTTCCGTCTTCATGCCCGCTAGCTCCAAAACCCAACTGTGACGAATGAACTCACTTCAACATGCTATTGTGTATTTCACTTAATATCAACTCGCACTGACATTTTCCATTCCTAACGAAATCATTTTTGAACATTTGAATTCGTGTCTTTTCTTTCAGACACCAAAGACATTTTTCAAGACAAGAGCGTGGACCCATATGCAAGAGGACAAGCTCTTTATGATGTCTCCAATGGACGCCACCGGGGAGGACCGGTTGCGTAAGGTGCGTGCGTACATCCACAAGGAATTTGGTCCGAATGGGCGCGGCCGTCGCGCGAAACGTGCGCTGGATATGCCTGCCGATGTCCCAACACCTGTCAAAACTCCGCGTACGCGACTTCGTCAGCGTATCGAGCAGGCGTCGCAGCTAAGTGCGAACCATATTTTCTTCCAGCAATTTGGTAGTCGAGAGGAACTGATGAAAACCGAGTTTGACCTCGCGCGGCCAGCCAACCATTCTGTTTCGAAGGTTTCCACACGCTTCGATGTTGCCTCAACGTGCACCACGTCAGCGATTTACTCAGCCACTGCAGCCCCAACAGCTGGTCCAACCAACTACCTTCCCTTTGGATCGCCATTGAGCACGCTAGCTGCTTCATCTACGGCAAAAGTAAGCCAATTGACACGCCCGAAGCGCATCGAGACGCCTCGTAAACCTCCGATTAAACGAGGACGCGCTGGAGAAAGCAGTGCGGAGAAAGCGCTTGTGCTACAAAAGCCTCGACTTGGTGGCGTTAGCGCCAGAGGCATCGTCTACTCTAGCAGAACAAACTCTCCGAGTGGTAAGCAAGCACCCACACGTCCATTATTTGAGCCTTATGGTATTACGACCCATGGCGAGAAGACTACTCTGTCAAGCAGGGTGTATTCGCGCGCGTCACCGAGCAAGTTCCATTTCTCTTCGAGTGCCAGCCGCCTGTTTTCCCAGCGACAGACGCCGCTACGGTAATTTAATACTCACTCATTCGCACGTATGTGCTGTTGTTTAGAACTATGATCAAAGATTGTAGACAAGAAGAATGCAAGAGTTTATTTTGTCCCGAACGACAATAAACACGTCGCCCCAGCAAGCCATAAAAGAGAAATTGTGTACTTTTGTACTTGTAGCTTAGGAGAATCTTGTTGCAGAATCCAAAGACCTTCATTTCGTTCTTTTCCCTATTGTTGCTGCGAGCCATTTCAATGACATGCAACGTCGAATTCTTCTAATAAATCATGGATTCCATGCGGTTTAGTCGTTCATTGGTGCCTGTCGGGAGACGAAACTTGATCATCCCAGCGAACGTGACGACAAGTTCGGCCTTTTCACGCAGAGCAGCAACACGAGCACGTCGGACTTCGCCAGACAGCTGCGTCCTGAGGCGATCTGCATCACGGACTAGGCATTCCATGTATCCAATCAATAGAATGTGGAACTTCTGTCGCACACTCTCGTCAAAAGCGAGGAAGCGATCGACGTACAGACTGAGATTGCTAGAATGCTGCGTCGGTATGATTTCCATTTCATCGACAAAGCCAATTGCGTCTTCATACTGCTGCTTTTCAAAGAACTCGAGAAAAATACTGATATTCAAGAGGGTCTCGAACGCAACGGCTGCTGTTTTTGCATACTTGTTCGCAACCGTCTGGACCCACGGAAAACGCATCCACTTTTCCGCAAACTCTTTCGATTCTCGAAACCATTCTTCACGCTCTACCCGTGGAGCTGACAAGGTCGAGCTCAGCTGCGAGTTGAGCAGTACGATCACACCTTCAATGTCACCGGCACTTTTCAGGAGCGCAAACGCGTCGTGTGGACGACCACGCGCTTCCGCTTTACGCACAGCAGCGAGAATGAGCTCCTTCACCTCATCTTCCGGTTCGTCTTTTAGCAGATGGTCGTATAGTCCACGCGTACGCGACCCATCAGTGGGATTCGTAAATCCAGCCAATACATCGAACTTGCGCGTGTCAAGCAGCAGTTCTGCAAAGAGCTCCTTCTTTGCTGTTAAATCTGAGATGCACGCAACGTAATCGGCAGCTTCTGAAGCGTTCGCGCGCTGGAAGCTATGGATATACTGGCGAATGAGGCGTACGAGATCAACGGTTGTCACACCTTCTTCACCCATGGAGAACGACGTGCATTCCAACAATCCATAGTAATTAAACGTAATGGCGAAATGCACAGCTTCCACTAAATATCCTTTCGATGCGAGATACATCACCGCTTTTTCAAACTCTTGGGTGATAAGTAGAATCTCAAAGTACAAAATGGCAGCAAAATTGCCACCACCACTTTGTACGCCACTAGTAAAATGACTCGGCCCAAATTTCTGAATACTCTGGGCCAATGCTGTAATCATGTACGTACTGTCGGGCGTTCCACCTGATGCACGCTGAATAAAACATAGCCGTTGCCATAAATAATCCTCCACCGTCGTCATAATACGCGGCTCATTTGCGTTCACGTTACCAAAGCAGAGCAAATTTACCACACAGCGCTCAAAGCTATCGGCGACACGAACGGCGTCGATGGAAGAGCTCACTAAACGGTGGTAACGGTCTCTTAAGCGCTCGAATTCAGCAGGGAATCGCTTTGAAAACGCCGTCATATCGTTAGCGTTGTCGTCTGCGTACATATTTTTCTGATGTGCACGGTATTTCAAAGCACACATGATGTCAGCGTCAAGAGGAGAGTCTTCACCACTAGACACACTCGCTGCAAACTTGACCGCCTCGTCTTCACCCCCACTACGAAGCAAGTAGTACACAATCGCCCAAATGTTGTCCATGTCTGTATTGCTGGCAGCATACCGTGAGCTGTGCAGATGCTTGACGAATGCGCGAATAGTAGAGACGAGGTCTGGAGTGCCACCAATAGCAAGATTGTTCTTCTGCACAGTTCCGTGCACGAAAGCACGGAACTGTTTTTCCAAAAATACGCGCGCACCGAAGGCAAAGCGGAGCTGTAAAAGCGTGCGTTGCTCTTTGTTGCCTCCCACTCTCACACCGGCAAATTCACGTTCGGCTACTTTCCGTGTGTTTGGTTGTGTGGAATCTCCACCGGCCAAGATGTCGTTCACTAACTGCCAACACTTGAGTACAATTTCCCACTTGGATCCAGATACCGATACGGACACATTAGATGCACACACACGTTCAAACTGGCGTGCAAGTTCAAATTGACTCCTTGTACTCGGTACACGACTTTGGTTGAGCTCTCTAACGACCAGATAATACTGTTTCATCTCCTCCGTCATGGCATTTTCAACCTGAAATTGCGATACATGAAGTGAAGAGGGTCCATTTTCCAACTCAAAGTGTGGTTGGCCCACAAACGACGCGCCTGTAAGACCAAGACCTGAATGTGGCTCGAATGCTTGACGTTTTTCTTGTGCGGTAGACGAAAAGACGGACCCATCAGCTGAATCCTCCTGAATACGTGGATAATTGGCAATTCCAAGCTCTTTCGCACCACCCAATTCCTCCAGCAGTCGTTGTTTTGCACCTTCAAAGTCATCAATCATTGCACGATTCATACGGTCGTGTGTCGTCTCCATGGTCCGCCTATTCACATCCTCAATGGCGGTGAGTACGATCATCTCGTGATGATGAGCCAAGTATCCTTCGAGATCCGTGTCCCCTAACGGTGTCTCGGGTTCAAATTCATGTGCAATTTCAAACTGTTCCAGCTCTTTGTTGAGCTTTTCAGCGTCGATTCCTTTCGCTGCCAGTAAGAAATTGGCTTTATTTACACTGGCTGCGGCCGAACGTTTGCGACTCGAGCTTGGAGCTTGTGCGTACAGTGAGCGCGATGCTTCATCCAATTGCTCCAAACGCTTCTCAAGACGAGGGATTCCTCTCTCTCCTATCGACGTTGTTAGCTTCAGAGAACTCTGGTACAGCGCCTGAAAGTCCACATCGTTGGAGGCCATGGTATGAGATCAAAAGACTGGAGGCGATATGCGATATGATAGGCTCCGGTAAGTGATATGCTGGGGTCGTCGACAGATCGTTGTATTGGATTGGTTGATAATCTAATAGTTCCCCTTATGGCCAATTTTAGTTGGCTAAGAGCCTGGTTCAAGTAAGAAATAGAGGTGAAAAAATAGAGATCCAAAAAAGTGCGCTGCAATTCTATTGGTCAGCTCCAGAGGGTCACCTCTATTAATTAAATATAGGTTCCAGAGGTCTATTTCTGACTGAAAAATTAATAGAGATGACGAGTCGCAGCCGAAACGTTGGAGCTGCTGTCGTTTCAGCAGCAATTCTGGCTATAACAAATGCCCTTGCTGTGGTGCTTGATAGCGACGATGATGAGGATGGGCGTAGTCATCGTCAACTTGTCCAGACGATTTTCTATGCGTGATCCTTGTTTGTGGTTGCAGATCACAACACTCTGTTTGATGAAGGCTGGTTTCGCAACCAGTTCCGTTGCTCCAAGGATTCATTCGATAGCATTTGCAACATGATCGACGCACACTGGCATTCAGTGAATGAATCTGTGGTGGAGTCAAGTTCAAAATCGAAAACGTTAGCATCGATAACCTGACTACCACCATCGCGCCCAGCCTTCCAACTTTCGGAGGGGTACTCCGCGGACCACCACTCGAGATCTGGTCCGATCGTCCGCTGCAAGCAGACGACCGGTCGTCATCAGAACCCACTTGGTCCGATTGTTTAGTGTCCATCTCACCTTGTGTACCCGATGGAATGGGCTAGTTACACACTCGGTGGATCGGGATCGCAGATTGGATCGAAGCGGTCTTGAATATAGAAGACCGATCTGGGTAGGTATCTCCGGGGCGGAACTCTTCACCCCAGACACAAACAGACCAAAAACACTTCCAAGAGATAACTTTCAATTCGATCGTCCAAACGATCAAGACCTGACCAATTCGAAATAATAGAGGGTAGACCGACCGTTCCGGTCTAGCCCCTGACCAATACGAAATAAGACCAAAACCGGTCTAGTTTCCAACCAATATTAAAACAAGCCAATATGTCCGCGTAAAGACCCAATATGCTCGTGAAACTCCACAAAAGATATCTCCACTCCAAGACCAATCCAGTGAATAGCACGTTCCAAACGTACTTGAGTTGAGGTGT
The DNA here is from genome assembly GCA_026184515.1 of Peronosclerospora sorghi. Taxonomy (NCBI): domain Eukaryota; phylum Oomycota; class Peronosporomycetes; order Peronosporales; family Peronosporaceae; genus Peronosclerospora; species Peronosclerospora sorghi. Next base: position 23,620,145 of record CM047582.1, on the reverse strand, counting down.
TGAGATTGCCAAATCGTACTCCCGTCGAGGGACTTCCGGTGGGCCAAAGTGCGCGTGCGGTGCGTCCAGACCGGGTATAATGGTCGAGAGGGGATAATTCGACCCTCTGCCCCCAAACACTCCGCGGCGGGCGGAGGCGACTAGCGTACGAAAAGGGAAGAACGGCCTAGCTGTGGTGTGAACCAAGACCAAAGGACTTCCACTTAGAAAAATCCTTCAACCAAAAGATTTCTTACTTTATTAGGCAAATCCACAACCAAAAGCCCTCTATCCGGTAAATCCACAACACAACTAAAATACTACCCTATAGTCCCTAAATGTACCCACACAAAAATATGTAAAATACCCAAAGTCGGGTGACTCACCAAAACTTGCGCTCTTGACACTTCTTGAGTCTGATAGGCTGAAAAGCCCCCCTTGTTTAAACCAATCCGAAATTAGACCAAATGCCTTGACGAAACTTGACCAGAAGTGTGCCTAATTTTGGGCACGCTTCTCCACATTGCCGGTTTGCTTGTCGGCAGCTAAATGCTGACGGTATAGCTTCTGCAAGGCCTGATACTTGGTCTTGACTTGCACAGTCGACACTGCGAATCCACAAACCGTCTGCAGATGCAGAACGATCTTCGACCATCCTCGCGCTAAGCTGATCTTATCCTTGCTGTCAAGGAATTCAGCTCGGAGCGCCTGGCGCTGTTCAAGGAGCTCCCGAATCATGTCAGGAGTTAACTGGGCTGGCTAAACCTCAGTTTCAGTCTTCTTCGGTCGACCGCGCTTCTTGCTGGCAGCAGCCGGCGCCTCGGATGATGCGGGAACCAATCCGGGCTGAACCACTGACACGGCGTGAACAATGCCCTCGTTGTCAGCTGCACTGAAAGACATGACCAGTTACTGAATTTTAATATCGATATTGATTTTTGTAGCTATAGTCTGAACCGCGCAGTTTCCGAGACCTCTATTTCTTTTACCTCTATTTCTTACTTGAACCAGGCTCTAAAATACTTGGAAAATTTAATTACAGAAACCTTTGTTAACAAGTGTGTAACAGGGGTTTGCGGTATAGATTTTAAGGTTCGGTATGGTATTTCTAGGTGAATACCGAAAATAGATGGAGGGGGTATGGTATTAGGTATATGATACCGATTTTCAAATCAACGGTATCGGTATTATGGTATTGCTACCGACTTTTGCCTCAAGGGTGTCCCAGCACTGGTACCAGTACCGAGTTTAGGCCCCACGGTATGATACAACCGGTATGGTACCGAGACAACGGGAGAGCGGTACCTAGTACCGGTAGACAATACCGACTTTTGACAGCAGCGGTCTTTAATACCGATATCAATACCGACTTTGCCAAGATGCGGTATCCAATACCAGTAACGATACCGACTTTGGGCAAAAGCGGTATCTAATACCGGTACCAACACCGAAATTAGAGTACAGCTATTAGAGTACGTGAGAGGTAGTTATTATAGAGATCTGTGAGAGGGGTACAGTACAGTAGCACTTGTGGCAACATCAGGCAAACTGCCGTAGCAGCATGAAGAGGGAGAGAAGTGGCAGCAAAAAGCCGTGGTATAATGCTTGCAGCATCGGTATTGGAAGAAGGTGCTAAAGCTTTAGTCTCTATTAACAGAGTAGATATTAACGTGGTACTCGTGATAGGTGAGGATGGGCACTGGACACCAACAACATCGGAAGAGTAGTTAGAAGGACTATTGTAGCATTACTCTGCGTCCTTATAATAGTATACTATCAACCACTACTTGAGATGCTCGCAATATATATTAGAGGTCAGGTAGCTTCTTCTGTTGTCGTCAATCAGCTGGAGGCTACTAGTGGGGCCACGTCATACCACTCTCTAACGAGACCGAAAAATGATACCGACTTTGTATTGGGCGGTAGGGTATATCAGCAAATGATACCGACTTTGTGTAGCGCGGTATGGTATACCGACAATTGATACCAAGTTTGTCTTGAGCGGTACGGTAGCCACACAAATGATACCGACTTTGTGTAGAGTGGTAGGGTATACCCGCAATTGATACCGACTTTATGTGGCAGGGTAGGGTATACCGACATTTCTTACCGATTTTACGTGGGACGGTATGGTATACCCTGGCTCAGTACCAACTTTAGTAAGGCCGGTATCGGTATCGGTATGGGAAAATACCGGTATTCCATATCAGTATATACCGGTATTATGTAATACCGGTATCAATACCGCACACCCCTGGTGTGTAACAAGGAAGATGTGAACGGCCCTTAACTGCATGCGTTGTTGCTGAGAGTACTTTCTTTCCCTGTGGCATTTGCCTGTATCACTCGTTCATCACTATTGCTATCCATCGTGCTCGTTATCAATGGTGATGTCACTTCCTGCTTGTTAATATCATCGCTAATTTGCATTAGATAATTGTGAAGGTGAAACTGAATCGCCTGTGCCCATATTTTAACCTTTCGGGTCCGAAGAGGGTTTATTAGCTGCTGGTGTTATACCTGGAGTTGCTTCGAGCTGGAAAAAGTCTGGTGATCGAATGCATGAAATGATTCAATCAGTTGCGTTGCGGAATAACCAATACTCTATCCTCATCGTTACTTCGACCTCGAGTGATCGAAACGCGAGTGTTCTGGTAAATCGCTGACGGATCGGTCAATATCTATAGCAAATTTAGGAAAAACTTATTTGCCCGCCTGATTTGCTTATTTGTCCGGCACTCTTGCCCTACCCCTACCCCTACCCATTCAGCAATACCAATAGTGGGTGTCAAATCTCGGGTCAACCAGAAAAATAAAAGTATTTTTTACCCCGAGTTATCTGTACAAATAATTTGAACCTGGGGTTGCCCTTATCGACCCTTATAAACCTTGAGTGCCCATCCTATAAGACGGGGGGATGGGGTTGGATTAACTGTTATCGGTGCTGGCGTACACGGTGGCGTAAACAACCGCGGAACAGAACACCCTGATAACCTCACAAACACACACAACCATACAACCATGACACGTCCGAAAGCGACGGAGGCCGGAACCCCGGCGTCGGGTGAAGCCAAAGATAGCAAAAAATCAGCGGTGCGCTTCAAAACAGAGCACTTTTACTTCATGCTGCAGTTGTTTAGTTTTCGGGTTCTATTACTCCGAGTTTTCGGGTTCGATTACTCTAATCGTATCGGTCACCTCCGGAGGCGACCGATAACTTTTATAGGTACAAATAATTCTAATCGAACCCCGTCTAATCGTATTCAAACTCCCGGATATCGACTAAAAATTCCTGAGGTTTGACACCCCCTAATATGTCGTTTTACTAAAAAAAGACCGGTACTACTATCCTTGGTGTCGTCTACAAGGCAAGCGAATTGTTAATTGCTTACCATCACTCTACTTACTCTACTTATGTATACTTATCATTACTGGCTCTTCACTGTTGCTTAGGATGGCGTTGTGCTTGGCGCTGACACTCGCTCCACGGGTGGCTCGATTGTCATGGACAAGGATTTCAAAAAGATCCACTACATTGCACACAATATTTACTGCTGCTGTGCTGGCACAGCCGCGGATACTGTAAATACGCAGCGCTCATATCATCGCAGTTAGAACTTCACCGTCTGGTGCGTATATGTGATAAAAAAGATGAAAGATCTTGTTGTTGATAATCAAAGTTTTTTCACTTTTATGTAGAACACTAACACGCAATCGCGAGTAGTGAAGGCCATGACTCTTTAAAGAGATTGTTATTCCAGTATCAATGTTACATCTCGGCCGCGTTGGTGCTCGGTGGCGGGAATATCACGGGTCCACATCTCTATACAATCTACCCCCACGGAAGGTACGACTGTTGAGATGGATAAAAGGTGTTACGATGATTTTAATACGTGTATGAGACAGCACGGACAAATTACCTTTCGTGAAAATGGGTTCAGGTAGCCTTGCCGCTATGTCGGTTTTTGAGCACGGGTACAAGGATGATATGACGGTATATATCCGAACGTAAAAATGTACTAAGTGGAGATTGATTGCTATGTTTGTGAAGCACTACGGAAACATCCTTCGCAAGATAATAGGATTTCACAGCCACGATAAGATCTTGACGTTCGTAGAATACACCGAGCTACATTATCAAAGTTAAAATTTCGTTGTCTACAAAATTGAAAATTTGTGGTGGTGGTGAACGGATGGAGTAGGGGTAGGGAAAGAGTGCCGGGCAAATAAGAAAACCGAGCGGATAAATAAATTTTTCCCAAATTTATTGTAGCTGCATCTAAGCGCTCGGCTAAGGTCATCCTAGCGAAGGACTATTCATCGCCGTAGGTTCTGTGGTGGAGTCAAGTTCAAAATCGAACACCGTAGTGTCGAGAACCTGACCACCATCGTGCCCAGCCTTCCAAATGACGGGGGGGGGTACCCCGCGAACCTTCGCCTACGATCCGATCTGATCGTCCGCTGCTAGCAGACGACGACCGATCATCAGCATAGGACGCCTGGTCTGATTTGTTGCGTATCCATCTCACCTTGTGTACCCGATGGAATGGGCTGGTTACACACTTGGGGGACCGATGCTTGGTGGAGATTTCATAGAATATCGATATGGATGTAACACTTCTGGGGTACTGATCCAAAATTCCAACGAAAGATAATACAAACTAGCCGATCTGCAAACGAAGCGGAAATCTTCACTCCGAATGCGATTAAATCTGGCACTTGACCCCCGAGGCAGTGAGTAATCTAGCCAATAGTAAATCCTGGCACTTAATTGCAGAGCAATGAGTAATCCAGCCAATAAAAGTTTCTGGTAGTTGACCGCAGATCGCGATGAGTAATCCAGCCAATTCCTGGGACTTGATCGCAGCAGATCGCGATGAGTAACCCATACAAAAAATAACCCGCCTCCCTTGAACGGGGCCGAACTTGAGTGGTGAGAGAGCGTAACGAGTGCTCCCTGTCGTGGGGCTTCCGGTGGAGCTCTTTCCTGACCGGGCTTATAAGCTTGAGGGGACTGTGGTGAAGCGGAATCAAGAATTTCAGTCACTTTATGTCAGCGGCACGCCGATCGGCTTATCGGCGATCGTATTGGTGGAAATCAAGGAGACGTTTAAGCCTATCGTGTGCGAGAGGTGTCAAGAACACGGATTTTGGTAAGTCACATGATATTGCGGGTACTTACATATTTTCATGTTTGTACATATTGGGGACCATAGGTAGATAGTTTTGGTTAGTCGTTATTTTTCTGGCATTTAACACTCAACAAGAAGTCGTTAGCATCTTCGCACTTTACATCAGTCGCCTCTGCACGCCGCAGAATGTTTGGGAGCAGAGGGTCGAGTAATCCCTTCTAGCTCATTATACCCGGCCGGGACGCGTTACAGACGCACTTGGCCCGCCGAAAGTCCCTCGACGGTAGTACGCATTGGTCGTCTTCTCAAGCCCAAGTCACACACGTTTGGAACGTGTAATCAAGTTTTTGGATTGTTACGTGGCGATATCGCTCGTGGAGTTTGTCACGTTCTCGTTGGATCTCTATATTGGGAGTATTGGACTTTTTATTCTCGTATTGGTTGGGCTCTACGATCGGTTGAGCGATCTGCCCTTTGGAGTATACTTGCTCCGAGTATAATTGGTCTGCCCGTACCCAGGATGAAGAGTTCCGCCCAGGGTACACCACCCAGCACGGTATCACGTTTTTAGACCCACATCAATTCCCAGCGACGATCCACCGAGTGTTTAACCAGCCCATTCCATCGGGTACACAAGGTGAGATGGATACGCAGCAAATCGAACCAGGCGTCCTATGCTGATGATCGGTCGTCTGCTAGAAGCGGACGATCCGATCGGATCGTAGGCGAAGGTTCGCGGGGTCCCCCCCCCCGTCAGTTGGAAGGCTGGGAACAATGGTGGTCAGGTTCTCGACACTAATGTGTTCGATTTTGAACTTGACTCAACCACAGGACTCTCTCAGACGCCCGCTCCCAATGACTCAGATCGGAGCCATTGGCGACTTACGCAACCCAATGTAATACGAGCAATATATTTAATATCCAATAAAAATACAACATGTAAAATATATGTAAACCGTGTGCCTTACCTCAAATCCGCGTACAAAACACTCCAAGCACACGATTTGCCCAAAATACTCCGTCCTTTCAGCCAACCAGATCGATCTTCCTTGAAAACTGGTACTCTGGTACAAACTGGTCAAATATTTCACTTGCACTTCACCACAGCCGCCCCTGAGTCTGGTCACAGCCGCACAACGGTAGCGGCCCGATCTCACAAACAGTCTCCAATTCCATGCAATCTTCCGAATCTAGTGTACCAGGTAAATCCACTTGACATCCGATCGCCACATTTTACACTAACACTTATCTTCATAGGCGATCGGCGCTCGCACTCCCCGCATCTTCAAACTCCTGACCGATCGTACCATTCGGACGACCGGGTCGTCGCAGAGCAATATGACCCCCGAGTCGAGGCCAATCGATCCCAGAAAACTATTGGTGCTGGTGCACTCCGGGAGGGGTTGAGAGTTGCGCTCGAAAATCAGATCGTGACCGACGTCGCGCTCTATAAAATGCGCTGAGACTCCAAACGACTTTTCAAACTGATCGACGCTATACAAGCGGATCGTTCAGACTTGATGGACGAGAATAAAAGTCTCAAGGCCTTGGTCCCGCAACATAACAGATCAGGTTCGTCATTCCACTGATAACTCCACGTTAGATATATCCTCACTTCCTGCTATATGTAGATCCACTGGTGATCGATGTATTCCCGACTGTGCAGACACTTGTCGATACCGTTCGTCAGGTGTACGGACACTTCGATCTGCTCCAAACGATGTTGGAAGGTCTGATCGGCACTCGTCACGACTTGCGTCGTCTCGAGATCAACCGATCGCGTCTTCAGGAGCTGCCCGCAGTGGTTGTTCGAAAATGCTCGGAGCCTCAGGGTGATCGGTCAGTCATATACTTCCAACGACTCGAGATGTGTCGTCAGATCGCTGAGCTAAAGCTCACGATCGACGGCTATTACGGCAGAATTAGTGCCTCCCAAGATCTGCTCGGAATTTGGACCCGGGAGTCGAATTGTCTGTGGGGAATCGTCCACGGGTGTCGTGATGAGGTGGCTACGTTCCTATCCAGTTCGCTAGTCGCCGATCGCATTCCTCGCGGAGTAGTATCGAGCGCCCTCGCGGACCCACAGGCGCATTCAGGTGGTGCGATTTCCCAATAAAATTCGGGCGGAAATTCTCGCCATTCATTGGCTGAAATTCCGCCCCCCCAAATTTCGCGCACACAACCAAAAGAGCAAGGGTGTATCGAGAAGCGCGAGGGCGCGGGACCTAGCGTGCGACCTGGAGCGCGAAAAGAAGCTGGAAGCGGTGCAATTGCTAGCCAAGACACGGGCAAAACTTCCCAGTGCGGCGGAAGATTCAGTTATGGAGAGGAAGGCTTCGAAAAATCGCGCTACCTCGACCCGTTACGCCGCTCAAACGGGCTCGGGTGGATTATCGTGCCGCTCATTGGCAAAAAAACCGCCCCACAGAATTTGCTAACAAAGTCGTAAGAGCGAGACGCTTGTAGAGGCTCTAGGGCGCGGGACGTAGCGTGCGACCTGGAGCGTCAAAAGACGCTGGAGGCGGTGCAAACGCAAGCCAAGACACGGGCGCAACTTCCAAGTGCGGCGGAGGATCCAGTTATGGAGATGAAGGCTTCGAAAAATCGCGCGCCCTCGACCCGCTACACTGTTCGGTCCAAGTCGACATTGATCTCGCCTGTGGCAGATTCGTAGGGTGGATCGGTGGGTTCAGATGAGCTACTTCTCGCTTTATTTCAATCCCGATCCACCCAGAGTCGTCGATCTGCTGCCGCAGTTGAAGAGCCGACGTCAGGAGCAGACCAAGTGGTGCACCCGGAGGGCAACAGCGCTAAAAAATCGTCGAAACCGTCTGTCGAGGCGCTCAAACCAGCTCTTCTTCCCGGCACTTCTGGTATATATTGTCATGCTTCGTTGGAGGCATTGAAGGTTGACGTGCCTCTCCCTCCTTCAGGTCTGGCTGCTGCCGACCCTTGGTCTTCGGTGCAGATCGAAAGAGCCGATCGGATTATCATCATTCCTATTTCATTAATAATAGACTCCATTTCAGATCATCCGATCGTCCTATTTGTCATAGACTTTATCCACATTAGTCACGGTCCACCCTTACCACATCCAACTATATCCACATCGAAAGAGTCGTTATCTTTTCCACCAAAAAAGTTATCCATATCCTTAAGCCACTTTGTCATCATCGAAATATCACTAGTTCATCACAGTTCTCCACACCCCGTAGTATTAATCACAATAAACATCACAAATTTACACCGGTCGATATTGCCGATCTGTATCAGATCGATATTGCCGATCGGTGTCACCCGATCTGCACTATTGCAAATCTTTTTTTCCCACTTCGTAAGTCCGTGTCGCCCCATAACATTCTGATTCGGTCGATTTCGTTCGGACTTCTTAGTCAGATCGCCATAATGAAGATCGGATAAACCGATCCAAACTGTTCCTTTGCGATCCTCTAAGTGGATCGGGTGTTCCCGGTGAGTTTGACCACAACACGTCTTCCGGATCGATCTGCCATCCAAATGGGTGGTCGAATCGGCATCATCACTGTCAATATCAGAAATACCCACCCTTCACGATCAGCAAAAATCTTTTCCTCCACGTTAATTCCTTGAGCTGATCGGTCCGATCGGGGGTGTTGACGGCTTGCGGATTGTCCATAGTCGCCTCGAGCGGATCGGTTAACACTTCAGGTGGGGTAGCCACATTCCGGATCGGATTCGCCGATCCATCAACACACTTCTCCCTGCCCCCGTGCATACACACCAGGTCATCTGGTGAGGCGATTTTGCTCGATCCGCCCCTGTCAAACGGGCAATGCTGATCCTCGTCGACGGGCTGTCCTCCTGTAGTACCGACTTGAGTGGATATGTCACTATACTCGTCTCCAGCGATATCGCGATCGTCCCCATCTGCCGTCTATTCTACTGTCACCCGATCTTGCGATACAAATGCGTTAACAACTCTCGGCAAATTTGCCGTCAAGTCCACTGTATCGGGTGACTGTGCTGGCGACCCCTGGCACATCTTGATCGCTACGTGATATGGCCTTTCCGTCCGAGGTGGGAGGTCCTCTTCGGCTGAATTGTCGTCGCAGATCCGATCGGTGGTGGCCTTTCGCGCAAATCTTTTCCACTGCATATAACAACTTGACTCGATCGAAATAAATCCAATCCTCCACGGAACCTTTCCTTCAGCTAGCCACATACCGACGATCGTACCGTCTTCTAACACCAGCGGTTTATTACCGATGTTAGTGACTCGTACCCGATTGCTTCGATCTCCACCGTCCACAAACGTCGGTACCTAGTGATCGGCCCTGGTCACCCACAACTTCTTTGTCCGATAGTCCTTTCCAACCGAGATATATACCGATTGACCCACAGTAATGTGTGATATCTTGGTCCCACCTCACCAGATCAGTACATGATCCGTATAGGGGGCGTCGACCAGACAGTTGGATCTGGACTTCGTCTGGAAGTCAAGCACTCCATGCGACAGATCGAGGCGTATGCCTGCCGGTACCATAAAATCCATACCATGTAATGCGTCTTGGCCAGCCAGCTTACCAGCCCAGGCGCTGAAGAAATAGATCAACGAACCAGATAAAGTGATCTTCACACGCGTCCTCCCTTCGGTCATGTAGGAATTCTCGCCGATTGCAATGCATTCTTGCCTCTGTGCATAGTCGATCTGATATCCTACCTTCCATTCGGCACGGCGTGACGCTGATCGATCTCGGGTACAGACTGGTCGACGAAAATGTGACGGTACTGTTCCTCGTCTGTCGCCAGAGTGGACCAGCCACTGCTCTCCCTTTCTGATCCGGAGATGATATCAGCCACGATCGCTCTGATCGCTCTGGACGGTCTGTTTGCAGGTCTCTTCACATGATCATCCTGCCCTTTCGATCGGGATCGGTTTGATCCGACAGCAACCTTCGTCCTCATACTGTGGGAGTGGCGCAGCATACGTAACGTTTGTTCAACTTCTTCCACCTCCCTGAGGCGTAATAAGGTCAGGTGATCGACCAACTCCTGATCGTCCAGCGTACTGATAAAGTGGCCCACGTGTCCTTGGGCAGCGCCGATCGGCGGATCGGTCTCCTTGATCGGGATCCCCGCACGAATCCCAGCCAAATTTAGCCGGTGAAGATACTCGATTGGCGTTTCATCGCCCCTCTTCCTCATGTGGTGGTTGTAACAGGGTTACATTCGAGTCACATTTAGTAGGTGGTGTACGTGAGCACACTACGGTTGGGGTCTGACCGGTTCGAAAGGTTTTGAACCATTGGTTATTTTAACCAATCAGGGCAGGAGCCCTTGGGGGTGGCGTGTCAGCCATCCACGTGTTGGTACACAGGTGGTGTACACTACATTTTAGCTAGGTACGAATTTGGTAAGTTCTACTTAGTTTTACATATAGTTTACATTAGTTTAAATTAATTTAGGCTAATTATATATTAAATATACATTCAGTTTACAAAAATACTTAAGACTGCTAGGCGCGCGACCACGCCCGGTCGCGCGCGCAGTGAGTATTGTAGCGTAAGGTAGTTCTCCCTTACGCTACCTGCCTTTATAAGGTAAGTCTTGTTACAAGGGGTTAGCGAAAGCTATCTTTAAACAACCCCGGGAATCTTTGCCCCGAGTAGGAGAGCTCTCTCCTACTAAGCTCTTTATAAGGGCGTATCGGATACGTAGCGGCGAACGCCGCTTTAAGGAAAGTATTCCTCTGTGCGCTAGCCGCACCGTGCGTATACGCACCGGCTACATCTGTTAGCACTTGTAGTCAATCCAACACCTGTGTTGGTAGACTAGGCATTCTCTTCAAAGGATGAATCAGGACGATTGGGATAGTTTGACCCTCGTCCAGCAGGAAGCCTTTAAAAGGCTGTTACCCTTAACGGGGGAAGAAGACATGAAGCTCCAAGTGGAGCAGGGCCTTGAGGCCGTAAAGGCAAGGGTAAATGCCCTCATTTCTCATGAGGCGAGATTCAGTGGAGATCATTCCACGTGGGTGCGCCCTCCATTATCGTTCAAAATAAAGGAGTTCACCGGGGAGAAGGGTGACAACCTTTACGTGTGGTTGCGAGAGGTCGAAACGGCCTTCGCCACAACGAATATGACCGCTGATCACTTGCAAGTGGGACTTGCATTGACCCATCTTACGGGTAAAGCCCGTGCATGGGAGTTTACGTGTTCGGAGTCAGTCACGGACGTGTTCCCAACATGGAAGGTCCTTAAGCAGAAGCTCATGGACATGTATGCAACGCCTGATCTGGTTTTCCAGAATCAGCTGGCGTTCCTAAGGTGCCGTCAGGGCACTAGGGACTTGGAAGCTTACATCAAAGAACTTAAGACCCTATTGGAACGGATGTACGCGAAGGCGTACGGGGACGATAGGTCCATTCCCGTGGTCATGGGAGGCCTGAGAGAGAAGGGCCAGCACGTTTGGAGCTATTCCGAAGCCGACCCCAATCCCTGGGGGAAGCGTTTAAGATGGCGTTTAACGCCGAGAGGAACTTTCGTTCCTCTAAGGTGGGTCCTGAACCCATGGACCTGAGTCAGGTCGAAGTGGAGGGGAAACCTTCCGCTAAGAGTCACTCTGACTCTTTTTTGCAGAGCTTCGGGGCGGAGATCTTAGCTATGTTGCAGCGGCATGGGCCGCTGAAATGCTTCCTGTGTGGAAGCACGGATCATCTGAGGAACAGATGTCCGAAAAATCCCCAGCGAGACACTCGCTACAAGGGACCAAGGGTGGGTAAAAAGCCCTTGTCCAAGCCGTCGGGAAACGAAGGCTCCCAGTAGGTGCGGGGCGCCCTACTGGGGGACCCCTCAGTGATGTTAAGCCCCAGGGTAGGGGACGACAGCACAAAGCCCCGAGGGAAGCGGTGCTTTCTAGCACCGAGTTGGTGTACCAGCCAGGTTTGCTGGTAGTCCTTGCGGAGGTGAAAGGCTTTGATAATCCTTGGAGAGTCTTGATAGACTCTGGAGCGTCTGACAATTATGTCAGACGGGATTCTGTTGTGAAGAGTCGGCTGTATGCCGAGGCCCTAGAGGCACGTTCTTGTGACGTTGTCACGGTCCGTCTTGCGACGGGCGTACAGGTTTCTGTACCCAAGGTCTCGATTGACCTAAAGCTGAAGTTTGCAGACTTCGACAGCTTAGAACGTTGCCTAGTCCTGGATTTGGACTCGAGGTATGACCTCATTCTGGGCATGAAGTGTCTGGAACGCCACGAGCCATGGATAGACTGGAAGTCTAAGTCCATTGGCTCAACGCACCCGCGGTCGGGTGAAGCATTGGCGAGTCATGAACCCACCTTTGCTCGATCGCAAAAGCGATTCTGGCGTGAGATGCCAGAGATTGGGATGTCTGAACTGATCATTCCCAATGGCGTTAAGGAAGAGTTCCTTAACGAGGGGGATTCGGCGGTTAATACCCGCGCCGATATAGGCGAGACTGGTGAGTCGCCAGTGATAGAGGTGGATTCCTCTGAGAGTAAGCGCGAGACGCTTAGAGAAGAGACCCGAAGTTCGTCTCTTCTACAGGTCGGAATTGATTCCGACCACGCCGTGTCCGGCGAACAAGTTGCGACTCCAGTGGTAGGGGTAGAGACCCCTGTGGTTAAGCGCGAGGCGCTTCCAAGCGAAGAGACCCGAAGTTTGTCTCTTTCGCACGTCGGAAATGATTCCGACTACGCCGTTATAGGTGAGACCGGCGAGTCACCGGTGGTAGAGGTAGAGACCTATGTGGATAGGCGCGTGGCGCTTCCAATAGATGGGGCAATTGACTCCCCCCATCTGGGTATCGGGATGAGTCCCGAGGCCAGTAGTCAGCAGTCCTATCGGATGCTGAATAGTGTGACAGGTATTGGCACAGAAGGCGTAAGCCTGGAACGGTTGCATGGGGTAGGCAAACTGTTGTCGTTGGAGGAGATGTCCTTCAACGAGTTTGAAACTGCTTTGAAAGCAGATGAAATCGACGAGGTCGTCGTGTTGCGTCCGGAAGAGGAGTTGAACTCCTCATCCACGATGGACGAGTCAGTTTTGGTGCAAACCAAACAGGCATTAAATGCCCGAAGCGGTCTCAAGATCCTCGCGGATCCTGAGGACCCTTACCATTCCTTACTAAAGGAATTTGGAGATGTCATTAGTGAAAACCCGCCGATGGGGTTACCACCGGATCGGGGAGTCCGACATGAAATTGATTTGGTTCCTGGAACCAAATACTGCGTCACTAGGCAGTGTCCTCTACCCAAGGAGCAATGCGACGTCATCGACGCATTCTTCAAGGGGAAAGAAGAGGCAGGGATGGTACTGGAGAGCAAGTCTCCTTACTCATCTCCCACCTTTTGTGTTCGTAAACCGAACGGAAAGTGGCGCATTGTGCATGCGTAAAACAAGCTGAATGCAGCTACTGTACCCATGCAGACTCCGATTCCTCGGAAGGATGTCCTCCAGAACAATATGGAGGGCTGTACTGTATACAGTGCCTTAGATCTGGTGGACGGGTATTATCAGGTGCTCATGCGAGCGTCCGATATTCCGCTGACAGCGGTCAGCACGCCTAGCAGCATGCTGTGGGAGTGGCTTGTTATGCCACAGGGGCTTTCAAATGCACCAGCGACTTTCAATCGCTTGGTGACTCAACTCTTCCGCCCTCATAGAAAGTACGCTCAGACGTACTTCGACGATATATTCGTTCATAGTCGCGCGTAAGGCGACTCGTCTGATGTTCAGACGCACCTGATACATCTTCGAGCGGTGCTCGAATGTATGCGAGAGCATCAGTTATATGCAAACGCATCCAAATGTATTTTTGGTGCTGAGGAAATTCCTTTCCTCGGATGCTTCATCGGTAAGGATGGAGTGCGGGCGGATCCCGCGAAAGTGAAAGCCATTGTGGAGTGGTCTTCGCCTGTAAATCTTAGAGATTTACGGAAGTGGCTTGTATCAGCCAATTATCTCCACAAGTACAGCGAGAACTACGCTGAAATGTCGAAGCCATTGACCGACCTTCTTAAGAAGGACGTGGATTGGTGTTGGGAAACCAAACACCAAAACGCTTTTGAAGCGGTAAAGGGGAGACTGTTGAAATCTCCCTTTCTTGCTCTCCCAGATTCTGGGAAACCATTTAGTGTCGTCTGCGACGCCTCCGATTTCGCAATCGGATGTGCTTTGTTACAAGCAGATGATGCAGGAAGGGAACGCGTGATTGAGTTTGAGTCGAGGCGGCTTAAAGCTGCGGAACGGAACTATCCCGTTCATGACAAGGAGCTACTTGCAATGAAGTATGCTATTGTCAAATTTAGGGTTCACCTACTCGGCTCTAAGCCGTTCGTGGTTTATACTGACCACGCGTCCTTACGGACAGCGACAAATCCTCCTCATCTCTCGCAACGGATGCCCGTTGGCTCTCCTTTTTGCGGAGTACAGCTTTGAGGTTAAGTATAAACCTGACAAGAAGAACGTGCTTGCGGACGCGTTGTCGCGTCGTCCCGATTACGAGCTCGCTCACGCGACATTCGTCACCACGTCTGTGGTGGATCTCATACGCCAGGCGTATGAGAAAGATCCACAGTGTACGGCGCTTATTAGCGCGTTGGGTGAAAAGGGTATTGTCTCGTCTGAGCCAACCCTGTTAAGTCGAGCTAAAGCTCGTTTACACCGTTACAGGTACTGTGACGGTCTGCTACTGTATAGCACGATCGCGGAGGACACTCCGCGGGTGGTAGTTCCTCATTATGAGGAACTGAAGTATAGAGTTCTCTTGAGGCACATGACGCCCCTACCGGGGGTCATTTAGGTAGGGATAAAACCTACAGCGCTTTAAGCGCTTTGTATTGGTGGCCCAAAATGTATAAGTGGGTCGGTGCGTATATACGCACCTGTGAGACGTTTCAGAGGGTTAAAGCGTCTGCAAGTTCAGCTGCGCCTTTGGCGAGCTTATCGGTTCCAACGGAGTGTTGGAAATCCATTAGAATGGATTTTATCTTCGGTTTTCCGAAGGATAAGGCCGGGAACACCGGCATATTGGTCTTTGTAGACCGATTGAGCAAGATGGATCACCTGGCGGCGGTGCCAGAGTCCATAGATGGACAAGGAACGACGAAAGTGTTCCTAGACCGTGTCTTTCGACAGCATGGTCTACCCGATTCCGTTGTGTCGGATAGGGATCCCCGTTTTACGGGACAATTTTGGGGAGCGTTGTTTAAGGTGCTAGGCACCAAGTTCCTCATTTCCACTGCGGATCACCCGCAGACGGACGGTCAGACGGAACGCGTTAATCGAGTTGTGGAGGATATTCTCCGGAGTTTATGTCCGGATTCTCCAAATAGTTGGAGTGAGATGCTTCCGATGGTTGAATTTGATATCAACAATTCGGTAAATGCATCTACGGGGTTTACCCCGTTTTACGTGAACGGATTAGTGAATCAGAGGGTTCCGTTGACGCCACGTGTGTGTGGCCCATGGCTTGGGAGGGGAGGATTCCCCGATGTCAGCCCTGTATCGGTGCGAAAGCACATCGATAAGTTCTTATCGACGCGCCTTAGTGTCTTACTACACGTCTGCGATGCCATGGCGGAAAGCCAAGACAAGCAGAACGAGCAAGATGACCGCAAGGAGCGGCGTAACGAAAGGGTGTATAAAGTGGGAGAAAGTGTTTTATTAAACGCTAAAAATCTTCCTACACATGCAGTTTCAAATGTGTTGCGCAATAAGCTGCGCCCCAGGTTTGTGGGACCCTTTAAGGTACTAGCCCGAAAGGGCTTATCGTATACCTTGGACATCCCGAAGGTGATGCGTACGCATCCAACCTTCTATGTGGGTATGCTTAATCCATACCAGAACCCGGAGGCGGGCCCCCTCCTGGAGGAGGGTGGAAAGGCGGATAGCCGTAAGGCACCGCAGGGCGAAGTAAGCCTGAAAGGGCTAAAATGCGACCACGAAGCTCCGCAACGGTCGTCTCGACAGAGGCAAGCCGCCTCTCGAAGCGATCAGTGGCATCCCGCTCATCGCGGATTCCCTCGTGGAGATCATGGATGCGATGGCTGTGTCGATCACAGCGCTCGCGAATCTCACGTCGCAATCGCGCGACCTCCTCCCCCAATGCTTGATGCGGAGGGTACTCCACACTTTATGCGGAGCGGCTGATGGCGCGAAGCCATCATCGGGGTCAAACCCAGTATCTGGTGAAGTGGAAGGGTTATCCACACTCACAGAGTTCGTGGGAGTTCGAGACTCCCCTACGGCAGGATTGCCGCGACGTCGTTGACGCTTTTGAGCGGGAGAATCCCGCTGTAGGTCAACGACCAGAGTGGCATGGGAAGCCCCTTCACTCCCAATAAGTGGCAGTTCACCGGAGGCAGATGTGGCTATCACACTGTCTTCGGACTCCATGGTGGAGACAGGGACGCTGGCGTAGCGCGTGCAATACGGAGCACGTAGTTGCTCCATTGCTTTGGCTTTGGCAAATGTCAGGCGCAACACCCTCTCCACCCAAATGTCTCGACGGGAATAGCTGTCATGCAGCTCATCGAAGCTGGGGAGAAGCTTCTCCCCTTCTGCCCAAGCGCGGAACTTGTTCTCTGCATAATCGGCAATTTCTCCCGGAGAAAGAACGAAAGGAACCTCGCGGAGGTTCTCAACAGGGTCACCCTGTGCCTGCCTGCTTAAGCGCTCTCAGTATGAGACGCTAGTGAACTGCTTTTGTGTAAGCAGTTGTTGCCGGAGTTTCTCACGGCGTTCGCGTTGATACGGCTGTTCCGCCGCTGGGCCAGGGGTATAGGACGCTATACTAGTCCTTACCAAACGCCTGGCCCACCTTGGAAGGTCACGAGGACCATCAAAATTATAAGCCGCCCTTGACGGGCGTTTGGGGGCGCGTAACGAAGCCCTTAGTGCCTGTGCGGCAAGTTGGGTGTATTGAGCTGCGTCCAGCTCATTAGTGACGATCGCCTTTGGCGATTTGGATGTATCATACGATATAGGCAGGGTTGCCGCACTGGTTAGTGCATTTTCCCCACGTGTGGGGAATGGATTAGGCTTCCGACAACGCCGTTCGGCGCTGTCGGAGCGGCTCACCATTGGGTAGGTATCCCCAAAGGCATCCTCCTCCGAGTTTTTGGAGTAGTCTACCTCTTCTAGAGGAGACTCCATAGCACCACTGGAGGTGTACATATGGAGGGCTAGAGGAACTGGCGTTGGAGTTCTCCAACATGATTTTTATTATTGCGTAAGCAATAGTCTTGATGGGGGAGGATGTAACGGGGTTACATTCGGGTTACATTGAGTGCTGGTGTACATGAGTACACCACGGTTGAGGTCAGTATTGACCGGTTTGAAAGGTTCTGAACCTTTGGTTATTTTAACCAATCAGGGCAGGGGCCCTTGGTGTGGTAGTGTGTCAGCCATCCACGTGTCAGTACACAGGTGTGTACACTACATTTTAGCTAGGTACGAATTAGGAATATTCTACTTAGTATTACATATAGTTTATATTAGTTTAAATTAATTTAGGCTAATTACATATTAAATATATTCAGTTTACATTTCACTCTATTTTGCGGACGTGCGACCTCGACCAGTCGCGCGCGCAGTGAGTGTCGTAGGTAAGAGGGAGTCCTCCCGTTACTTACATCCCGTAAAGGAAATACAGCCGTTAGGCTAAGTCGTAAACTAACCCGGGAATCTTGGCCCCGAGTAGGAGAGATCTCCTACTAAACCCTTTACAAGGGCGTATCGGCTAAGTAGCGGTAGCTACCGCTTAAGGAAGAGTCTTCCTCTGTGCGCTAGCCGCACCGTGCGTATACGCACCGGCTACAGATATATTCTCTCACTTTTCGGTGAAATTCACTCAGTTGCTATTCACTCACTCTTTCGGTTAAATTCAGTCACCTGCAGGTACCCGCTTAATTCCGGCGTCCGTCATTCGTTTCACCTAACTCAACTGATCAGCTGTAAACTTCCGGTGAACGGAGTGAGCAGAAGGATGCATTGATGGCCCGTGGTTGTGTCGATCACACTCGACAGCTAATCGCCACACTTTGGTTTTGCTGGAACACTTTCCGCTCAAACGAAATGAACAATCGATACGACGTGTGGTTCTTTCACGCTTACTTTGTTCAGGCGGCATGTGTGCTTACTGTCGCCCACCTAGATCGCACTTCAAAAAAACGCGCTTGCCAGCATTTGATCGCTTGATGGTAAGTTCATACCCTTGTCCCCGTGCGAAGCTTTGCGCAGCCTCCATCAACGCTTCGCGTGTAGCGTAGTCCTTCTCCGGAGGAGGTAGCAAGGCGCTTGACACGTCGGTGGGTAGATCGCGAGTAGTTCGTTCGTTGTCCATTGAGTGAATTTAACGGAAGGAGTGAGTGAATATATCAACTGAGTGAATTTAACCGAAAAGTGAGTGAATATATCAACTCCCTATATTTATTTATGTTATCTATTTTTAGTCCTATACAATTGGACTTAAGCGATAGACGAAAGAATAAAGAGTAATCTATTATGGATGGTTTAGATTTAATGTGTACCTGATGTAATTAGAGGTGCAGGGAAGACTTGTAAATGCAGTACAAACGACAGAAGATCGGACCTTCTATTTGTGATGTGCGTAGTCACATCTCGATAAATTGTCCAAACAAATGCAAGAGTAAGAAGACCGGTGGCGAAGGAAGAATGTCAAGTTTACCATGGCCGCAAGGTACTGCGATGCTGTGCTGCCAGAGGATTGGATCCTGGACAGCGGTACAAGTGTCCACCAGGTGCGAGATCCAGCGATGTTGGTGGATGCTGGGCCGTACTACAACCCAAACTGCTGTATGTTGTCAAATGGAACGAGGTTGAGAACGAATTTGTGTGGTACGGAAATCCTCACCGCGTATGTCGATGGTGTGGAGAAGCGTACCGTAGATTTTGTGTCCAAATGTGGTGAACATGGACGGGACATACGGAGCAGATGCGACGCCTGGTACAGGTACCTAACGGTAAGCGACGGACGACTGAGATATCAGGTTTATTGGTCGATGGAGCACATCAGGATGGGTAGCTCTGATTGGTTGATATTAGGTAATTGGTTGATTTTAGGATTTAAGCAATAATAAAGTTCTCCTTTTTCGTCCGATCAACACGATCACCGATTAGGACGGCGTGATCACCTCGCGCCTTCCTCTCTTTTGAATACGCACCCTTACACGTCCCGGAAGGGAGCACGTAGTTCACTTTTTGGCTTAACGGAAGACGTAAGATTCTTCAGAACTCACCCTCAACTCCGCCCGCTGTGTCAGCGGCCCCTCTGTGAAAAGGTTATTGGGAGGGTGATTGAGCCAAGTGTTCTCACCTCTTCCCCCATTTTTTGGCATCTGTCCCCTAGAAGTTCGGCTGCTCTAAGAGCCCCTTGGGAACTCTAGGTGGATTTTTAAGAAATTCTTCTATCTACACATAAAAAGTGCAGATCGAACCCCTTCCTCTTGTGTTTAGGATAGTAATACATAATATATTTGGTACTTCCTTAGCGATATAGAATTAAGAGGCTCGGCGATCAAGTGGTGAAGACTTCCGCCACGTGATAAGTACCCCTTCGCTTATTACCACTAGATCGACACCGTCGATCTGCGAGCATCGATCTGCGATCACCAACCCGCAATCCCGCTAATTCGTACAAGATCAACGAGATCGATCTGCGACCTGCGATCAACTAGATCGATCTGCGATCTGCGATCACCGATCACCGATCATCGATCTTGATCAGCGATCAGCGATCATCCGAAATCTCGTCGATTTAGCGCAAGATCAACTAGATCGATCTGCGATCGCTGATATTCAGTTTATCCCCGCGACCTCAAGTTAGCGATTTTTTGGCACCTGATCGACACCCGTCGATCTACTACGACTTCGCTTGACCTGCATCAGAATTGCACTGATGTACGTCCCCAGTCACCTGTAGAGCGACCCACGCCCAAACCGTCGTGTACCCAAGGTGAGCTCTATACTTCCGGCACTGCTCGACTCCACTTCTCGTTCATCGCCTTCGGAAGGGGCAGATTACAATCACGATGATCCCGTGTGTTCTGCCACGTTAATCAACGGGCCCGCTTCAATTTTGGGAGAAGAACTGGGGGACTCTTCCATATTAGATCTGCCCACGATAGATACAACCACTTCGTATAGTCGATGTGTAGCGGCCATAATGTCTCCTAGGTCCTGATCGATTATTTCTTCGGCATCGTAGGCGCCTGTAGACAGACCAGCTTTCTTGATCAGGCGTATAAGCCCTAACAACAGTCGAAGCTTGTCATTCCAATTCGTCACTGGTCAATCGGCCGGTCCTTTCAGCTCTCCGCTGATCGCGACCCCTAGGAGATTTATGATCGCGTTCGTCAAAAGGAATCTTCCAAGTCTCCCTTGTAAACCTTTCGGTAAAACGTTTTCACCAGATCCAATTCCGTTGGCGGCGTACTTGATCGACTTTCGGCGCTCTCCGACCCAGGTTTCCTTTAGAAACGCTTTCGGCTGGTCGGTCTTGTAATACTTCACCACCGGATCCCAATATGTATCCTTATACACACATATATTGGGCGGATCATAACTTGCGTTATGATCCGCATTTCCTTTCTTCTTCAGACATGACGACGGCGAACTGCCTTCCATCGTCACAACCACCTCATCCTTTCCACCTTTATCTTCACTTCTGCTTCCGCTTACGTTTTCACGTCCGCATCAGCTCCATCTTGCGTAGAATAGCGGTGATGTCCCGCGTCGCCCAAAAATCTGGGCACGCGCACCATTGTGGTGGAGCGGCTGATCTAAGTTTTTGACGCTTGATGAGGCGTTACCACGGCGCCCGGACTGCCGACTAACGAAGGGGGTACTCCGGTTGTCTCTTGACTGCTTGTGTTCCTGCTTACTTTGTGTACCCGACGGCTTGGGCGCGGGTCGCTCTCCAGGTGGCGGGGATGGCACGCTGCAATTCCTTGTTGCAAGATTGAGATGACTTGTGACGAAGCGACTGTTGTTGATCAGGCTTGATCAGGTTTGATCCGGCGTAGATAGTCGATGATCAGAGGCGATCAGGGATGATCAGGGCCAGTAGACTAGAATCACAGATCGTGATCGACCTGATCGGCCTGATCAGTCTGATCGATTTAGTCGATTAGGCACTAGTTGGCGCGAGTTGCGAGCAGATGAACGCGGGCCGCAAGTTGCAGAGTGTTGATCAAGTGTTGATCGGCGGATGGGGTACTTGATCAGGCAGCGGAAGTCTTCACTGCCCGATCGCGGATCCTCTGGAGTCTTAAACAGCTAAAAGAACACCCAAATATATGTATTCCTAGCCTAGACTTTACGAGGGAGGGGAATTTCTCTAAATCCACCTAGAGTTCCCGTGGGGCGCTTACACCAGCCGAACTCTAGGGGCCAAACGTGAACCAAACGGGGAAGAGATGAGAGCACTGCTCAATCACGTTCCCAATACCAAAAACTTTACAGAAAAACCGCTGACACAGCGGGCGGAGTTGCAGGGCGAGTTCTCACACTCTACGCCTACCGGTGGGCCAAAAATGCACTCAGTGCTCCCGCCCGAGGCGTAAAGGTATTTATTAGAGAGGGAGGCGCAAAGGTGCCGTCCCTAAAACGATATACAAGATCGGACGCAAAAGGAGAGCTTTATTATCGCTTAAATCCCTAGAACTACCAATTACCTAATATCCACCAATCAGAACTACCCATTCCAGCGTCCTCCGTCGACCAGTCGACCTGATTTATCCGTCGTTCTTCGATGTTCGTTGCTGTTCGTTGAGTACCTGTATGTAACCGTACCATCTTCCAATGCCCCGTCTATGTCCTGTCTATGTGCAACACGGTTGTACACGCAACTGTATACACCGTGGTACACACAATCGTACACGATTACGTACCCAATTTGTGTCCGCAGTCAGACCCCTAATTATGCCCCTAATTATGCCCTTAATTAGGTCCAATTTTATAGCACACTTTACCACATAAGGTTTGAATGATATTGATTGGTATTGGATCTACATACATAAGGATGTGAGGACCGGTCCAAGGTGGAGTTAACGGTGGATTGACATACCTGGTTTGGTTTGTTACGGAGATGAGGCCTTGAGATGCTTAATCTCGGCTGTCAAGAGTGTGCGATCCGCTTGTATGGCGTCGATCATCTTGGAAAACCGATCTACGTCCCGACTCATTCTCTGAAAAGCGGCGTTGACCACAATCCGCTTCTCTCGTTCGTCTTTCAACTCCTGTTGGAGTGCATCAATAATTTTCTGAGGCCGATCGACCTCGACTCGCTGCTCATCTTGTTCGCTGACAATTTGAATGTCGCCCGAGTCGTCGGAATGGTCAGATCGGCCAGAAGTGGGAATATGCGGAGAGTGCGAACACCGATCGCCTACGAAGACAAGTGTTAAAATAGAAATATGGCTGTCGGAGGTCAAGTGAAATTAACTGGTACATTGGAATCGGAGGAATGCATGTAATTGAAGACTCTTTGTGAGTTCGGGCCACTACTGTTGTGCGGCTGCGACCAGACTCAGGGGCGGCTGTGTTGAATTTCTATTGAATTGTTTTGACCAGCATGTACCACTGAACCATTTGTCAAGTCGGAGCGGTCGGGTTGGTTAAAAGGACGGAGTGTTTTGGGCCAATCGTGTGCTTGGAGTCTTTTGTACGCAGATTTTAGGTGAGGCATACGGTTTTGCATGTAGCTTACATATTGGATTTTAATTGGATATTAAATATAGTGTTCGTTTACTTTGGATTGTGTGGTGAAGTGTACCATTAAATTGGTGCACAATTGTGGGTGTGACTGTGGGCATAACTGTGTGTGTAACTTTGTGTACGACTGTGTGTACAACTGTGCGTACAACTGCAGGTACATGGACGGGGCATAGACGGGGCATCGTGAGAAGGGACGACTAGATACGGGTACCTAACGGTTAGCGACGGACGACAGAGAAATCAGGTTGACTGGTCGACGGAGTACATTGGAATGGGTGGTTCTGATTGGTTGATTTTAGGTAATTGGTAGTTTTTAGGATATAAGTGCTAATAAAGTTCTCCTTTTGCGTCTGATCACTCAGATCACCTACAGGGACGGCAACTAGAGCCTCCCTTCATTGCAACGCATCTCTACCTCCCGGGCGGGAGCACATAATGATTTTTTTGGCCCACCGTCAGACGTAGAGCTCTTGTGAACTCAACAGCAACTCCACCCGCTGTGTCAGCGGCTTCTTTGATTGTGAAGGTTTTTTTGGGGAACGTGATCGAGAAGTGCACGCTCACTTCTTCCCCCATTGGTTCACAATTGGCCCCTAGGAGTTATGCTGCTCTAAGCGCCCCACGGGAACTCTAGGTGGATTTTAGTGGAAACCGTCGATCAGCCCGTAGCAGATCGACCCTCCTCTTAAGTTTAAGCTTAGAATACAAAATATATTGGGTATTCTATTGGCGAATTAAGCTTAAGAGGCTCGGCGATCGGGTGGTGAAGACTTCCTCTGCCTGATTAAGTACCCCTTCGTTGATCACCACCAAGATTATCGATCTGCAACCAGCTACCTCTGATCACCTGCTCGCAACTCGCTCCAATTCGTTGGGAATCAACTAGATCGATCAGCGGTCCTGATCCTCGACTGTTTGCGCCTGAACACCCCTGATCATCAATCATCGACCTTGATCATCCCCTGATTATCGATCAGCGGCCCAGATCAATGACTATTAGTGCCTGATCAAGCCTGATCGCACCTGATCGACATCGGTCGATTCGCTGTGAATTACCCTAATCTTGAATCAAGGAATTGCAATGCGACATCCTCGCCACCTGGAGATCGACCGACGCTAAAGACGTCGGGTACACAAGGTGAGCAGGAACACAAGCAGTTACAGGACAACCGGAGGACCCCCTTCGTTAGTCGGCAGTCCGGGCACCGTGGTAACGCCTGATCTAGCCTCAAAAAGTCTGATCAGCCGCTCCACCACAGTTGCATAAGTCGCCGCTCCGCAGGAATTATTGTGAGCAGAGGGTTAACACGGTCCCCTCTAGCTCATTATTTCCCGGCCAGGACACAGCTCCACAGGAAGTCCCACGACGGGAAGCACTCACTTCGTTCACCCTTCAAGCCCCACACGTTTGGAGCGTGTTATTCTCTCTCGTATTGGCTGGGTTCCCACATCGCGATCTGCGATCTTCCGCAGATTATTGGCTGGGTCAACGGTCCGTTCCACCGGTCCGCCCCAAATTTCTATTGGCTGGGTCTACGCGCCGTTCCGCCGGTCCGCCCCAGAACTTCTATTGGATGGGTCCCCTCATGGTGTGTGCAGTCAGCCCCAGATTTCCCCCCGCATTTGAAGTGACGATTTCCGCTCCATTTGCAGATCGATTTCATTTGGATTATCTATCGTTGGTTTTCGGTACAAGTACCCTAGAAGCGGTACTACCCATATCGGAACCTTCAACATCCCTACTAAGCGACGGTCCACCGAGTGTGTAACCACCCGCACCAATGGGTACACAAGGTGAGATGATTGTGGTGGAGCGGCTGATCAGAGTTTTTGAAGCTTGATCAGGCGTTACCACGGCACCCGGACTGCCGACTGACGAAGGGGGTCCTCCGGTTGTCCTGTGGGACTGGTCTTGTATCTTGCTCACCTTGTGTACCCGACGGCTTGGGCGTGGGTCGCTCTCCAGGTGGCGGGATGTCACACTGCAATTCCTTGATGCAAGATTAGGGTAATTCACAGCAAATCGAGTGCCGTACTGATCAGGTGTGTTCAGGCTTGATCACGGTTGATCAGGACCGCTTGTTCGGTCTAGTGAATTCCTTACGAGTTGGCGCGAGTTGCGAACAGTTGATCGCAGGTCGCAAGTTGTAGATCGTCGATCTTCGTGGCGATCGGCGAAGGGGTACTTGATCAGGAAGCGGAAGTCTTCACCACCTGATCGCCGAGCCTCTCAAACTTGATACGCTAATCGAATACCCAATATACTAGGTATTCTACGCTTAAATTAAGAGGAGGGTATCCGCTACGGGCTGATCGACGGTTTACACTAAAAATCCGCCTAGTAGTTCCCGTGGGGCGCTTAAAGCAGCCGAACTACCAGGGGCCAAACGTGTACCAATAGGGAAGAGGTGAGAGCGCACTGCTCGATCACGTTACCAAGACAAAAACAAAAGAAAACCTTTAAAAATTACCGCTGGCACAGCGGGCGGAGTCGCGGGGCGAGTTCTTGACGCTCTACGCCTGCCGGTGGGCCAAAAAACGCACTAGGTGCTCCCGCCCGGGACGTAGAGGTGTTTAGAAGTAGGAGAGGCGCAAAGGTGCCGTCCCTGTGGTGTCCTAAGAGGTTGGACGCAAAAGTAGAACTGTATTACTGCTTATATCCTAATATTTACCAAAACCTAATATCAGCCAATCAGAACTACCCATTCCTACGCATTTTGTCGACCATTCGACCTGATTCCTTCGCTTACCGTCAGGTTACCGTTAGGTAACGTACCGGTTGTCGCATCGTCTCAGATGTCCCGTCCACGCCCCGTCCATGTCCGCCACCGTTGTGTCAACAGTTGTACTGACTGATTTACCAACTGTGGTACCAACTGTGGTGCCCACTATCGTACCGACAAAATTTGTGGTACATTTTACCACAGCCACACCCATAGTGGTGTCCACAATTATACACATAATTACGTACCAATTTTATGGTACGCTTTACCACAGCCGCCCCTGAACCTCGTCCCAGCCGGACAGCGGTTGGGGCGGGGGTCGAATCATACCGTTGTCTCGTTGCCATCCATTAGTCATGACAGCCTCGATCATGTGTCGGCATTAATCAATCATGACGTCATGGGTAGTGCAGTACGCACCCATCAATCCGCCCTGTTTCTTTTGAGCGAGTCGCAAGCGAGCAGAGTGTTGCCACTCATTCAACTGTAGCATCCCCGATCAGGTCCCCTTGATCATTCATTTTTACATTTCTTCCACGAGGTTGATCATGCAGATGACCGCAGGTGGCAGCTTATCACTCGATCGTTCCACGGCCGACAGCTTGATCTCGGCGGTCAATCAGGCCTACGCGCAGCAAGAGACTATACACGCGCTGCAGGAGACGATACGCAAGCATCAGGAGACGATACGCAAGCAGCAGGAGACGATACGCAAGCAGCAAGGGGAGATCGTCGTGTTGACCGGCTCACTCTCCATGCTTGAATACTCTGCCCGCCTGCAACCGAAGCGGCATGAACGCGTCGCACGTAAGCTCGCCGACCGCGAGCAGCAGATCGCGTGGTTCCGTGAGCGAATCGCACCCCTGCGCGACTACGTCCGCACCACCGTTGACGACCTCAAGTTCCGACTGAAGACCTCCGAAGAAACTCTGGTCGAACAACAAGGTCAGATACGCGATCTGGAAGGTGGCCGTCCGCGGGACCGGTATCTACTATCGGTCCACAAAAAGACCGTCGATCATCAGGCGCAAGAAATCTCGCGTCTTGACTCCCAAGATCACGCAACGCTCGACCGACTCCGTCAGCGCCTGATCACGGTGCAACGCGAACGCGACCACGTCCTATCGGAGAACAAGCGTTTGTACGAGCAGCTGGCTAAGCTCTCATCCAAGGCTCTCAAGCGAAAAATCCAACGTGATCGTATCCGGACGGAGAATGACCGGGGCATCATGGAAGAAAGTCGTGGAGTTCGTCCTGCAAGGCATGACCAGCGGGGTGTGCGATCTCGACATTTTCTTGGATCCGGCAATTTAACACTGCACCCGTAATCGCCCCTTAAGATACGCTCCGGCTGACGATGGTACCTGGTACCCAGGGTACCTATCGGACCCACCGCCTTCGACCTTGCAGGATGCGTTGTGCGAGGTGGACGTCGTTGAGCCTTGGAGAATCCAGTATCGTCTTTCAACGGACAATCATCCTGGCAACAAGATTACCCGCCTTCGTCACAAAATTTAAGATCGAGCTAGCTTGTTGATCATCTTTTTCTCTTTAATCGATAAACATTCTTGATCATAGTAATTCCAATCGTTGATTCGTCATTTTTCAGTATATCCACATAAATCGATCTTCCATTGTCTCATCTGCCGTTACTCCATCGCCATATTGCGCAGTATCCACCGTAAATTCATCAGTTCAAGTCAATCGTTATCTCTCCATTAATCGTAAGTCTCGTCAATAGCTTTTCCTCCAATCACAACTTCTTCAATGATAATTCCACAGTCGGTTAGTCGGTCATGCATTGGTGGGACTCTTCATCCACCTTCATTACATCAAACCGATGTTTGGTAATCATCTTTGGTTCGAAGTCCTTGATTAGAGCATCGCAGTTCAGATCTGCCTCGTCTGCCCATGACGGCTCATCATGACCCTTCCAATAGACTTGATATTCACGCAACGTTCTGCCGTATCTGGTCCTTTCGACCAGATCGGACATCGGTGATGTTATCAACTTCAAATTCGTCCGGCTCTAGGGTCCTCTCCCAGCTGTCCTCGGGTAGTAAAGCTTCATCGAAATCAAAACGATCCTCTACCCCAGCTGCTAGCACAGTAGTAGGTCGATTTGGAAATTTTTTGACCAGTTTCAACTTGGATAGGTGCACGACTGGAAATATGCGATAGTCGGTGACAGCCGTAATAGACCTTGCAGCATGATCACCAATCACCTCATCGACTCTAAAGGGTCCATGCCACATATGCGCCAGTTTCTTTGCGAACCCTTCTTTCATTCGATCGAGGTATAACCAGACCTTCTACCCAGCTTCGATCTTGTGCGGTGTCGCTTGATCATTATGTTTCTCCTCTCGGCCTGCTACTGCTTGGTGTAATCGGGTGCTCACTTGATCACGGGCGTAGTGGTAGCCTTTCTGCAGCCTGTACCTCCATCGACGCGGATCGCGATCTTTTTTGACGAATTCCACCCAGTTACAACGTCTATTCCAACGATGATCGTGGATCCCACCCATACGCCAAATAAAACGGTGTTTCTCCACGAATGCGATCTGGGGTCGAATTCAGCGCGAATACCAGTCGCTCTGCATACGAACTCCAATCCTTCTGACCGACATCTGATACATACATCTTAATCGCTCGTGTAATCGTCTGCACCGTTCTCTCCGCTTTGATGTTCGCCTGTGGACGGTATGCCATAGTGGCGCTCTGTCGTTGTCCCACGATCTTGTTGAACGCACGAAATACCTCGGACATAAAACCGGGTTCTTCTCGGTCATGTCTAATCACCTCACTAGCTCCAAATCGTCGGAATACACATTCTTCGTAATTTTCAGCGACTTTTTGAGATGTAAGAGACGATACAGCTTTCGCAATCACCATACCCGTGAACATATCAGTCCATATCAGCAATTCCATATGCCCATCAGTCGAACGAGGTAGCGACGGAATATGATCCATGGATATCATTTGGAACGGGTACGTTGCCTCAATGTTTCCAGGCGACATCCCTTTGGTCGTAGGTTGACTCTTTCCCGTCTCACAATCCACGCATTGCCCAACGAATCTTTTTACTCTGCGAAACAGACCACGCCAATGAAAGTAACGTCTATCCGCTGATATGTTCGCCCTATACCCTGGTGTCCTCCTTCCAAACTCACATGATAATGGTGGAGGACATCCGCATGTAGGGTTTCAGGTAAGACCAGCTTAATAAGGGAGCGTCGTTCATCTCGACCATCTTGATCACAGATGGCTTTTCCTTTAGCCATATTTCTGCAGTAGATCAACAACCCTTGTTCATCGACATCATAGTTGTCGGCAATTTTCGCGCAATCTTTCACCTCGTCTGCGCTCAATTGTGACACGATACCATTCAAGTAACATCGCAAATCACAGATCCACTTTTCTTCGTCTTGTGCCTTTTTAACATGTTCTGCCCTTATCCTTTTTATGGATACTTCGGGCCACGTTGACGATTGCGTTTGACGATAGTTACCTGATCGCGTCGTCACCAGCACTTTGGGACAGTGGGATCTTCCTTCCAAGTAATCACCTCAGGCAATATGTTAAGATCGACCAATTCTTCCAACTGTTTTTCGTCATCAATATCACACCGCGCCCCATCCCGCATGACAGTGGTGGTGATGTGATCGGCAATGTTGTTCCACTCCCGTTTAACACGCAGCAGGTCATGTTTAGGCCATTCGCGAAGGTGTTTCAACGCGCGCGGTTGCAATACTTGCAACCGCGGAGCTTTACACTCTATTTCGCCACGCATTTGTCTTATCACCAAATTCGAGTCTCCACACACGATTATCCTTCCTTTGGGATATTGCGATAGTAGATCAAAACTTAGCAGCAGTCCATGGTACTCGGCTTCATTCACCGTGATGTTGGGTGCATGGTCCGCAACCGCGATCATGATCTTCCACTCCGGCAACTTCCACACGATAGCACCGAACACGCCAACACATCGCTTAACGCTAGAAGATCCATCGAAACTAATCACATATAGCTCTTCGCCTTTCTCGACCGTGGGAGGTGGTACCTCAATCGTTGGTCGAGGCTCCTTTTTCGGTGCGATTGCAATCAGAGCTTCATCAATTTCAGTGCGAGGGGTGATACTTGCGGCTAACGCCCCTAGTACCTCCTCTTCTCCATGCACACATTTCTTGATCTCCAAGTCCCACTGTGACAAGATTGCAGCCCATTTTCCCAGTCGTCCATCCAGCCCGTTGGACGTTAATAACCACTTCAACGTGGATTGACTTGACAGGACAACGATCGCCATTCCGACTAGCATCGTAAACTAGACGTCTAGAATTCGCAGAAGGGCCAACACTTCCTTTTTAACGGGGCTGTAATTCAGCTCACCGTTCTTCAGTGTCCGGCTAGCAAATGCGACGGGGCAATATACTTGGTCATGCTCTTGCACCAGCGCGGCAGACACCGCCCACTTACTGGCATACACCACAATCACCGGCGTCTTGGCTTGGTCGAAATGGTGTAGAGTTGGGGATGACGCAATCTTCGCTTTCAGCATGCTGAATGCCACTTGCGCCCTGGTTAAGCCATCGTCTTCATACACCGTGCTCTCGTTGATCAATGCCCGGCTCTTTAATTCTTGATAATCTATCACTCGTAATTCATAGAGCACAGCGGCATAGATCGCAAAGACCTCAATAAATCGACGGTAATAATTCAGGCTCCCCAAAAACAATTGCATAGCGCGCAAAGTGCCAGAAAAAGGCAAATCAATCAGATCATCCAATTTTTTCGGATTTGTTTCCAGACCACGGCTAGAGACGTGATGTCCCAAATAAGGCACTTCACTTCACCCCCAATACGATTTAACCACGCTGAATGACAAGTTCCACTGATCGCAGTTCTCCAACATGTTTCGCACCTTGTCACACAGGGTTGTCCATGTAGGTGCCGGGATCAAAATGTCATCGATATATGACCGTCTCTGCAACACAGACGGGTCTCGTCCTTGGTCAGGCTCTCCCGTAGTAAACACATCCGATGCCGCACCGACACCGTCCTTAACCTTTAGATATCCATATAGTGCATTGTCGATTAACCGTTGGTAGATCTGCGGAGCGTTCTTTAGGCCGAAGGGCATCCGATTCCACTTAAACAATCCGAACGGAGTGACAAACGCCTAAATCTGAAGCGCTCGATCGGTCATAGACACGACCCAAAAACCACTCGCCATATCCAAAGAGCAAAACCACAAAGCTTTATCCAAATCCTCGAGCAAATCAGAGATCATAGGCATAGTGTATACCATCAAACGCGTGAGTTGATTCACCGACAGATAGTCGATACATAACCGAATATCAACCCCTTCTTCTTTACAATAATCACTACAGGCGATGCCCAGGGTGACGTAGACGGCTGGATAATCGTTGTGGACAATAGCCCCTTGATTAAGGCTGATAACTTCTCGCGAAATTGTGGAGCGACCTTCCGACACTTTTGGGCGATCGGGCGCGCATTTCCTACGTCAATATAGAAAACAACTCCACGTGCAGCAGGACGAAGCGCGTTTCCTTTCCCGATCAACAGATGTTTCTTCGCCCAAATTATATCACGAACTTGGTCAATTTCTCTGCCGTGTTGATCAATGGATCTCCCACTTGCAAATCATCCTTTGTCACTTCTTCGGTACTTGCGGACACTTCCGGCAGCGTGGCAAGCTGTTTATACAGCTCTTCCACGAACAAATCTCCGCCCTCGTGGTAGAACACTTGGTCATCGATGGGAATCACACCGAATTCAGCGGAATCAGTTGAGATGGGATGTTCGCGCGTATATTGGGCAGGCTCATCTCTTGCAACAGGTCCTTCAACCTCGTGACCAAGGTTCGGACCTTTCACACTCGGCTCCGGGTTGCACTTTTCTTTCACTTCTTGTACCTTATGCGGTCTTCCGGTTACTAATGCCACAGATGCCGTGGTCGAGTCCGAAGGTCGTACAAAAATTCCCTGATGAATAGGGTACTCCTTTTTCTCGACCAGAGGACCTGGGTCGACACTTTCTTGATCTTCATGCACTTAATCGGTAGAAGCTTGATACGCGAGACTCTTCCACTCCTTATAGCGATTAGAGCCCACCGAAATAAACCCAGGGCGACGGGGCACATCATCCTTATTCATCCAAATACCTAAAATGATATCGTCATGTAGGATGATCGGATGATCGGCAACATTCGTAATACACAGATATCGCAAATTACCCACGCCCCTAGTCACAGTAAGAACCCAATATTTTCCGCGAGTAATCCATAACTTCCGAGATAGCTGATCACGAATCCGAACCTCAGCAGATCGACCTACTGGGATCTGCTCGTACTGACCAAGTTTCATATAATTTCCACTTGATTCATACAGCTGTCGGCGGCCTTCTAATGGGATGATTACTTCATCAGGCAGAATTAGTGCGCCGTGGGCGATGTCCAATCTGACACCAGCTGGGATCATAAAGTCCATACCCAATTTAACATCTTGACAAACGAGCTTTCCCACCCATGAATGGAAATAATAGACCAAAGAACCCGCTAACGTCACTTTAATCTTAGTGTGTCCTTCTGTAAGGTACGCACTTTCTCCGATACCAACACATTCTTGTATTTGATTCGTGTTGATCTGACAACCCACCTTACGAGCAAAGGTTGAGTCGACGATCAACACTTCGGCACAAGAATCGAATAGCAACGTGGCACGTTCTTTATTGATTTTGCCACTCGTCTTGGCTTGTTTAAACCATTTTTTGGGCGAGTGGTACTTACAATATCCACGTGATTCACCCAAAAGCAAATCAACTTCCATGATCACCGGGGACCGAGAAAACTCATCAATACGGGAATTATCCAAAAGTGGTAAATCAGGATGATCACATTTTTCATTATCTTTTTCTTCTTCTTGATCAACCCGCTTTTTATACACATATGCAAAAATACAAACACCAGGACGCTCGTCTCGTACCAGATTCCAACCTGTCGAGCGTCCTAGCTTAACATGTCTTCAGCTTCCTTGGGCAACATTCCCGCATGCTTGGTAGGGTTGTACCACTGGCGAATACGATTGTAGAATTCCTCCATAGGGCACTTGCCAGCGTCATGAATTTCGCCGCACGCACGGCAGACATACAGGCAGTGATCCGTCGGGTGCCCCTTCTTGCCACACTTCAGACAGGTCAGGGTTTTTCAACAGCGCAAATTGTCGTGCTTAATTGATCCACAATGACTGCATTTCTTCATCGCCCCTTGGTCAACGGCACTTGATTTGCTTTGTTTACCAGATCGAGGCTCACCAGGTGGACCGTGCGTTACTGGTTGATCGCGCATAGCAGCAATAATGTAACGACGCAGGTCAACGTCACTTCCACTGTGATCGGAGCTTAATTCTTCACTTCCAGACTCATCTTGATCGCGCGCTCTGCTTTAGGATTCCGCGACGGGGCAGGTGTCCGATCATCGCCGAATTTCTGACGGAATCGGCTGGTGTCTACCGTTGCCGTTGGCTGGCACGACTTATTGCGTGCATAATCCCGCAGCGTCTCTCCAAATCCATAACGTTATCCAAACGCAGAAGTGCCAGCTGATCCGCGAACTAGCGATTAATCAATGTGTCCAGGAAATGCTGCACATGTTCACGTAAAATCGTAGACGATCCGTCCTTGATCAGCAAGTTGGTTCGCATCCCCGCCACATTCAACCGGTGAAGGTACTCAATGGGATTTTCGTCAGACCGCTGCTTCGTGTAGTAGTATTGGCGAGATGCCGATTAGCTCCTTCCACAGTACTGAATTTCGAACTCATCCACATGACTTTTCCACTTTGCATGGGTGGATTTGCTCAGCTGCCGATGAAAATTGCGCGCCGGTCCTTTAAGCACATCCCCCATAATTAAGCACTTTTATTGGTCGGATGCTTGGTCACGCATAAATGCTGACTTAAGGCGACTAATCCAATTCCGCGCTTGATATTCATCTCCTTCTCTCCCTGAAAATTCCTTCAGATCGCTAATCGCGTACATCCGAATCCTTGGAATCGGCTGTTGGTCGGGCATTCCAGTATACGCTGACGCAACTGTGGCTTGTCGAGGTAGAGTGATCGGATCATCTGGATCGATATAGTCACGCCGGAATTGTTGATCATGGAACGAATATACAGATTCCATGTCAACATCCTTAACCGACGCCAACCTTCCAGGCTTTTACTGATGATCACGACGCGAATACACGGACTCCATATCGACATCCTTGACTGTCGCAGCTCTTCCTTGCTCTGTCTGGTGACTTTTATGTAAACAACTCCAGGTGTCAACTTGCCTCTTCCTTCAGCCAAAAACCGCTCCATTGCCTTATCGAAAATGTTTGCAGCTGTGGGCCCTTCGATGACTGGTCATCTTCTGCCTTGACTAATTGCGGTTCCTTCTTGACAGTTGAGAACTTGACTTCATCTTTCTGGCAGACCGTCATTTGGGTAATCTTGGGTTCCACGCTATTAGCACTGCTCGACTCCACTTCAGACATATCGCCCTCCGAAGGAGCAGATTCGTAACAGGATGATCCCGTATGCTCTGCCACATTGATCGACGGACCCGCTTCGATTGTCAGCATAGTACGATATGGTTCCACCTTAGCAGATCGGCGCACTATAGGTACCAACAGCTCGAACAGCTGCTCGGTAGTGGTCGCAACGTCTTCAGGGCTGAGATCGAACACTTCTTCAGCATCTTAGGCTCCTGTAGTCAAACCAACTTGCTTAATCAGGCGTGTTAGACCTAACACCAGCTGAAGCTTGTCCTTCCCGTCCTTCATTGGTTTATTGACCGACCCGTTCAGCTTTCCACTAACCGTGACCCCGAGTAGGTTCATGATTGAATCCATCAATAAGAAATTCTTCAGTTCCTTCATATAAAACGTCCTTGCCAAATCAGATTCTGATGGTGACATACTTGATCGACTTTCATCGCTCTCCGAACCCGGCGCATTCAGCAACGCCTTAGGTCGGTCCGGGTCGTAGTATTTCACCACCGGCTTCCAATCCGGATCATCATATGTATATGTAATTGGCGGATCATAACTTGCGTTATGATCCGCAGGGGCTCCCGAAGGAGCCTTGGGAGGTGGTTGAGGCTTCTTCTCCTCCTTTGTCTCATCAGGATACATCCCCAGGTCCTGATGATCAGCATTTCCTCTATTCTTCAGACATGACGACGGCGAACTGCCTTCCGTCGTCACAACCACCTTCTCCTTTTCCACTTTAATCTTCGATTCTGCTTCCGTTTTCACGTCCACATCAGCGCCATATTGCGTAGAATCGCGGTGACATCCCGCGTTGCCTAAAGATCCGGGCACGCGCACCATTGTGGTGGAGCGGCTGTTCAGAGGTTTTGAAGCTTGATCAGGCGTTACCACGGCGCCCAGACTGCCGACTGACGCAGGGGGTCCTCCGGTTGTCCTGTGGGACTGGTCTTGTATCTTGCTCACCTTGTGTACCCGACGGCTTGGGCGTGGGTCGCTCTCCAGGTGGCGGGGATGTCACACTGCAATTCCTTGATGCAAGATTAGGGTAATTCACAGCGAATCGAGTGCCGTACTGATCAGGTGTGTTCAGGCTTGATCACGGTTGATCAGGACCGCTTGTTCGGTCTAGTGAATTCCTTACGAGTTGGCGCGAGTTGCGAACAGTTGATCGCAGGTCGCAAGTTGTAGATCGTCGATCTTCGTGGCGATCGGCGAAGGGGTACTTGATCAGGAAGCGGAAGTCTTCACCACCTGATCGCCGAGCCTCTCAAACTTGATACGCTAATCGAATACCCAATATACTAGGTATTCTACGCTTAAATTAAGAGGAGGGTATCCGCTACGGGCTGATCGACGGTTTACACTAAAAATCCGCCTAGTAGTTCCCGTGGGGCGCTTAAAGAAGCCGAACTACCAGGGGCCAAACGTGTACCAATAGGGAAGAGGTGAGAGCGCACTGCTCGATCACGTTACCAAGACAAAAACAAAAGAAAACCTTTAAAAATTACCGCTGGCACAGCGGGCGGAGTCGCGGGGCGAGTTCTCGACGCTCTACGTCTGCCGGTGGGCCAAAAAACGCACTAGGTGCTCCCGCCCGGGACGTAGAGGTGTTTAGAAATAGGAGAGGCGCAAAGGTGCCGTCCCTGTGGTGTCCTAAGAGGTTGGACGCAAAAGTAGAACTGTATTACTGCTTATATCCTAATATTTACCAAAACCTAATATCAGCCAATCAGAACTACCCATTCCTACGCATTTTGTCGACCATTCGACCTGATTCCTTCGCTTACCGTCAGGTTACCGTAAGGTAACTGTGCCGGTTGTCGCATCGTCTCAGATGTCCCGTCCACGCCCCTTCCATGTCCGCCACCGTTGTGTCAACAGTTGTACTGACTGATGTACAAACTGTGGTACCAACTGTGGTGCCCACTATCGTACCACCTGTTGTACCGACTATTGTACCGACAAAATTTGTGGTACATTTTTCCACAGCCACAGCCATAGTGGTGTCCACAACAATACCCATAATTACGTACCAATTTTATGGTACGCTTTACCACATGATTGAAGACAAGACGGTATCGGCGTCCTGCAGTGCTGATCGGTCTTCCGATCGGCATGCAGGCGAAGGTTCGAGGGGTATTTGTAACAGGACTGATCCTGTTACAGGATTACACTGTAATTGCGAGGAAGCGCGCAATACAATTAGGGCAGGATTAGTTGATAACACCTTATCCTATACTAGAAGTAAATATAAATATTTACTTGGGTCTAAGAACGCTAATAGTATAGTAACTAACTAATTAATATAATAATATCAAGTATTCAACTAACTGTACTATTAGTTAACCTGCAAGATTCGGTATTTATACCGAATCGACTTTTCCTTGGTAGATTATAATAACTTATAATATCTTATTTAAATTTCAGAAAACTCATCTGAAATTAGACTGTGATATTCTAACTTGAATATCAATTATGTAATGGCACCCCATTACATCACCCCCACTTAAGGTGGTTGGCCAATAATAATTCTTATTTTGGCCAATCATAGGTGGCACTTGTTGGTCGGAATTTCTCATTCACCAACTGATTGACCATCGACTCGATGGTCAAAGCACACGGCGGCGCTCTAAAGAGCGCTGCTGAAAACATTGAAGGAGCTTCTTCCTCCGCCTCAGCACTAGGTGCTGAGGTGTTGAGTGACAATGGTGACGCTGCATCAGCAGCGTCAACTACGCAAAGGTCGGAAGACGTACCGTCTTCGACCATAGATGCTGCTAAGGCGGCATCTGGCAAGAAAGAGGGAGATGTTGCTAATGCAACATCTCGCACGATGGCAACTTCCGAATGGCGTGTTGCCAAGAGGGCCATGTTCGGGAGTTCTGACTCCGAACAAAGTGATGGGGATACAGCTGTCCCCACTAAAGGATCTAGCGAGTCGAATCTCGTTAGGTGCTCATTGCCTAACAGCGATGACGACTCTGGTGTCGCTGTCTGCTATGACAGCGACAATGATCATCACAGGTGGTTGCGGGAACGCAGATCCCCACCTGGACCAAGTACTTATCCACGTCGGGGTGATTTAACCCCGGCGCGTGGTGTTGAAGCAGGCGGTGCTCCGCCTGCTAAAAGAGCTCGAACAGAAGCGGCGCCTGCCGCTTCTAAAGCGTATCATCGTACGGAACCACATGTTCCGTACAGAGTTAGGTTTTGGACCCCTGGCTGGGCTATTGCCCCCAGCAGTGGCGGTCACCGTAAACGGGACTGCCAGTATGCGTTGTTCGATATCAAGGCGCTGGATGACTGCGAAGACATCCAGTCACGTCGATTCGATCGAAGTACAGACGATAGACGTATGTACTTTATTGACCTCTTTTTCCAGGTGCAATATTATTCGAGCCGGAAAGGGTCAAGGAAGAACAGGGACGATAAAGACGCCCTGACTCAGAGTTGGAATTCTTTTGTTGACAACTACAACAAAAGCCCAGATGATTACGTGAATAAAGTTCACGTAATGCGCGAGAGCTTTTTAAAGCACTCACGAACAGGCAAAATGGAATACATCCATTATGCTTGCATCAAAGAAGGGTTAAAGTGTGGTGTCCCTTCTCACCTCGTTTTCCCGCGGTGTACGCAGGGCGCTCCTCGTCTGTCAGAGGAGGAGTTGCGGGGGTGCGGTGGTTTTTCCGTACCCACCGAAATTCAGGGTTTAATTGATACCCTGAATGCATCAACACCTACTGTTGATGCTACTTCGCATTATGAGTTTGAGACTTCTTCTCAAACTCAGTCAAAATGTCTGGGGCGTCGTCCCTCAGAACCTCAATCGGCTCCCAAGAGTCGAACTCTTGGGGATATCCCAGCCAGCGTACCAAGTACTCGGTACGCTGCCCCTTCTTCGAAGGCACCGAGGGATTCGAGATCAAGCGCTCGAGGATATATCGCTTATTCCCCTGATTATCAATCAGGGGCGGCGGAGGTTGAGAATTCCCTCGCCGTTGTTGTTGCGGAGCATGGTTCTTTGCTCTGCAAGCTCGAGGAGGGTTATTCCTCCTTGAGCAGCGATATGTCTCACTGTGTGAAGACATATCGGTCTCTTCGCGACGATGTCCGCGACATCCTCGGGGCGCACACTGCCCTCCAGCAGAAGAATGATCTTCTGTACATTGAGCTTTCCCGCTATAAGGGAGAGATCGATCAGCGCACGGCTGATCTTGAGCAGTCGAAGGCGGAGGTAACGACTCTCCGCTCTGCTCATCAACGGGTGGAAGCCGATTACAAGTCTCTCTTGGGAGACTTGGAGAAGCATGGTATCTTGCGTGGTTCTGCGTCTCGTCGTAAGACGAAGACGAGTGATACGGCTTGAGCCGCCCAACATAGAATGTTGGGTGAAGCCGCATTGCTGTGGGAATGTCTAAGGTATAGGCACTCCCCCGAATCTCTTGGACCTTGAAAGGTCCAATGTACTTAGGAAGCAACTTCCGTGTAAGGAAGTTGCTTATTGAATGTGTAGGCAAGTTGGTAGTACTTAATAATACCAATTCACCTTTCAGAAAGGAGTTTTTTTTCTTCCTTCCTTGTTTGTCTGCATTTTGCTTCTGCTTATCAAAAGCAGAGGCAAGTGCATCTTTTATATAGCGTATTACAGCTTGGCGCTGTAATACAAATTCATCTACTGCTTTATCAGCAGTAGGTGCATTGTCCTCGTTATCTGCAGCCATTGCTGCAGATACATATTCATCGTATGCAGCTTCAGTTTCAATTGAAGCTGCTTCCGCTTCTACTGTACTTTCAGTAGAAGGGTCATCGTTTTATTCACAAGTTGCAGTCGCAACTTGCGCATTGACTCGCTCAAAATTTGAGCGGGTCCCTCCCCCACTTAGATTTGGCGTACCGCCAAGTAAAGCTGGGGTTCGTGGATGCCTTAAGTCATTCACGTAGAACGGTGTATGCTTAGTTGAAGCATGCACCAAATTGTTAATCGCAAATTCTGTGAGTGACAGATAGTCACTCCACTGTTCAAAGGCATGTGCGTATGATCGCAACATGTCTCCGAGAACGCGGTTAAACCGTTCCGTTTGCCCATCCGTTTCCGGATGGTCCGCAGTTGACATCTTCAACTGGGTTCCCAATAATGAGAACGTTTCTTGCCAGAAACGTCCTGTAAATCTCGGATCTCGATCCGAGACAATGTCTTCCGGCATTCCGTGCAAACGGAATACCGTATCAACGAATATCCGCGCTGTTTGAGCGGCGGTTACATTCGCTGATACTGCAGTAAGATGTACCATCTTACTGAAACGGTCTACAAAGACCACTATTCCAGTCTTCCGACTATTGTCGGGTGGAAGACCGAATACGAAGTCCATTGAAATGGACTTCCAACACTCTGTCGGAACCGGCAGAGATTGCAGCGGAGCCTGTGCAGACTGCGCAGGCTTAACGCGCTGGCAAATCTAGCAAGCGAGTACGTATTTGCGTACCCACTTGTACTGGTTTCGCCAGTAAAAGTCACGTGCGAGAGAAGCGTATGTCTTCTCTCGACCTTGATGCCCCGAAATCGGTGCATCATGATACTCAA